>JBBBVU010000006.1:6802471-6820083 GCA_037177055.1 Atherinosoma microstoma
ATAAATAAAGCCAACACCATGTCCAGACGCAGGTAAGCAGCTAGTTGCTAAAGTTTATCTGCTTGAATGAAGCTGAGATTAGAAGAGGAACTACCCTTTTTTCTTTGGGGTGGGAGAAAAGCTGACTTGTGTAACTCACAAGTACAGAAATCACATTTTTCCTACTAACTTATTTGATATTTATTGTCTTCATTGCCATGTAAGATGATTTGAAGTGGCATAAATTTATGAAATTATATTAAAACTGCATGTTGATGGATTTATATTGCCTTTTTTCTTGTAGTTGAATGACTTATACTTCATCATAAGAAGCACCAAGGATGTTGATATAATTTTATTTTCATTTCAGTGGTCACATCACACTTCAACCCAGTAGTATACATAGTATAGTTTGTGTCTTTTGGCTGTAACTTCTCATCACTAAAATTATCATTATTTTCTTTCTTGATAGTTTTTTCCTTTATTTGAAGTTGTTGTTGATGTGCTTCATTTTGGTAGGCTGAAATGTTTTCTTAACATAGCCTACAGATATATATAATTGTATCATTATTTGTAGTTGGTTTGATTAACATCTTTATATGATAAATCATAGTGGTTCAGTTATCGCACCACTGTTAAAAGTTGAATGAAATGCTCCTGTCAGTGCAGTTTTCTGCAGCCCCCGTTTGACAGCAACCTCACGTGCGGACTATGTTTACATTCTGCAGAGGAAGCACGCGGCTGTCACTGCTCATCATCTCATTGGTTTGACGTCACAGAGTTGCCTCCCAAAGGCGGGACTCGTATGCGGAAGCAGTTTACGTGCCGCGTAAAAATTGCAATATATTTCTGTAAAACCCAAGATATACTCAACCTGCCCGATGTGAAACGACTCCCTAATGTGTGCCGAATCCTTAAAATCCAACCGGAATGTAGGGAAATAGGTGTTTACTTCACAAATCGTTCAAGCAATCCGGTTTTCATTAGAAATGAATGCAGTCTTGGGTAAACACGGTGGGAAAACACATTTAAATGCACTTAACGTTTATAGTAATATATCCCATAGCACAGAGGAGTAAAATTGCCCCATTTGAACAACTCGGTGTTGCTCATTTGTATAAGCCCCCGCTCAGATTTGAACACTTAGCGCGTTTATGTGAACCGGGAACGAGCATGCGCACTGGTGGTGGCAGACAGATGCGGATATAAGGATTGGCGCCGGCGCCACAGCTGATGCATTCATTCATTCTTCACTGAGGAGGTAAGACCACCGACCCGGATCGGACAGTTATATTGATAGGTGTAGTTTTTAAAGACAAGTTGCCGCTGCTATTAAAATCTTCCTGGGGTTTGAATCGTAAGTTGTGCTTGTAACTTGACTTTTAAAAGGGTGGGTTTGTGTACATTTTAAAATCTTACCATGAGAAGAACTGTATAATTTAATGTAGTTTTAAATCATACTTTTCTATAATAGAAAGACTTGCACTCATCCAGAGCATTCTGCTTGACCTCGTTTGGGTTTTGTATTTGCTTGTAGACATCTATTTGGTGAAAACTGAGGGACTGTAGTAAGTTTTCTTTGTACCAACATTGAGGCTGGACTTAAAGATTTTTTAAAATAGCATTTTCAGAGTTTCCTAAACTCTGTCAACCGTATATCTTAATTGTACCAGCTTTCAGATGTTGCATGCAAAAGCTTTAGATCACTAGTTAAAGGGTTTATCGGGGATACCTAGTTCTTGTTGACCTAGTTAGCAGTTGCCGGGCTTGGATTGCTAATTACAGTAGCTCCCCTCCAAAGCTTTGCCTCGCGGTGGGCTCAGATTAGTCGACTTTAACAAGCACTAAAAGGGCTCCTATTAAGTTATTTTGTTCTGGGGAACTGGTTCTGGTAGTTGAAAAGAGTTTGAATGTGTTGTGGCTAATATTAAGCGGTCTTTTGTGCTATTTTATCTTCCTAACTTGGGGCAGGTTCAGAGAGGAGGGCTCAAATCCTCCCGCTTCTGCGTTGTGGAAATTGGCGCGCCTTTGAGTTTCAATCCTCGATAAAAGTTCATATTTTGTCATTTAACCCACCCAAACTATATGATAGATACCCAAAGACATGTGGTTAATGGTTGAAGACGAAAATATTTAGTTTAGACGGGGCATTTTTTCGCTTTTTTTGTTTGAAATCGAGGGAGCAACCAGCCCCCCTCTTTCTTGCTGCAGTTACCACACTAGCTTACAGAAAGTGGCTGGCTAGTCTGGCTCTGTATTCACCAAGTTTGATCATTTTAACCTCTTTACTATGAACCGTAAAGTTAACAATAGTCGCATATTGACTTTGAAGTTCCTTCCCACCCTGTTTTCTGTGTTTTTTTTTAGCTTCCTAGTATGGTTTTGTCGTAGGACTTGATAGTTCTTTGATTGGAGTTAACAGGCTAATACTGTATCTGCTCTTATAAGCTAGCAACAGATATAACATGTTGAAACCGATAGGAAAATGAGACGTTTTGAAGATTTTAGTTATTAAAGCCCTCTGTGGTTCCATAAGCAGTACTTTAAGAGCAAGTTGGGGATTTCTTAAAACGCTATTTCATTAGTTTGGGGCTACTTGATTCAGGGCCATTTCAGGCTTGCACTGCCTCACTAGCAACCTGTAAACATATTGTGTAATCATGTGAATTTGGGGGGGCAACTAACTTCAACAAAAACCCTTTAACTGGGGAAGAGTATGGAAGGTTTCTACCAGAATTAGATTTTTTTTAGGGGTCATATTAAGCTATAAACTCCCATATTTCCCCTCAAAACTCAACTCATATTTGTAAGTACATAGTCATAGTTTTTCTGAAGTCTCACCTCTCTCCTTCTTTTTGCAGCGGAGCCATAAATAAAGCCAACACCATGTCCAGACGCAGGTAAGCAGCTAGTTGCTAAAGTTTATCTGCTTGAATGAAGCTGAGGTTAGAAGAGGAACTACCATTTTTTTCTTGGGGGTGGGAGAAAAGCTGACTCATAAGTACAGAAATCACATTTTTCCTACTAACTTATTTGATATTTATTGTCTTCACTGCCATGTAAGATGATTTGAAATGGCAAATATTTATGAAATGATATTAAAACAGTCCATTTCAAGGGTTCAGCCTGTAGATTATTAAATGGTGAAATATTTACTAATTTCATCATCAGTTTCGAGCTTTGCCTTGATGTTTCTTGTATAAATTGTATTTTGATCTGATATGGTCTCTTTTTCTAGATGGACAGTAAGTTGAATGACATGTGCTTCATCATAAGAAGGATGTTGATACAATTTTATTTTCATTTCAGCGGTCGCATCACACTTCAAGCCAGAGACTCAAACACACCAGAACCAACAGTGAGAGTCCCACTGAAGAAAAGAAAGTCAGAGGTTTGTCTCGTTTTTAATTTGCATCCGGATATTAATCACAAGTTATAATGTTATAGCTGTTCACTCTAACCTGGATTAAACTATTAATTTTCTTCCGCAGCCTGCTAAGAAGAAATTACAACCTGCTGCTAAGAAACAAAGCTATGAAATTAAGGTTAGTGTCCAAATGTCCCCCACTCTAAATGATTGTGTGTGTTTATAACTGATAAGAGCTCTGCCCACAATGTGCGTTACTAATTCATTATCTGTGGTTGGTGAGGGACCGCCCATTCACATTGTGTCCTGCCCTGTTTTTGATTTAGTCATTCTTTTGTTTATTTCCACAAGTTTGCATCGTCTTATTTTTTTAGTAAAGTGACATAAATTGGCCAGTTTATCATTTTTATCAGGTTATTGTTAATAGTAAAGAGTGACCTAACTTCTCTTTATTAGCAGTGGGTGTGCAGTACCTGCATTTCAACAGAAGGTGTCACCATTTCTCTCTAGATATCACGGTTGGGCTATGAGGGCACATTTTACTATTAACAGAATGTGCTTTATACTAAATGCTTCAAGTAGAAAATATGTACATAATTTGTCAAATGAGATAAGATAATTGATTAAATACAAGAAACCTTCATCCAAAGAAGGGAGAAGGACTCCACATTCACCACATTGAGTCATAAGTTTTTAGATGATGGAAAAGTTTTATCTTTGTTCTTTTCTGACTTAAAAGAGCAAAACCTCCTGCTGTGATCAGCGATTAATAGTTTCTTTGTTACATGTCCTTATGTCTGATTTATTTCCAGAAATGTTGGCCTGAAGATAATGTGGGCCCCTGCATTCTCATTGAAACTCCCCACAAAGACCTGGAGCCCACAGACTCATCTGGCTTCAAACAATACAGATTCAAGAACCTCTTCATCAAGGCTTCCCCCATTCCTGATATCAGGTAGTTAAAAGCTTTTGCACCTCAGTGATGCAACCATAGCTCAACAATTCAATCCAAGATACCCTCCTTTGTTTTAAACAGATGCCTCACTCCTTTCTGCATTCAGATTTTAATGCCCTTGCATAGTTAACTTGTCATTAGTTTCTATCACCCTGATGACTCGCTTTATTCTTAACTTGTAGGTTTCAGTAGGAGTAGCTTTATGTTGTTCATATAGTTGCTTGAACTAATTTCAACCCCCCAAAAATGTTGTCTTCAGAACCACAAAGCTTTAGTTAATTGCAACACTAACTCTACTCTTGTTATGAGAAGACCGGCGTTACATCAGGTTTCTTGTGTCTTCGGATTAGACTGGCATAGCTAATGTGACTGGGCTGCAGAAAACGATTTTCATATTGAGCATGCTGCTTATCCGCATTAAAGATAGCTAATTTTTAAGTTTTTTTGTTTGTTTTTTTTTGTCTTCCAGCTGGGCCTGCTCAGATGACATGTGGATAAAGATGATCAACAAGGAGCTGAGCTATGGACATGACAAAGGCTACCTGCAGCGGCATCCCAAACTGCAGCCCAAGATGAGAGCAATCCTGTTGGACTGGCTGCTTGAGGTGAGTTGTAAACCAGGACTGAAAGTATATCCTTTTATGCACCTCTTACTATACAGAAACTGGGATTACCATGATCCTAGTTTAAGCCTGTACGTTAAACTGAATCTGTTTCTATTCAGGTGAGTGAGGTGTATAGCCTCCACAGACAGACGGCATACCTTGCCCAGGACTACTTCGACCGCTTCATGCTGACTCAGGAGAACGTCAACAAAGATTACCTGCAGCTCATTGGCATCACAGCGCTTTTCATCGCCTCCAAGATAGAAGTGAGTAAACGTGTCTCACATTTTTATCACTGAAATTGTTCAGCTTATATTTTAATAACTGTCTACTTTTGTTTGTTTTAGGAAATCTACCCTCCCAAAATCCACGAGTTTGCCTACGTTACAGATGGAGCCTGTGATATTTGGGACATCCAGCGCACAGAGCTTCACATACTGAAGGTACATCTGCAGAAAGCAAACTTCTTTTTTGGTTCCTGGAAGAGTTGTACCACCTGAAATCAACTTAAATGTACAGTAACGGACTAATGTGAATGTTGTCCTGCAGGCTTTGGACTGGAAGTTGTCTCCAGAAACTCCCATCACCTGGTTGAAGCTTTACGCCCAGGTAGAAGCTCAGAAAGATGGAGAGAACTTCTTGGAGCCACAGTTCTGCCAAGAAACATACATCCAGATCACACAGGTACCTTCACAAGCCAACATGTGCACTATTCCTCCTCATGTAGATGAAGGCTATGTCCCTTCTGGTGCTTCTTTGCATTTATTCATGGTTTCCTGCTGAAGGGCCCAAGCTTTATTTTAAGATAGAGGGTGCTATGTTGTAAAGATTCTCCTCTGGGTTCGTTTTATAAGATTAAAATGGATGTGGCATGTAGCTATATTTATGATCTAGGATGATTATAAACATACTTATATGACTTATCTTGATCTCTTGTTGCAGTTGTTAGATTTGTGTATGATGGACATCAACTCGTTGGACTACAGTTACAGTGTTCTTGCTGCTGCAGCCTTCTGCCACTTCTCCACTTTTGATGTTGTTCATAAAGTATCGGGTAGGTCTCCTCATCTGCAGTGTCGGATTTTTTTAATTCTGCAATTTAGTTCGTGTTGAACATGTATTCAATTCATCTTTTTTGTTTGACTCATTGATATTTGTGTTTTTTTACAGGCCTGACGTGGGAAAGCGTGTCTGACTGTGTTCGGTGGATGACTCCTTTCATGGACACATTGCGGGCTGAAGCCAAACCTCAACTCAAGAACTTCCCCAAAGTCAAAGCTGATGACCGACACAACATACAGACACATGTGTCCTATCTGGACATGCTGGTAAGCAAGGAGAACACATAAAAGCATTAATTGTTCTGTTTTGACATGGTTTTATCATACAATGCACAACAAACTGGTCATGTGATACACTGGTGCTGGACAACATATCTCTGGAAATGATGCAACCAGTCATTTTACATGAGTATTTTGTTGTCACGCTCTGACCCATTAAGGATCAATGGTGAGCACATGATGCTCCTCAGGCTTCAGTTGTGAAGATTTTAGTCACTTCATGCCTAAAACAGGAGCTTAAAATGTATTCATAACATGCAGAGGAACCTTTTTATATGATATATGAAATACAACCTGGGGACAGGACCCCACATTTATGCATAAACAACAAAGTTAGTACACAGGCCATATTCAGAATCTGAATTTGGTATTATCGGTGATAAAAGCTGATTTGGAACATGTAGGTGCTTTTGTCTCTGCAGTGAACAGAATCCTCTTTATTCTTCTTATTTATAAAGTTTCTGATAGTTTTAAACCCTTACATTTAGAGGATGCTGCAGAATGACCTAACTTATATATTACAATTTGAGGGAGGGGGTCGCCAACACCAACGTATGTTATCTTGGGGTTCGTGGCTCAAAAAGTTTAGGAACTCCTGGTCTAAACGGTAAACGTTTTAGCCGTATATTGTAAATATTTACATGTAAGCTACAGTGGGTCTATCATGGCTCTTAAAAAAGTTTTCTTTTGAGTAGTGTCCAAAATCCACCTCACTAGTCAGTTCGCTTCATATTTTAACATTTTTACATTGTGAGTGACGAAAACGTTTTTAACAGTTTTTTAAGTCGATTTGAAGTGACTAATGTTTTGGATCAAAGTGAATTTCCTTTGCTGACGTCACACTTTGTGTTTGCCAACCTGCAGAGAAAAGCTCAGGAGCATCAGATCGACAGTCTCGACTGCCAGCTCTCACCTGTTGCCCCCGGAACGTTCCTGACACCGCCCAACAGCACAGAGAAACCAGCCAATCCCTGAGCGGGAAAGGACCAACTGAGACACGCTACCTCTCCTCAGTCCAACCTGATGTGATGGCCAACATTCGAGAACACGGCTTATTGAACAGGACGCCATCTGGGCAAACAGACCTCATGTTTTTGTTTTTATTGTTTTCTTTTCTTTGTTTTTTTTTTTTAAAACACTAATTTCAGACTTCTGGTAGTTGATTTGGTTACCAGAAAATGAATTGGTTGAATCAGAAAAAAATCTGCTTTTGGAGAAAAGGGAGGCTTACAAAGTATTCTATGGCAACTCCAAAGAATAAAAAAACCATCTTTGAAGCTTTTTAAGAGATTGCAGTTCTTAGTCAGGTTCCCAAATCTATTGTTTTTAGTTATTGGTTTTAAGTGAATTTTGGTCTGAACCAACCAGCTGCAGGCATCTCTACAGCAGATGCTTTCTTTGACTGACTCCACCCATGTCAAGTGGAGAAACTAGCAGCAATGGCAGCTGATCAGCCGATTTTTTTTCTTTTTTTCTTTCAAATAAACGGATTTAGGTTTATGAGGAAGCTGATCATTTCATACCTGTGAGGTATTATCTGGGAATTTCACTGGTGCTATTGTTAAAATGGAGGCACGGACGCCTCCAGATGTTGCTACAGTTGATTCTCAGGAAATGAGGAACACCAGGTTTTCTGTGTTTTTTATTAAAGTGAATCACACTCCACTTTAAACAGGTGGATTTAGACATGTGATGCATTTAAATGAACATCCCAATTTGACATAAAATCTCTGAATTATCGCCACAGAGGAACAGATGTCTTGATTTATGAACTACAGACTGTTCATACAGAGCTACAGGAGCCATAGGAGTGATAAATTCAGTCATTCTGATGTGTGCAAGTGCTTCGAAACGCACCTGACCTACATGTAGTTAAATCGTCTTTTAATGTAATCATTTTATTTTTATTCTTGTGGTAACTGCTGCAACATGGTTGCACCCTCTTGTTACATTCCTGGGAAACTTGACAATTGTACAAAATTTTGCTTTTTCATTTTAAGGTCTTGTATTTATTGATAAGCCTTAGTATGTGAAGGAAAATGTTTGTTCATATGTAAACTCTTTCATAGATTGAGCTCAGTCTGATCGCTGCCAAAGGCTAAAGCTATTTATAATTTTTGCTCTGTGAACACCTCTTGAATTTACAGTTCTGCATTAAATGTTGTAAGTTAGCCGGTCCTGTTTTCTTAGTGCCTTTTTTGAATAAAAGAACTGTAGATTTACTTAATTTAAACTGGAGTGAGCCCAAAGGTGGAGATCAAATAAACCTGTGACTGTAAACATCTGCAGTGGAAAAACCATGTGAACTGTACGTAGATGTTAAAGAATGTATGTTTATGTAAATACAATTCAGAAATGTGTAATTTCTTTTATATTTGAATGTCTTAAATAAATGAGAAATCATTTTTTTTCTGTCTTCATGCGGACTTGTTCACGAGAACGGATTCATTCCAATATTCTCAGAGCCCAAATGCAATTTTATTATTGACTGAATTCATGGATTGTTCCTACTAAGCAATCTGTCTTTAGAGATTCATTTAGATATTTCTAAAGGTTTGTAATCTCACCATGAAATTGAGGAAGAAATTACTTTTTTTTAAAAAGTGAGTTACTGGTAGGGATGTCTTCAGTGGGAAGTATGTAAGGAGTTTTTAACTTTGGTTGATTGGAGAAAACTACAATTCTGGATCAACTAGAGTCATATGATTGAGGGATAAGAATTAAACTTGTTTCCTTCAGAGTAACATTGAAACAGAACTTGGCATCAACAAATCCAACACCTGGAATGGAAAAGTGAATAATTTTGGCCAAAAAGGAATTTTTGGTTGTTATACATGTATAATGAAATAGAAATACAGATGGAGTTTTACACAATACTTTCCAACATGTAAAACTGCATCATCTAAAGATTAACATTACAAATAGGGGACGTTCCCAAACCTTCAAGAATTAATTTCATGTCTTTGTTATGATTTGATATACTCTCATGTAAAAAGTATCTGCAAAATGACAAAGAAAACAAACTTAGCACAAAAAGTAAGGAAATTTGGGTTAATGGATTATCTCTACGTTGTAACAATGCATCTTGGAAGTAAATCTTAAATGGTTGGAAATCCTATTTATTTCCCTTTTAAATGGGGCCTCATTTGTAAACAAAATGGATTCATGGGAATAGCAGCAGAGTTGAGTATGTGGGTTGTGCCCATGAAAAACTTGCCAAATCTTTTTTGTCCGTGTCAAACAGCTTATTCTGCTCTGGACTCTGGTTTGAGCTTCTGGTACCCTGGGCAAAAGGGCACATTCCTTATAACAGGGGATATCAAAGACAGGCTGGGAAATGGACGTCCTGAGAAGAAAACTTTCCTCACCTTCTTCAGATTTTCTGTCAAAGTTTGCAAGCACAGCTTGCACAGTTGGTGCACAGCTCTTTACTCTGGAACAAACTGCACACAGGCAGTCTCTGGTGTCATAGGGCTGCCAGGAGGCCTGCCCTGACTCACAGATTTATCTCTGGGACGATGTCTCACTCACTGGAAGGAAAAAAAAGCCTTGGCATCAATGGAAGCAATCTCAATGCAGAGAGAGATCAACATGAGTCAATAGCAGGATAACCTGTTGGGAATTGGCAGAGAAAATTTGGCAAGTTTTTTTTCTTTGGCGCAACCCTGCTGCTCATCCCACAAATGCATTTTCCTCACAAACGAGGCACCATTTAAACGGGAAATAAACCGGCTTGCCAACCGTATAAGATTTATTTCCAAGACACATTGTCACAACAACAAGAAATAATCCACCAAACCCAAATTTCCTTACTTTTTGCGCTAAATTGATAAAAAAATATATTTAAAAAGACACTTGTAGGCCTATACATGTGCATTTCCTGCATGGATACACACTCGAGGGTGCATTCTCACAAACTGACATTCCCTGACAGGTTTATTAAACAAACAAAATAAACAAAAAGAAACCAATATAAAGGAACATGTAGCTTAATTTGTTGTCTTTATAAAAGATAAGAAGATAGTTAAGGTTATGTACGGGCTGGACAACTATAAATCAATCAATCATTAAGTGATCAGACTCTCACATGTACTGTATGTCCATAGAGTTGCTCACTATTGTTAAGTTTTCCTCAACTTTCTGCAAGGTTTTCTTGTCTGTTGCCATTTTCTCAGATGAGGTTGTCCTCCTTTCTACCAAGATTCAAACAGGTGCCATCTTTTATCTTTGCTAGGCAGGTACAATCGGCGAGACTGGAGTCTAACTGAGGCATCATAAAACCGCTCAGCTTCTTTCCTCACTGCCGTGCCGAAGGAGCGTTTCAGGCAAACAGCAGGTCTCAGTTTGGTGTGATGTTTATTGTTAAAGCGGTCAAAAAAGGAAACAAAGAGAGCTTCCATTGTGGGTCAAGAGAAACGCTGCAGCTCTAATGAGCAGAAACAAACATGAGAAGTACTGAAAGTGTTCAGGAGTTCATGAGCTGCCACAGAGCCGTAAAATCAGCCTGAAACGCTCAGGGTCTCTGACTTGACTAAGACTTGCAATTATTTGGCAAATATTTTAGAGCTTTTTAATAAATTAAATGCAAAACATTTTGGGGTAGGTTATCTCTAGCGTAAAAATCTATAGCCTACCCTCTTGGTTAATGTGAGGGAGATGCAGATACCCCCGCACTAAGCAGGGGCTTTGGTTTATGTATGTATACACTGATGCCATTAATTGCTTTTGTTTATGTATTGATCCACTTAAGACGGATCCTATTTGGTTGGTTAATACATTAATTTAGTTATTTTCAATATATGTTTTGGTTTGCTTCTACTCTCTCTCTCTCTCTCTCTCTCTCTCTCTCTGAGGTGATGTTGGAGATCAGCACAGTCATGGAGGCGCGCCCATGAATGTTGCTGACAAGGGCCTGGTGTGCTAAATTGGTTGATTGGCACTAACCAAGTGTCCTGAGGAGAGGGGGGAGATTGGGGAAGAAGTAGTTATTTGCTTTATTAATATTTGTTGTTTTGATGGTTTAGGTGATTGGTTAAGGGGTGATATAATTTAGTTCTTTTGGGATAAGTATTTATAGTTAGTTTTGCATTGAATGATAGTTTTTATGGGTCACAATAGTAAATACACTCCTGTCATTTGTACTACATGGTTGTGGCCGCAGTTTTTATATACTTGGTGAAGGACGTGTATGAGAGAGGAAAAAGAGAAAGGAATCTATGTGTGATGTATATTAAACTAAAGAAAGTGAGTAAAAAACCCAGAGCTCTGCCAATACTGGAGTCTTGTGCATTTCTTTGGTTGTACATCTCAGTGGCCGCTGCCATCCTGCATTAAGTAAGGTGATATCCCCTGGTGAAACCTTACACCAACATTTAGGAGATTATTTCTAACATAACCATTTTTGGGGTCCTGCAGGGGTAGTATTGTTTCCATAACATGAGGATCATTCTGGCAGTAGTGACAACAGCAACATTTATTACTGTAAGATCATATTTTGATAGATTTTGTAGCTCTCTATGATCCCCAGAAGTCAGAGTCTTGGTCGTTGGGGTATAATGATGCCCAACCATTTTCCAATATGATCTACGCCTTTTCCGCAAAATGGTCCCTATGATGTTTTCTAAGATATATTGAGTACTATATTGAGTACATTTTCCTTTGGCTTCCCTTATAAATTTGCCTATATTGGAAAGTATTTTTAGCCTCCTCATTTGGTTCACATTCCAGATCTTTCTGCCAGATCATCCTTTATTTTTTTGTAGCGCAGTAAAACATTTATATGAGAGAGCTGCACAAGGTGCATCCAAAAAGTCCAAAACTGAGTTCTGATCCAATCAACTGACCTTTACGGATACAGTTTTCTGATTTGTAAATATTTCCAAAAGTTGTTTTTATTCTACAAATATTGTTGCATGAGGTCAGATGGAGAAATGAATCTTGCCCTATCTGTGTGTTCAGTGTATTTGCATGTTTTTACATGAGAAATCGTCCTTAAAGGTCCAATCTGTTAGGCTGCAGAATCACAAATTGCAACAAACTCACTTACTTAAATGCTAGGGTTGTAACAATATATCAAATAAATAATAATGATGATGATGATGATGATACATTTAATTTAAAGAGTGCTTTACAAGATACTCAAAGATTATTTACAAACAAAAAGTTAAAAAAAGTTTGTTTTTGTAAAATTAGATATAAACAACAACTTCCAAGTTATTGTTAAGTATTAAAGATTAAAAGCATTTTAAAAAGAAGTGATTTGAATGTGGATGGTTCTGTATAGTTTCTGATTGAAAGTGGCCGAGAGTTCCAGAGAGAGGGGGCTGTGATGGAGGAGGCTTTGTCTCCCCAGGTCCTGTGCTTGGTCCTGAGTGGACGATGAAGGAAGTTGGAGTCTGAGGACTAGAGGCTCCGGGGATGGAGTGTAATAGTGGAGGAGTTCTATAAGGTAGGATGAGGCCTGGTTATGGAGGGCTTTGAAAGTGAGGAGGAGGACTTTAAACTGGATGTGTCGAGGGATGAGAAGCCAGTGGAGGTTCTTAAGAAGAAGGATTGGGAAAGGAGTGACCACAAACATCATTTTATATCTACTTGGGAGGTTCAAAAGTTGGCCTGTAAGAGCCCAAGAGCCTGAAATGTCTGCGTCGCTGCTGACAGGCTGCACACTGAACCCTGACTGCAGGCTGTGGTTAAGATGCTGAAGCAGAGACATGATTGCGGATCCTACTGTTGTAAAGATTTAGGATTGTATTTATTTCTTCCTTCTCATTTTTTAATAAAAGATCTCAGAATTTTCTGAGAAAAACCTGATTCACTTTTGAAGGTCCCTGACTCATCCTTTCATATAAGGGTAGTTAGAAGGGCTTCCCGACACACTGACAGGGCCAGTTCTTCCTCTCTTCGGAGAAGGCGAGTGTTGTTCCACGTTTAAATTGAGACTGTTTTGAGCAGAGAATAGGAGATATTCAGTTGATGTTTAGACCTCCGGTACTTAATAAAAGATTTACTAAAAAGCACTGATGTTTTAAAGGAAAGCAAGGGGTCCCCTGTGTGAAAGAGGGTTTAGAGTTTAGGACCTGAAAGTATCCGACAGCACGACAGGAGGCATGCAGCTGAGTTCTGTATGTATAAAGTTTATTGAAGAGTTTGGAAGGTGAAACATAGAGGAGGCTGTCTGGAGGTGATGAAGGTGTGGATCAGAGTTTGGGCAGCAGAGGAGGAGAGTGAAGGATGGAGGCGAGCATGTTTTTGAGGTGGAAGAAAGCAGTTCTGGGCATGTTGCTGATGTGGCTTTCATATGAAAGGTGGCTGTCAAAGATGACTCCAAGGTTGCAGGTAAGGGAGGAGGGGGTGAGTCTGGACTGGTCGAGGGTGAAGTCATGAGTAGATTGGAGTAGAGGGATTTTAAGCCAATTATTAGCATGTCAGATTTATTGTGACGGAGCTGCAGATAGTTGGCTTGCATCCATGACTTTATTTCCATGAGGTAGTTGGTGAGAGTGGAGTGGGTTGCGGCCATTATGCATTTAGTGGAGACATCAATTTATATCATGGTCAACAATTCAATAACATTGATCCAAACTGCTTATAAATAGAAATTTATTCTTTCAGTTTTCTTTTACATGATGTGAATATTTTAAAGGTCACAGTAAAGTATGCATATACCTAATAATATGAATGTGGTTCAGTCTATTTTTGTTCAAAGAATCATTTGTTTTTCTTTTAAATGTCTGATTGAACTCACAAAGAAAATTACATTTCGATTTTTTTAGTTGCTTTTTGTGGTTTGATATGAGTGGAAGTGATTGTGTTATAATATCATCTCACTGGTTCCCGAATCAAATCAAAATTAAATCATATTAGAATTCATAGAATCAACAAACCATGAATTGTTATCCACTAAAAGTCCAATTCAGGGTTGCGGGGAAGCTGGAGCCTATCCAGGAATTAGCAAGCAACAGGCAGGGTACACCCTGGACAGGTCGCCAGTTTATCGCAGGCCAACACAGAGAGATAAACAACCACTCATGCTCACTCTGAAAGGCCGGTTTATACTGCTTCAGGTAACCACCGTAGGCTCTGCATAGGTCCACAGAGGCTTAACTTCGGACCCGACGTGCATTTTGCCTTTAAACTGGATCAAATGTAAAACGTTTGTCATTTTTTTGAGCTCATTGTTTGTTTTGATGTCTGAATATATGGTGATAAAAATAGTTTTAAACTGTAATACTATTGTTGAGCAATAGTCACTGACATAATAAAGTATTTATTTGTATTAGGTTAACAGTAAGTTAGATACATAGGCCTATGTGGAGCCTACAGGTAGGTTTATACTCTGCGTCAGGTAGGACCCGCGTAGATGACGCAGAGTATAAACCTGCCTATAGGCTCCACATTGGTCTACAGAGGCTTGACTCGCACCTCTTCCATTCCTGACGTGCACCCCTGCTTGCAGCGCGGTTACAAGTAGTACTAGTACAGCCAAGTAGTACAAGGAAGTACTTCCTTGTGATTGGTCAGTTTCTGATTACGTGTTCCAGGATTTCTGGAGCGTCTCCCTGAATTTGTGCTGCAACCGCGAACAGAAACTGCAACACAACGCCATAACACACTCAAGTGCAAGAGCATGAATAGAATAAGTCGTTGTTGTTGTTGTTGTTTACTACTACTTCTTTTATTTCTTCTTGCTGATGTTTATATTTTTCCTGTTGGTAAAAAACTATTTGGTGCATTACTGCCACCAACTGGTCTGGAGTGTGGACCATAATGTCGCTCAGAGTCCGAGTTGTAAAAACATGTGTTCCCTCTGCATTTTCCCAATCCCATGCACCCCCTCAATGTCATTGCAGTATTAATGTCAAGTCAAATAACACGTTGGGAAAGGTTTGATTATTGTGCTGTTCCCATGGTTACCATATCATTTTCCGGACAGTCTGTGTTTTATAAGAGCTGATATGGAACAGAGAGGAGGATCATTTTTTTCTTTCAGCCTTTTTGTTAGTTTGCTTTCACACTACGACAATGGGAGCAAATTGGCAGCAACAAGGCTAAGTGGCAGCACCATGTCAGCCCCCTTGATTTACCCTCACTCGGTAATGACATTACTTTGCTTTCTCTTTTGCTCCTAACATAATTAATGCACCCTTATTTTAGTCATGCCTAAAAGCCGTTTTGGAGACACTACTGTCTGGGCTCGAATTTAAATAAGGTGAAGTAAAGCTTCAGTGGGCGGAGGGGGACTGCTGGTGTGAGAGGATTGTGGGATTTTCTTCAGCTTGAACTACATGGCAGAGGGACACCTTACCAGCAGCACTGCATAACTCATGCGAAGTTCATCAGAAAATATCCATTCCCTTTCAAAAATGCATCGGCTTCCCATATGTTACAGAATTTTAGCATAGAAATCTGATTGCTGAAAGACTGGCAAGGAGTCTGTAACATTAACTCAAAAGAACCGAATTTACATCCAGTGGTGGTTGAAAGAGCATCGTCGCATTATTGATTTGTCATTTATCTTGTTCATAATGTGATTAACTGTAATGTCACGTGCACTGAATCTGTAATTATTTACAGGATATGTTATAAATTACATTTCAATTGCTGAACCAAGCGTAATATGTCTTGTGTTGCATTTCATTTCTTGAAATTAATCATGCAGGTTAGGTATGACCATTTTTAAGTGAAGATGTTCATTTTTATCTCCTTGGAAATTGACAGCATAATTGGGAACAAATAATTCAATTTCATGCTGACATTTGAGACTGAAAACTCTGTCAGTAATGTCAGAGGTCTAAACCCCCTGCTGCAGCCTCATAAATGCTGGAAAAATGAATTTGGTGGACATGAAGACGGTCTCTCCCCTGGGCTTATGCAGAAATAGGAATCATCCTTCATCAAAGGACCAGCTTTCACATAAAATCAGATATATATGATAAGAAAACCAGAAATTGCAAAACTATCTCCATTTCTGTATATTTGATAGAAATTGGACTGAATTAATTTTGAATTCTGAATTAAATTCCCCTGCAATTGTAACTTGGATCTACATTTAAAAAAAAAAATTCTTTACTTAATTTATTTAAAGAGGTTTTAAGCCAGAGTCATCCTCTGATTTATGCAAACTGACATTGAAATCTGGAAAAAAAGAAAGAGTTCCAGGGGAATAAAAAGTATCACCCCTTTTTCTGCTTTATTCTAAGAACAAATTCAAATAGTACAAACTGCTCCTCGTCTAACATGTTGAAACTGCTCCCTGGTCTGTTAATGCATTGAAAAAGTTCTTTGAAGATCTTGAAAAGTTTATAAATAGGGAGCTAATTCAAGCCAAGGTAGACATTAAGTTAATGTGATGTCTGCTCCAGTCGTTCCCTGCAGTTACATTAGTACAAATAATACGATAATTCAAGCCGATGTATTGCAATCACTCGGTCTTAATGACTGTGTTTGTTCATGGTCAGTGATTGAATATGTCCTTTATTTCATTATGACTTTCACAGCCACAGGGACTAGTCCTGGTGATGAAACACCTGCTATCTCAGCCTGTTTCTTTCTCCTTTTCTTTCTTCTTCTTCATTTTTGTTTGTTCTTTCATGCTATCACACCTCCCTTCAGCCAGTTTCTTTTGTTCCACCTAATGAAAGCCAAAGGCCCTCGAAATGAGCTCGTCATTAAATTTGGTTTATCTATCAGTCATGGTACTGTGGGCTGCTTGGGGTGCAGTTATCTCTCTCCTTAGTGACTTATTAATGCAGAATCTTGTTGGCAGAAATATTATACTTATGCACTTTATTACAGCCAAGCCGACATCCAATACATGCATCTAATATATTCTATTCTTTTGGCTGTTTGAGAATATATTTCTCTGATTTTAATGCTGTTTATCAGATAACCCGACTTTTAGTAAGACAACAGAGAAGCGCATTTCAAAATGTTAAAACAGGGACATATAGCAGAGAGAACGCTGTTGACTTCTCCAGATATCACCATGAAAACATAGGGCTGTTGTGTTTGTTTCTTGACCAATATTGAGCTAATGACATCACATGCAGCATCAGCAGAAGCTGAAGGTGACATATACACTGCTCCAAATACAACACATGACCCCTCTCTGTAGAGGATAGAAACTCATTGCCAACAGTTCAATATTTGGAGCACAGAGAGGCTTTTTCACAGTTACATGTGCAGGACTACCACATCTGTAGTTAATGCTTTATAAGTGTGTCATATGTGGTACATGCAGGATCTGAGACCTGTTGCATCACTTTATGGTAAAAACATGGCTAAAAACCCTGTTGTATCCAATCCGATGCTTCATTTCTGCCCCCTAGTGGATACCTTTTCTACTACAATAATTCTGACATATCACA
>JBBBVU010000006.1:6835402-6851045 GCA_037177055.1 Atherinosoma microstoma
GAGTAGGTGCTAAAAGAGTATCGACTCGCCCCGGGAAAATTGTAATGTGAACACAAACAAATCGGGCGGTGTGGTGCCGGGCCGGGCTGAGTAGGTGCTAGTGTGAATGGGGCATAATTGTTGTTCCTTTTACCCAGATCCTATGTTGCTTTTGGGTCTTTTCCACCCCCGTTCCACCTTCTCACTCTCTGGATTAGAGACAATTCATTATTTGAAGGTATGCACTTGGTAAATTTGAATCACATTTAGCTTAGAGTTCTGTTACATTTTTTCAGTTTTGTCTAATTAAAGTCTACTTATTCAAAAATGTAATAAACCCACGTTAATTACGCTATAAATCTATATTTTCCTCTCTACATGTACTATGTTTATATAATATGAAAAGGCCATTCATACTGATAATACTTGGGTCAGACCTTTTTTTTTAGGTAGCTGGGTGAAGTCAATACTAAAAGATGATGTGAAAACAGCACAGTTTATCAGGGATTGGTCACCAGAAAGTAAAACTATCTCTGCAGTGTTGAACTTCTAAGCAAAGGAAGGTGTTTGCAATCCATGCACACGGTTCAAATGTCCCCGAAAATTAATTGTGCTGATCCAGTCTTTTCAGTAGCCCTTAATGATTACAGAAAGTTTGCACTGGAGCATTATGGTGATTGGCTGATTAGGTAGCACTGTCTGCAGTGGAAAGTGAAGTAGAAAAATACCTGATAAAGTGAGTGGAGGGAAGTCGGGCTTCATTGTGAAATGGAAAAGTAGCATTTCATCACCGCTGTAATAAACCCAAAGACTGATAACATGATACTAACCTCTCAAATAACCACAGGAAACAAACCCGAAACACAAGGGCTTGTGGGTAAAATGCTACAGTAGCTGCAGTGCTGGACTAATATTTGCATACTCTACTTCCACATTTTCTCATTTAAAAGTAATCTGAAGTATTTCTTTGGGAGTATTTGGGATCTTTTGAAGGCTTTTGAGGTTTTTACACAGCAGCAGCAGCAGCAGAGGTACCAAAGCAGCTTGCTGAGTTTCAGGAGGAGGAAGAGAGAGCTTCTTTTCATTTACATTACATTTTGGACTATGATGTTACGTTGGACTTGGCTCATGAGCCAAGCTCAGACCACCATCTGTCCGACCACCAGCCCCCACGGTACTCGAGAGCGCGCGCGCACACACACACACTAACCCAAATGATTCACAAAGGGTTTGGGATGAGTGAATTCATGCATGTGCAAGCACACAGATGCAAACCTATAAACATTAAAACTGCATTTTAAAGCAAGAAACATACTCACAGGAAATGTTAATGTCTAAGACAGAAAAACACACACGCAGATGTTTTTCCTTCACTTCAGAGGACATTACTTTCATTCATTTGGAAGACACAACAGTGATCCTAATCACCACTCCTTTAACCTGAGTGTAAGAGCTGAATCGAACAGAGCATAGTGCTACCTGACTGTCGACCACCAGGTTGCGGATGCAGCCAGTGAAGCTTCGGTAACGTCGGTAAGGAGAAATATCCTTCATCCCTCCCAACTGAAGAGGCTGGTACACATTTAAATACCTGACAGGAAGAGAGGAGGATCGGGGTGTTTATGAAGAACAAAATTAATAGAAGACTGAAAATGTGAAGTATAGAGAAAGAAGACATGTAAATGAATAAATAGATTCAAGTCAATATTAATTATTCATTTAAATGTATGCAATGAGATTATTCTCTAACATCTGCAAGGTTGTTCATACCTTTGGTTCCCAGGGGTCTCTCCGGTAACCTTACAGCCAGATTCATCCACCTCTTGAGTACCTGCTCCAATACCTTCCAACTCATTCGCTACGGCACTGCCACACTGGTCCAGGACCAGCTGGACATTCTGAACACAAAGAATGAGACACATACCATGATGCAAATATCATGTAACTACATTATTATTGTCATAAGATCTTGTAGCTCCTGTCACTTAAGTATTGGTTGCTGTAAGAAAGTTGTGCAATGAAAGGCCTTCCCCATTAAAATTTTGGACATGACTGCAGTCAGCTGTATTTTATAGTTTAAAGAATTATAGTAGGTTAAACTGCTCAAATGTATTCATACACAACATCTTCATCTTTCCATCTATCCAACCACCAATCTTTTTATTTTTCTATCTTGGCAAACATCTGTTTGCTCATCAACCATTGTCCCCGTTTTGTCTCACCTTTCCATTACTGATTATGTCGAGGCGATGCCAGCGTCGGTCACTGATGGTGGATTTGGACGGGAGCTGAAGGGTCAGCGTTCCAGATCCGTGGTTTATACTCAAAGTTGGTACCCCATTTCTCAGCTCTGGATGGAGAGGTAACATTAAATCTTAAAGAAACATGTAGACAACATAACGAGAGCATAAAAGATTTCTGTCAAATACTTTTGGTGACTGAAACCAATGTCATTGCATGAGTCCCATTGTAGCTCTGAGAGGGGACATTACAAGCTGCCTGTGTGCTTTTTGGGAACTGTAGAGTGAAAACAAAGACAAGGGACAGAAAAAAGTTTGGTTTCTTGTGCTTGAAAAGTTATGCGTGACCTGACATCACTTATCTGTATTGCTGTGTAAGCGGCTAATTTCCATCAACAACTGCAGAAATCCTTTCCATCAATTGTGAGTTTTGTTTATCCTCCAATAAACCTCACATCTGCTGTCCCTATCAGACGTGTGTGTTTGTTACCACGTGTGTGTGTGTGACCTGTTCAAACCTCACAGTCACAATATTGAACATGTAAGTGAAAAACGCTTCAGAAACATCAATGGTGTTGTCATCTTTGATTTTCTTCTCCTCAGATCCATGAAGCAACAGCGTGGATTCGATAATTACATAACTTTAATGCCACAAGATTATGCAAGACGCGTTTGAAAGGCCATCGGCAGGCAGGCTAATCCATTAAAGCCACATAAGGACCGCCGGGAGCTGACATTAGAGTTTATGAAGCACTTCCTCCACTGAGAAACTATCCTTACAGCAGTGGATTGATGAATGCTTTGTGTTTGTTGAAAAGGACAAGCTGTAGAACGTTCCCACTGGGAGTGTGAGATTAGAATGTCTCTTACAGAGCTTAGAAGTTAAAATAATGTTTAAACTTTTAGGAAAAAGGGTGCTACATTTTGATCTGAATTTTCAGTATTCTCACAGCAACAAGGCAGCCACACCGAGAACCTCAAAGAAACATCCCATGAGCACAGCTTACAAAAGAAACATGTGAAAATCCTTTAAAACTCATTGGTTTTGAAGCTGGAACAGATGAGGCTGTACACACCTGCTCTTCAGATATAACTCACCTACTGCAATGAAGTCCTCCTGCTCTCCAGAGTGGATGAGGCCAAGTGGTCCGTCATACAGGAGCAGACCATTAGCTGATTCAGCCAAGAACTCCAAGGAGATGTGGCTCTGGAAGCAAGGCTTAATGTGGGGGAACCAGGCATAACCCTGGCCCCCAAAGCTGTGTTTGGTCTGCTGGCACTCTGGGCCATCAAACATGGGAGGACATGTACATCTGAGAGACAGGAAGAGCATTGTTTTTTGCTTAATAATATTTCCAGCATCCACTGTTGATGTTTAGCCTATTGGTAAAGGATCATTAACATTATGAAAAATGTAAGTTTAAATATCTATTTCTAAATAAGCATTTAAATTCTGCAATACCTGCAAGTGTTGAGCTGAAAATACTTTGGAGTGTTATGCTCCAAGTGAAATTATTAAATATTTGAAATGTTTGACAGACTTGAAGATAAGTAGTTAATAAACGGGGAATCTCTGCCAATTTTAGATGGTTTGGGGCCATAGTTAGCTGCAGACGAGCAGCACAGTTCAAATTAGCAGTGACTGAAAGTTAATTTAAAAAAAAAAAAGTGCCATGTAAGTGTTAAATGTTACAATATTTTTCTGGTAGCTTAGTTTTAAAGATAAAGTACTCATAGCTGAAATGTGACAAGTTAAACATGCAAGATATGTCTATGTCTGCACACTTATGACAATAAAGCAAAGTAAAAATATGAGGACTGAGATGGTAAACTCATAATTAAACGCATCATGAATGTATCATAGTGCTGCATTTATGTACAGTTTATTAAATTAATAAAAATGATCTTTTGACCCCTCTTTACACCCACCGGTATCCCAGCGGTCCATCCTGACAGGTGCCCCCGTTGAGGCAGGGGCTCACGGAGTAAGCGGAGCAGGGCTGGTGGATCGTCTCTCGGCCCTTGCAGCCACACTGTGCAGTTGAAGTAGCCGATAGCGACACCAGAGAGATGTTACCGGAGCTGAGAGCCACTGGAGCCTGGCTAAATAAAACATCATTGCTGCAGCCTCCGGATTGTTTGCAGTCGGTGTATGGACAGTCATCCACACCCACTTGCGAGATGGACAGACCCAACATGGCTTCCAGCTGGATGGGGTGAAATATAAAATGATATAGAAACAAAGATAAAAAAAGTTATATTCATGAGTTTAAAAGCTACAAGCCAGTGACCACAAAGCAGGAGAAAATGGTTTTACCCTTTGTCAAAGGCAAAAAAGTGAGAAATAAATAAACATAAATATATAATTAACCCCACTCAAAACAAAAAACCAACCAACTGAATAAACAACAACAATAACAAACAATTTTTCACACTGTTTATGGACTCTCTGTTTCAGTCTTTTAAAGGTAGGGTGAAGCAGACTGAAACTAGCATGAGTATTAGCATTAAAACTACAACAAGGATAGCCAGTACTTTTCTAAACCTAACAATGCCAATAAATAACACAAAAACTGAAAAAAGACATCAAAGAACAAAATAAGGAGTTCACTAAAAATATAAAAAATCTTATAATAAAATTGAACAGAAAAAAATTACAAAAACTACAGTTGCCTTTAAGCTAGCTACTACATTAGCAACAGGAACTGTGCAAGGCTAAATAGCTCAGGCTCAGTAGTACATATGACCAACTACAATGAAATGGAAATCACACTGCATTAAAACTAAACTACCACATCTTATCTTAAGGTCAGGGCAAAAAATCTCAACTGAAACTGAAAGAAAAGCTTGAATTGAACAGAAGTGACAATGGATAACCAAAGCTAAACCTAGTCGCATAAAGTAAAACATAAGAGCCTATATTTGATTAAATTAACCTAATCAATTTGTTTTAATGAAAAAAGATTAATAAATATTATGACTTTAAAAGCGAATAGTAATTAAAACTAAATTCAGCGTGATAGAATGTAAAAGTAATATAGAATATATTACATCTAAAATATCAACCCCCCGCCCCTCAAAACAACAACAAGCCATAATGCAAAATAAAACTAACAGCACTGAAGTTGTGAGCACTGTTTGAACATAGCAGAGAATTTCAGAGGATGGCAGCATCCGTCTTTGATCTGATGTCTAACTGCATCAGTTATCTCCCTTAATGTTATATAGCCAATGCACTTTGGTGTTTCTTTGTCGTCTCCCCTTTTGCTGTCATTTGCTGTCTGCTGTCAAATTCCCCAGTTTCCTCCTTGTCATCCGGATTCTTTTCCCTTGCTGTCTTTATGGGTGAGAGGTTTTCATCCGAGTCCCTCAGGGTTTCCTGCCTCGGTGTGTATTTTTCTTTTTTTGGACTTTTGTGATTCAGTCGACACTCCCCAGGCAAGGCTTCAGTTTTGGCTCCGAAGTCAGCTTCAGTATAATCTTTCTTTTGTGCCGACTCACTGTTTATCTGACATTCTTGTTGTAAAATCAGCCAAAAATACTAAACTTGAGAAAATTAACTTGTCTTTCTTCTTCAGCATTTGCTATTCAACTTATCTTAAATCATCTTGTGTTTTCTGCCGTTATCTTTTTTCGTGCACTAATACCTTTGAAACAAGCTGCGTCAGATCATAAGATCTAATCTATAGCTGGATTTGTCCAGACACTTTGTAAGGACAAGTGAAAGCTTCATGACTTGAATAAGTGGCACTTTAAAGAGAAGTTTCATCAGACAGGCCTATCGCACAAGATGTATGCATCTAACAAGGCCTCAAATTAAAAACCTTACATGTCCCTGTAATGATTTGTTTATATTTTCTAATTCAATAGACTGCTTAAATGTATTTTCATTCAATGAATTTACAGATGTCATGTACAATCTTATACTTTTCTTAATATAAATGCTTCGTTATCTTTCTTTCTTTCTTTAGCTTAGTATTCTTGTATGGTTGTTTCATTTTATGTGGTTCCTTTTCACTTTCATAGGTAGCTCTATGAACTTTTTATAGTCTTATTAACAAAACATCAGCTGAGAGACAGCTGAAAGTTAGAGATTTGATTATGACCATGCTCAGTGGATGATGTGTATGCACATGTACTGCATTTGTTTAACATGTGTTTACAAGGCTCGCCAACTTCAGAAGTGATGTTAAATCAGCAGCGCTGTTGTTTTGATGTATCTTAAGTATTCATTCATGTACACCAGTACGGCACGGGAATCAGAGTATGAATATGTGGCAGCAATGTGTTAACATTTAAATAATATGTACCACCTTTACCAACATGAAAATATGTAAGAGTGTAAAGGTTAATATGAGAAGTATCTAGTGCCTGCTGAACTGTATTTAGGAAAAGATTATTAAAAAAATCTTGCAAGTCCAAAAGACAGTATGTAAGTTCTTTAGTTTCAAAGAATAGTTTAAGACCTTTAGAATCAAAATTAATTTTACAGACTAAAATGATGAACCTATTCAACTTACACAATTTTTAAACTGGTATGAGCAGATAAAAGATCTAAATGTAAGTGCGAATGTATCTTAATGCTGTCCTCACCTTGGGTTTGTTGGCTGCCACATAACCGTGCAGTTTCTCTGCCTTGTAGTACGGTGAGCCATTTGCAGCGAACCAAACATTGAGTGCCTTTTCACCCTGCCGGCCTGCATCGCCTACAGAGAAGATCTGAACGTTCTCTGGCAAAGTCTGCAAGAGTTGAGACAACATCCGACCCAGACGGGAGAATTGACTCCCCTCACCACCAGTGCTGCTCCTGAAAAACTGCTCCATTGTCAGATCTGAGAGAAAAGGAGAAGGAAAACATATTTATTTATTTGCACAGGAAAAAAGCAGTGGACGCATGGAATGAAAGGTGGGAATAAAACACAAAGAGAATAAGGAAGAGACAATAAAACAAAGAGTTTGAATTCTTTTTTGTCTTTTTGGTATTGATGGAGCTTGGTGATGTTGACAACCTCAAACTGGGACCCTGCAGCGTTCTGGGATAAGCAACACTTTGCCCCATTACTATGGCAACCATCAGGACCATGCAAATGTGCTTTTTGTGTCAGTATGTTGAATTGTCATCATGCAATTTTAATAGCTTTTTTACTTCTTTGTTCAGAGGAAGTTTATATGGATATTTTCTAATCAGCATTGTCATTGTGGGACTCACTGTTCAGGCGGATGGAGGCGGCTTGCTGCAACGCATCCTGATGCAGCTGTATGACATCAACCTGAGCTGTAGAAGTGACGTCAGGCCAGGTGTGATCCGACACCTGCACTTGCAGGCGGTATAACCCGGGAGGGGTTCCCTCTTTGATACTGAGCTGTCCTGAGCTCTGGTTCAGACTGAACAACCTAACAGAGAGAGAGAGAGAAAGATTAGTTTAGGTTTCTTCACATTTTCATCTCTTTTTAAAATATGTTGTGTACATTTTATTTCTTAATAAAAATGAAAATACGTTTTATTTAGATTTCAGATTATTTCAGATTATTTTCTCTGCATGGATCATTACTAATTTATTCCAGGAACAGATCCTTATGCGTAGCTTGTTTTGTTTTTTTTCTTGTTTTTTTTTTACAAGTCAAGCTTGACACAGAAACACAGAGGCTGTGCTTACAATGTAAATTAAGAAATTTTGTTCATGAGTATGCCAAATCAAAATCATCTTTAAAGCATATGTTTTCTTTTGGTGTGTTTCCATGAAGAGTATTTCTTTGGCTTGGGAACTTTGGATTTTGTCCCTCATTTTCAACACTGGAGTCCCAGTGCAGGGGGCTAAAAGCCAATAAGAGCAGCAATGTTGGCAGGGACCCATATCAGTCTTTTTTTAAACCTCCTGCAAAGTCTGAAGAAAACTTTGAACAACATTCAAAGTGGCGGTCTCACTGAGGAGTTGGAAGACATTTAAAGAATCAAGTGTGGCCAATAATTCAAATTTTGGGGGAAAAGGGAGTTAATCTGCCCTAAAAAAACATGACCTTTGCTGACGGCTGCACGTGAACACATTAAATACTGGTCTCTTCATCTTTATTGTCTGCCATTATAGTTCTGCAAAAATCTCTCATGCGTTTTGTCAAGCAAATAAGTTAAAATCAAGGCAAAATATTTCTTCATAGCTCCAAGAATTCAGAAAGTTAATAGTGTAAAATATAACTAGGAACATCTAAACGTGTACTGAAGAAGAACAGCAGAAATAATTTTCTTTTTGACTATGTTATTAAAGCAAAGCACAGAAAATCAAACAGAATAAATCTAAGTCTGAGTTGATGCTTGTAATCATCTCTTTTTTTTTACCATGTCATCTAAAATCTGGATAAAATCTCACTCAGATGGGATTTCTCAGATCAGACTATGACCAGATGGAGGTCAGTTGTCAAACATGGATCCATTTGTGGGGATTCTTGATCTGGAAAAAACTGGCAGACGACTGCACGGCAGAGTCAGTCCCAAACCCGGTCCAGAATCTGTGCCACAAGGTCATGTAACTGCTTAACCTCTTCACACAGCAGCAACCTTCAGAGACTAGACCAGACGGGTTAATTAGCCGTTACCAAGCTGAGGCCAGAGAGAGTCCAGGATGGAGCCTGCCTGCTGGTGCTGCTGTAGGAGATAACGTGATATCTCCTGAAATGTTTTCATGCAATAAATGTTTCAAACTCAGGCGGTTCAATGACAAAACAAATAAAAAATATATCAAGCTCAGACAGATTCAAAACAGTCTTTTGTACTGAGGCAGGGCGCAGGTATCTTGTCATTTTTATATACAACATGCAGTTTGTATTGACTCCCTATTAGGTGACATGCTATTATTGGCCAACCGGGACTTCTTCATCTGAAGTCTCTGCACTTCTTATTTTCCTCTCGGTTTTCATCTTTTCTATATGTAAATAACCTTCAGCTTAAACTCGATCCATTCTGCAAACAAATTGCTATCTCCTGGATGCAGTGATGAGGGAAGCTGGTTCAGGAGCATCTATGGTAATTCTCTCCCTGGTGGTTCCTTTGTTCTTGCTGTTTCTTGTCGTCTCTTGTTGTCCCTCCTTGTAGGTATCTCGTTAGAAGAAAAGGTGGCAGGGAGCGCAATCAGCCTCTCCTTTCAACGCGTCCGCATGAAGCCTCACCTCATCAAACAAAATGAGCGCGCCCTCGCTGTGCTTCACTGGGAATTTTCAATACCACTGGTTATGAAGTATTAATGGCACTCTTCCTGACAAGTCAGATCCCCTTTTCTATCCCTCTCTCCTCCCTGTTCTCAACTCCTTTCATTCTCCGTCACTCTTTCTTTGTTTCTCCCTTCAAACTGCCTCTTTTTCTGTCCCAATTTGATTTCTCCCCTTTTTTCCCCCCACATCACCTTTGTACTGTCTCTCCCTCTCCACTTTAAATTTGTCGTTTCCCGTTCAGCTTTTATTCTCCTCATTTTTTGCTTTTGCTGTTCTTGCTTTGTGTCACATGAGAAAAGAAACTTTACAAGGGAATATGCTTTATGCTAGTTCCAACACATCCTAAAACTGCTTTACATCTGCTATTCTCTGGTTTCTTTTAACCAATACTCCTTGCAGTGTTCTCAATGGCTCTTAATAAAAAAGACTGGTTGCTCGATATTTCATATACTACACTGAGAACTAAAACCCTTCTATTGGTTTTAATTTACCTTCTGTTCTCTGTAATATTTTGATTTACCAGATTTTTCTAGACACAACAGAATATGTATTTGTTAATTATGATTTATTCAAATGATCAACAAGTTGTAAAGTGATGAGATGTAATTACAGATAAATCTGACAAGGACTGCACAGATTCACCCACTGATTAAAGCTAATGAAATCTATTCCAGTTGTGGAAAAAAACAAAGTCAACCTATTTTCATTTTACAAAAGTTTTATCTGAAGAGTAACTAAAAAAAAGAATAATTTAGATCTTGACCTGTATCTGTTTCTGACATTTTCTTTAACAATATCAACAGATATGCCTTTTCCCGCCCGTTCCTTTGTGATTATCTGTCTTCATGGTGATGCTGTTATCTGTTTCTGTTAGCTTCATGTTCTTCTGTCTTGTGCTTGTTATCCATTCATCATATTTCTTTATCTTAATTCTTTATTTACACTTTTTTCTTTTTCAGAATCCATATACTGAATCGCTTTCTTATCCCAGCACCTCCTTTTCACCTCATTGCAACAATGTTAAGTTTTCCTCCTTGTCCACCCTTGTCTGTCCAACTTTGTTTCTCTTTCATGTATTTCTTCTTCTCTGCATTGGTACTTTATTTACTTTTTTCAACCACTTCTTTTGCCCTTCCCCCAAAAAACAGCCTTTTAGCATTAATTTCTATTAGAAACCTGATATATCTGTGGTCTGAACATCTAAGACCACTTTAAAATGATGTGACTATGCCAACAGAAAACAACTATTTCTACAATTTGCTTCAGCTGGAGAGAAAATGACAATATGTTGTTAAGAAATTTCTCCAGAATGAATTCAATGTATAAGAAGGAACTTTTAAACACACTGAATATTTGATATGTCCTTTTGACAGAAATGAATGAACTGTCGCTGGGTTATTGTAAGGTGAGAGATTCAATGCATTGGTAGAAAAACTTTGATTAGAAATCCATAGTATGAATGTGGAGTTCTGTGATGTAAAAAGCAGGATGTGTAGCTCGATAGGTTACGTTTGTAATGGAGGGATTCAAGTTTGAGTAGCCTAGATACATGTTTTCTTCACAGAAAATATCACTTAGATATGGACTATCATTTAATCATTGTCTTTAAACTTTGAATGTTCAACTTTTTCACCGTTGAACACCGCCATTCAACTAAAAATGCTTCCTGGATCTTTGCATTACGGTCTTCTTACATTACGTTGAGACCTTGCTCTCCTTCAAGCCCCTCTACTTTTCTTGTCTAACATGCCTAAATATAACTTGTCCGTTTTTGCTTTCAACACCATCACTCCTTTTGCAGGTCACCTTCCAGGTCTTTTAAAGTTTCGCAAGATGAGATCAAAGTACCTGGTTGATTTGCCTTTGAACCGGTATACTTTCTCACTCCAGTCATCAAGGTCAGGGGATTGAATTTGTCCAAGTACTGTTGTCGGGAGAATACCTGTCATGAGGCAGAAAGTAGAAGACAAAAAAAAAAAGTTAGAAATGTATTAACCAGAGGAATTAGTTTTGAGCACAAGGATTCCCTGCGGTACAACCCAAATATTAAAAGTGAAAGGAAGAGTATGGAAGCTTCTTTAAGGAGATAAGGTGACCGGCAATGCCGTATTGGCAGGCACGGTCATGGTTCGACAGCACAGCAGGAGGATGTGCTCACATTAGAATCACTTTCACTGTGTTTTTCCTCTTCACTCACAAAAAAGCTAAACACAGTGCTGTAATCTCTTTAGGCATGAAATCAGCTACTTTTAAAAACCCCTCCTGTTTATGTGCCCGCCAAACCTTGGAGTTAAGCTGAAGTTAATCGTTTGTTTCATGGCATGTTGTCGAGGTACGTGATGGATTCGTATTAGCAGGTTAATGCACTTTCATGTGGAAAGGCCCCAGAGAGGGAATCCACTAAAAATGCATTACAGAAAACTTTAGTTTTTCCAGCAAATTACAGCAGGGAGACAGATGGTATGAAATGCTAAATAAGTGATGCGGGCTGCAACGGGAGGCTGTGAGCAGTCGACTGTGACAAGTACAGTCTTAGCACTCGGGAGGAGGTGGGAGGAGACACAAGCGGACCTGAAGGTTAAAGGAGCCCATCCGTGATCAGAAAGACACCAGTCTGAAGACCAATTGGGACAATCAATTATGAGTGAATGACAAATGTTCTCTACTCTCTCTACAACTAGCAAAACACTGCCCTAAAGCAAGGCAGCCTAACCCCAACTTCTTAGCTTGTGTAGAGAGTATAGGGTTACACTGAGAGGCTCTCAGATAAATAAATGTTACCATGTGCAAAATCCAAATGAAATAAAATCGACAGGAAGGAATCATGAAAAAAATCGTGAAATCTGGAAGAACTAAGTCTAGAAGGTGTGACGAGCACAAGGGTGAAGAAAAAGGCATAATCAGCTTATTACTTTACTTACAATTTACACCATTCACTTTGATCCT
Organism: Atherinosoma microstoma; assembly: GCA_037177055.1. Classification (NCBI taxonomy): domain Eukaryota; kingdom Metazoa; phylum Chordata; class Actinopteri; order Atheriniformes; family Atherinidae; genus Atherinosoma; species Atherinosoma microstoma. Next base: position 6,847,771 of record JBBBVU010000006.1, read on the forward strand.
TACTAAATCAAGGAAAGGCCTGGATTCCATTTAAAAAAAGTAATTTGCAAGTGTTGCTCAATTTGAAATGGAGGCAGTTTTATGGTTCACAAATTACAGCCAGTTGCAAATTATAGATAAATTAAGGTATCCTTCAGGCATGCTTATGTTTGTTCTGTTGGGAGAAATAAGTCACAATAAGTGAGACCATCAAATTTTTGCAAATCACGGCTTTCAAGTTGTAACCAAGGCGAAATTGACTCATGTTTCTTTGCCTGTTCAATGTTTGTGTCCAAAATTGGCAAAATTCATGCTTTTGGAGGGAGGGAATATCACAAAATAGTTGAGAAACAAAAAGTTAAACATTTTGAATTTACTGCTAGTCATCAGTCCACTCTCCATCCACATTTTCTGAAAACTGCTATGGCCTAAAACCTATGAGTTACTTTTTGGAGTGCTATCTGGAGATCTTGCTATTTGGAAATGTTATATATCCCTAATTTTTCCCAGTTATTAATCTCAGGACTGGGGGCAACACAGTTGAAAATGTGGACTGTAAAATCCCAGATACAGAAACCGCAGTTCAACAGAACTGGATGTCAAAAGAATTACTGGTTGGAGGTTTGCAATCGATATTGAACTCAAATATTTAGCCTTATTTTCATTTAACTGATATGCCTTGTTTTATTTATTTTATACAACACTTTGAAGCGGTCATAACAAAGTGCAAGTGAAATAAAATATATTTATATTTTTATTATAAAAGCTGGGGGAGCCATTAATCAAAGCATAGCATAGACACAAATATTTCCCAAAGTAAGCGCTACTTATGGATATGTTGGTACCAGAGACCAAAAAACATCCACAGGTGTCCCACGTGTACACCCTGATGGATTACAGTCCTTTGACAACATGTAATCTACATAAAAATTATGCACATTGTCTTAATTATGTGGCTGATTGGCCTGAATGAAACAAAATTTAGAAACTAAACTTATTCTTTGGTGCTGTCCAATCTTTGGATGATAATTACAGTCAACCAACAATAGACCATGGATGTGTATGTACAATTCTCATTGAACTACACTGGACTGTTATATCTTAAACATTAAGCAGGACTAACCAGTAACATTCTTCCTTCTTTCTAATTAATCAGGTAACAATAAGCACAAAAGCATACCTTCATAACTGTAGACAATAAAGTTGGTATGTCCAGCCAAGTGGGGATGGTCATTCCTGTCACCAATAACAACTGTCAGTGTGTTGGTTGAGCTCATCGGAGGAGAGCCGCTGTCAATCATTAGAATTGGGAGGCGGTATTCCTTCTGGCGCTCACGGTCAAAGGTTCGGAGTGTGGTGATGGCTGCACTGCCGTTTCTAAAGTCTGTCAGATTGAAGTTGGTGGCGTCTGATGTGAGCATGAGGAGCCGGATGGAGAATGGACCACCGTTGGTGGAGGTGTCGCGGTCGATAGCGTGAAGAAGCAGGGAAGTTTCATTCATTCGCACCACCTGGGGTGCTGCCATGTTCTCCCAAACAACGGGCTTGTAGGGGGCCTCAAACTCTGGACCATTGTCATTAATGTCAAGTATGGTCACCATTACTATGGCAGTACCAGTGAGGGGCGGACTGCCAGCATCTGTTGCAAGGACCATGATCCTGTGCTGAGAGATTTTCTCTCTGTCCAGTGAATCAGCCACCACCACCCAACCTGACTGGTCCACCAGGAACTGACTGTAAGGGTCTGACTCTTTGGAAATACTGTAAGAGAAGCGCCCATTTTGGCCTGAGTCCAGATCAGATGCTGTGACCTGAGCAACAATCGTCCCCACAGGGACATCTTCTGACATGGCAGGTGACTCGTAGAACTGTGGGAAGAAAACAGGAGCGTGATCGTTTGAGTCTTCCACCTGGACAAGGCAATAAGCCAGGCTGAAAAAATCAGCATCTTCAGCCTTCAGAGTCAGATTGAATGTCCTCTCATTGGGTTTCTCAAAGTCAACCTTCTTCTTAAGTTTTATTACGCCACGTCGATTCACTTTGTCTGTTTCCACAAAGAACTTCCTGTCCTCATCTCCACCGACGATGCTGAAGGTTACGATAGCATTCTCACCCTCATCCCCATCAGTCGCAGAAACCACAAGAACCTCGCTGTTCACCTCGAAATCTTCAGTCACCTGATGAAAACATACACAATCGGTATTAATGTTGATTCTGAAAGAAAATCAAGTTGTGTTTAAGGCAGGTTCACGCACCTGAGTTGTGTAGACCCTCTGCGTAAAAATGGGTGGGTGGTCATTTACATCTGAAACCATAATAGTGGCTGTCCCTGTCCCTGACAGGCCTCCTCCATCACGAGCCTCCACCACTACCAGATATCGGTCTTCTGACTCCCGGTCCAAGGAACGCAGAACTGTATAGATGGTCCCTGTAGTGGCGTTGATGGAGAAGAGGTTGAGGTTGATCTCATTGCGAATGTTCTTGATGATGCTGTAGGTAAGCATGGCGTTCCTGCCCTCATTGGGGTCGTCCAGGTCCATTGCACGCATCTCCATGATGGAAGTGTCAGCAGGTGAATTCTCAGGCACTTGGCCAACGAAACAGCCGTCTACTTCCAGTGCTGGGCACGGGAAAAAGGGGCCGTTATCGTTGATGTCTCTGACTTCTAACAGCACATCAGCGAATCCTGTAAGTCCTGCGCCTGCTTCGTCTGTGGCAAGAACAAGGAATCTCCAAGCAGGACGCTCCTCGCGGTCCAGGCGACGTTGAGCGTAGATTCTCCCAGTGTGTTCGTCAATGGTGAACTCACCACCTGCGCCCTGGCCATGAAGGGAATAGCGGAGGGCCGTCTGATCGGCTTCCTGATCAGGATCTGTCGCTGACACCTGGACACAGGAAACACACAGGAAAAAATTTAACCCAGCGACAAGTCACCAGCAACCAGATGCCCCCCGCTGGGTTTCCTTGTATTGCCATCATCGGGGAAGACAAAATAATACATGATTACACTTCAAAGATAACTTCAAACTGTTGACCAGTGTACGAAATTCCCCAATCAGGCAGTATATAGGGCAGCTGTAGAGCTCTGGGGTCTTAATTTCAGCTGCCACTGGAAGTCACAGCCTGGTCACAACCTGAGCATAGCGAGTCACAGTATGCGTGAATGAGGACAGTAAGTTCTTGGTACTTGGTTCTTGGTTGCGACTTAGGTCATGCCATTTAGGTGATGCCGATAACAAGTGATATTTTCACTGAGGTTTTCTTTCTTTCTTTATTCACTTTTGTTGTTTACTTTT
>JBBBVU010000006.1:6855585-6892904 GCA_037177055.1 Atherinosoma microstoma
ATTCTACAGTGAATAGCAGTGTATTGCATGACTCATTGATGTCCCCTGAAGTGGTAAAATAACAAATATTCCATCCCTACCCATGAATATACTAGAAACCAGCTGTCAAATTGATGTCCACTGTAGTGGACACTATGCATGAAAGGGTTAAATCTGGACTTTACAGTTTGAATGTAAAATGAGGTGAATCATGTAAATGCTAATAATTCTATCTCTTTATAGAGGAGGTAAAGTTGACAAATGTTTCAGTTTGTTAAGACACCAGTCTGTAGGCTTGCTTGTTTTGAAGGGGTGTTTTGTGTGCACACCCTGAATTTGGATCAGCCTCTAAATTCATCTTAGTCTATTTCTACTCCTCATATTAAATAATTTTTGGGGAGGATGAGATTTGAGTACAATACGGGTTTTTTAAAAAGCCAGTCTTGCATTCATTGTTGTGAATGGATTGCTCCCCTTTTTCTTTCTCCATCTTTGCCCTTCTCATTAGATCTGGTAAGACTTTTTAGCTCAAAAACACCTAATCTAACCAGGGAACGATTGTTGCTTACGGAGGTAATGGGAGACCATCCGTTGCAAGATGACGCTCACTTCCAAGGATACAGCACGATGTGATGTATCTTCACATTTTCTGTCGTTGCTGCATTTTGTTGCTACAGGTAGCAGTTATAAGATGGTTTACTGTAATACTGCAGGCTGCTTGGGACCGAATGCAAATCTAGCAGGAGTGGGTGGTAATGGTCTGAAATCCAGCAGAAGAGGATGGGAGACGTTTCTGTGCAGGGCTTTAGTTTCAACTTAGTGGGTGGTTAAACATGATCATATCTTTTATATTTGAGACATAAACCAATGACAAATTCTTCCTCATATAACTTGACCAGTCAATAGGTCAAAATAATTTGGATTCAAGATATGACAGAGGTAATGCTTTCAAGTATTTGAATGTGTGATTTGGTGGCAATCTTGAAAATATTACAGTGAAAAAACAAAATAACTTAGAGAGGAGAACTGGATCGTCACCTTCTGTTATGACCACGAGCTAAATTTTATGCAATCTAACTCATAAGAACATTATCAGATGGTTAGTTAAACGCCAGCTTCAAACAAACACACTTACTAACCTCCAGGATGAACACAGGAAGCTGTGTGAGCTCCTCCATCACAGTGGCAAGATACTCGGTCTGACTGAACACGGGCGCCTCGTCATTGCGGTTGACCACCTGGACTACCACCAGCGTCTCATTCTCCCACTTGCCATCAGAGGCGACCAGCCGGAGTTCATAACGCTGTTCCATCTCATAGTCCAGTGGTTGAGCCACGAAAATGGTGCCCACCTCAGGCTCCACGTCAAAGGTCCCCATGGTGTTTCCCGAGGTAATCTGGTATCGCAGCTTAGCATTGGCACCTGGACGGAAGAAATGGAGTTCTGGTTATTTTTTTTTTTTTTTTAGTTTTACCAATTGCGCAGGTTCTCAAAACAATTTTTTTCTATGCCAGTGGGGCCCTATTAAGTAGGCATATATGTTGTATCTTGCCATTTTATAAAAAGTAGTTGAACAAATGTGATTAGTGATGTCACAGGAATGTTTAGACTAACAAACACGAGTTCGTTAAAGTTGTTATTGGTTCAATTGTTGCAAAGGGCAATCACAGCATATGTTATATATCCACAATTTCCCTGTACTGACACATTTTTTTAATCAAAACACACAAAATCTGTCTCTTTTCTCATAATGTAACTTCTCCAATCCAACATTTTTAAACTAGAATCCTCTAAATGACAGGAAAACACACATCCGTCTCATAGACTTCAATTAAAAAAGACAGCAGGATTTGTACAGAAAACCAAAAGTATCTTAAACTCATATTTTTCACACTAGAAACCAAAGTGTCACACTGAGGTGTGTGGAAAATACAATAGTCACTGTTGGAAAAGCATGCAAGTAAGAGTTACGGTTTTTCATTTTTTTGGAGACTAAATGAACTGCTACTCAGTCCTCACAGATGATGGACATTTTCAACGGCTTTGCTCATTTGTTTTATTACAAATTAGATGATTAAGTTCAACAAATATCAAACCCATTGCTGTATTAATCCAGCACAGCTGAAATAAAGTCTGAGCTGACTAAGCACTGAAACCTCAGCTGTCAATTGGAGTTCTCATTGTGCAACTAAAACTTTTTGAATGATACTGGAGTAAATACTCAAGACACTGAAAAGAAAACTATCTTTGATTGGCAGCAGACACACACACACAAATACACACTGCTGACCCCATGTGGACAGCAGCAACAGATACCGCATATCTGAGCTGAGAACAAGCATCTCTCACAGTGGGGCTCATTAGATGCTCTCTCCTCCGCACCTCCTCTATACACACACACCTACACATTCTGTTGCTTCAGACAAGATTTCATTGACTTTCCTGGAGATTTCCCACCAACCATAGCCTCAACCTCACTTTACCTTAACTTTAAACCAATACTTAACAATGGAGAGTTGAGTTTCCTAGAATGATAAATTTAAGTCCAGACAAAAAATGAGTATGCACAACTGGATGTTAAAGCCCTTTCTTATCCCTTTCCTGAGCTGGTCCCAGGCTTTAAGGCTAGGAGTCTCCTACTTGCTGGAACATTTCCAGAAAATCTCCAATTCCAATATAGGGCATCCTGTGTGCATTTTAATCAGATGCAAACACACCTTCAACTGACACAACTCCCTCCAGATCCCCCTCATTTAATACTCACTCACTAGCCAACATCAGGGGAGAGCTGGAACATACATCGACTGCTAAACTCAGTGTTGCCTTCAGGCTCTGCTCCCTTTTCACCACAATGGTCTGGTGCAACATCTGCATTTCAGCTGACTCTGTCAGTCTCTCACACCTTTTTACCCTCACTTTCACTCACAAACGAGACCTCGAGATAAAAACCTTCACCTGGGACAGAAACTCACTTTCAGCCTGGAGTGCTAACTGCCACACAAACTATCATTTCTCCATTTTTTCCTTCTTCCTCTTTCTTTACTGTATCTAACTTCTCTCCTGGTTTGAGAGTAGAAACCACTAGCAGCATAGAAAGTGCATAGTGTATACATTTTTTTTTGCGGCAAACACAAATGCTAAAGGATTATATAGAAGACAGCAACAAAGAAAACACAGGTCTGTCTCTATTTTCACTCCATCATTCTGCTAACTGATGCCCAATGAATTATTGGTCTTTAGTACAATACTTTGCTGTGAATAAGTACCAACCTCTGGAGCTGAGAAAATAAACCATCAGGGTGAGCTACAAACTGCAGTTCCTCAAATGACCAGTAGGGTCCAAAAGCGAAGCGGTTTGCAAAGATCCCTCATGTTAAAATGCATTATTTATGCTAGGAAAAAGCAAGGTTAAAGAATGGTATAGGGAAGCTTAGCTATTTATGTCAGATTTTTTTCATTCATGACAACTATCTGTTGTTTAAGTTTTACTTCCATCTCTGAAAAACCAAGGATAGCCAAATGGTATGCAAGCATTCATAGTAGCTACATCTGCCACATGAACATACCTCTATGCTCTTCTATGTCTGGAATTAAATCAAGATTTGCTTATATTTTCTGTTCCTGATCTTATTTCTCTTCTTCATTCCTCCCACCGCTTGCTATCCTCTAATCCCACCCATTTTTTCTCTTCATTTTTATAGTGATGCAGGCCTTTTTTCAGCAGCTTTGTTTTTAGCATCTTTCCTTATTTCCTTTACTTCCATCCTTACGTCATCCCTCTGATTCTTTTGTCATCTGCCTATCTCTAAAGATTTTCCCTTCTCTCCCTTTGGGTCCTTCATCACTCATCTTTTCTCTTCTCTCTTAGTTTTTTTTTATTCTTGTTGTTCTCTCTCACTTCTCATTTTCATTCAGTCCTCCTGCCCTCTTTCCTTAGTCAATCAACTGTCATCTCTTCTTTGCGATCTGGAAGTCAAGAAATGCCAACACATACACAGATAAGGTAAACACAAATATGCACAAGAACACACACGCACACACACACATGCATGTTAATGGTCCAGAGGCAAGTCTGTCTGGGTTCAGCTTGCTCTCTGTTTATCGGCACCAAGGAGACTTTAGGAGACAAACACCATCTGTGGAAACATGGAGGACCTTCATTACAACACTGGGGAGTGTATGTGATTGTGTGTGTGAGGAAAAGCTTAAGTGCACGGTCCATCACAGCCTCTGAGCACGATCCGTCGTGACACTCACCGAGCGGCACGGTGTATGTGTGTAAATGGGAGTGTGCGTAAATGTGTGTAGGGGGAGTAGCTACAGCGGTTTTTGCCTCCGGCAGCCTCCCTAATGATCAGGCCGGCCATATGGTGTTGCCCTCCTAACACATACCCACAAGTGCACAAACACACACATGCATGCACACTAGGGGATAGGGCTGATTTAATTCACAGCCTAGCAGGAGACCCAAAATTGAGATTAAGGTCAGATCTCTGCTCCTTGTGTGGTGGACCTGAGGGGAGAGTCGTCCCTGAGCACTGACTGCAGGTTGACACTCTGAAGGACTAAACTAATCACTGGAGGAAGTTTCACTCCGTATCAAAATCACATTAAAAAAAATATCACATGTTGTTGGATCAAATGTCTGCTAGAGATACGGCAGGTTTTTCAAATTCTGTTGACTTTAGTAGCCAGAAATGTGGTGATTTAATATTGCTTGATACCTGAAGATTCAAAGATGTGAAACATTCAGCCCAGAGATACAGATGGGAAAATTTACTCTCATCACATTAACTACTAATTTGAGCCCCATAATGACATTAAAGGTTAACCAAATAATTAATTTTACACCTTTGAAATCTTCCTGTCAAGCTCTACACAACACAAATGAAATCTATAGCTGCAAAGCATGTAGGAATCAACATGTTACGGGATGTCATAGCGTGGCTATAAATGAGCAAGAAAATCAGTTTTGTCCTCTGATGAGGCCACAAAACATTTATAACTCCACAGATGGTAGCTGTGTCAGATGAAGTAATCATGGCCCTGCTGTGACTTGTGCTACATTCATGTCAAATGGGACTTACTGTAATTACCAGTTTCTGGCTTCTAATACATTGTCATCTAAATCATAAACGCTGTGTGGAAACTTAAGTTTTGAGGAAAATATCTGAAAAATTCTTGTTTTTAAAAGTCCAAACAAGTATCAAAAGGTTGTTGTCCAACTGAATGGATTGCTCTGATGATGGATTAATACTGAGTGTTAACAGTGTTTTCTGATGACAAGACGGTTTTTGTCGTTGAATGTTGGTGTAACTTTATTTCTTTATGTTTATACGCAGAGTTTGTGGCTTGATTCAAGATTTTGTTGCCATCCTCTGTCTCTTGATGACTGTTCATAAGGTAAGCATGTGGTTAGCGGTAAGCTGGAATGACAATATGAAATAAAAGTTAGAGACACCTAGTATGTTCAACGCTTCTGAAAGCTTTTGACTATTAATCTTAAAGCCATTTTACTGGGATACGCACTGAAAAGACATGAACACAGGTATTCTTACGTCATGTCAAAATTTGAACATATCACCCCGGTACTGAAATCCCTTTATTGGCTGCCTGTTCAACATAGAATCCCATAGAACCGTAAAGCTCTAAATGGCTCAGCCCTTCCGTGCATCTCTGACTTGCTCACTGTGTATGACCCCATCAGGTCCCTCAGGTCAGCAGATGCAGGTCTTCTAGTTGTTCCTAGAATCAGATCCAAGGCAGTGGAAGGGGCCTTCAGCTATTGTGGTCCTGTGGTCGACTACTACTATGTCCACATTTAATACCAAACTTAAAACCTTACTATTCTCACAGGCTTTTTCTAAATACTGTTGTGTTTATGCTTGCTGGTATGCACTAATGATATTGTGTGTGTGTGTGTGTGTGCTAGTTTGCCTGTGTGTGTGTAAATCTACATCAAGGAATATGCACATATGCATATACTTGTATATTCATATTTCTTTTTTAATGTAAAGCACATTGTGTTTACTTGTAATGAAATGTGCTATATAGATAAATTGTCATGTAATACAAACATACTTTGTACTAAAATAAATGATAATCACAGGGTGCATATGATGCCTGTTCAAAATGAAGCAGAAATGCATGTATACATTGTCTTTGCAAGCATTTGTTTTCATGTTTCCTGCATTTCTCAAGCATTTCCTCTGTACAGTAATCATTTTACTGTTTTGAAACTTTTCTGCAAGCAGTTTGCACAAGTCTGAGTGTAGTTTCTGTGGGTGCTCCAGTTTCCTCTAGTAATCCACAGAATTACATGTGGGGTTAGCTGCTGATTCCAAGCTGGCCGTGAATGTGAGCTTGCATGATTGTCTGTAACACTCGAAGGACTGGCGACCGCACCTCTTGCCCCGTGTCAGCAGGGATAAGCTCCATATCGTGACCCTGAACAGGATAAAGCTGTTATAACCATAATCATGGCTCCTAATGTTAAGTCTGTTAAAGCTTATGAGATGAAGGGTCCAGAGAGTACTTAAAAAGCCTGTTTTAAAGGAAAAAGACAAAAGATGCTCTCCTTAATTTATCTGTTAAATATTTATCAAAATCATTCTGATTTCTTTTGATCAGTTTCTACTTGTTTTATTAATATAAAGAGAAACTTGGATGCAGTATAGAAGAGAGTGTTTGTAAAATTTACTCTATAACTGTTTAAGTCATTTTACCAGCAGGTCAGAAGATGGCTAACTGCAGGGATTTGGATGAAATCATCAGCACCAATTTTATCTTAATCAGTTCATGTGGAACAAATGATTATGTAAATATTCAACATGTACAACATTCACGTTTTTTGTCTGGGCTCTGACCTCATTGCTTTCTCACTCCCTGCAGAGCTTCTCTTTGGGAGGGATGATGTGAAATTCCCTCCAAGTGGGAAATGTAGGTTCAGAGCTTATATCGGAGGCAGCAGTCAGCGGGACAGCTTTCTAAGCACTGTGGCAGTAGGCATCAAGTGCAGCAATGAGCTGAGTACTGAGGAGCTTAAACACCCCCATCATGTTTAAAAAAGGCGCGTTTCGAGGTATGTGGATGCTGCAGAGCACTCAAGGTAGCAAGCAAACCTTCCTTTAAATATTAAACTTATTACTCAGCTGACGTTTGGATCATGGACCAGGTTTCTTTTAGCCAGATCCAGTAATTCCTCATCATTATCGCCATCAGCATCTGTTCGCACGGTAACAGCACTCCTGGTCAGTATCACACTCACACATCCCTTTTTATCAGTCAGCCTCACTGCAGCGGTAGGTGTTTGTTCGTGCTTACTAAACCCCGAGGCGACACTTAACTGAAAAACTGAACTCAGCAGAATTGGAAAAAAAAAAAAAAAGAAGCTTCTTGATCTCATTACCAGACGCTCTTAGTTCGGCAAATTTTCCACTAAGAGGACCAAAAGGATCCAGAAAAACACGACGGGTGACAAAAGCTGCTGCATCTAATCAGCTTTAGGGCAAGGAAGTGGGGGTGGAGAGTGGTAATCTAAACCCACCCCTCAGATCCCCTTCCACCCCACCGTATTAACAAACACCAAATAAAGCTGAAATGAATACAGGAAATTTATATTGTGTGTGTGAGCGCATGTCTTTCCCCTGTAATTGTGTTGGTTGGAGCCACTGTTTATATTTGGACTGAAGGTCACTGGTCCTTCAACACCTGTCAGCATCAACAACAAACTGTGGTCGTAATGTGCAACACACACATACACGCACACACACATACACACAGCGGAAGCCAAGGTGAAGGTGCAGCTGCTGCAATCAGAGGATAAAACCTTCAGCACACTTTACAGCTCATCAAATCCCAGACTGCAGCTTTAACTCTTTCAGGAGTTTGATTCTTTACCTTCATTGACCTTAAAGTAAACACACACATACTACATATACACCAGTATCAGCAAGTGTATATGGGATTGGAAACGCCTCTAGCCAAGACACAAATTGCCGAACTGGTGAAGCAACCTTGAACTTGATTAGCTCACAATATGCACAAGATTTCTCCCTGTGGATTCGGCCCTGCTTCTTTTCCAACACACGTGCACGCTTACCAGCGTGTTGCTTGTAAATACACATGCAACAGAGTGATGGCCACAGGACTGCATACCAGTAACTATCACATCATTTTCCAACCAACACGACACAAGTTTCATGACAAAAAGCCAAACAATTTGTCCCTTATTCCAGCTGCCATTTTAGTCACCGATTACCTGAGTAAAAAAACCAATGATCCAAAACTTTAATGAGAACGTGTAAGCATCGACTGCGGCTGTTTGTTGTTGATGGGTACGTGGCGATATTGTGCAGGATGTTTTCAAGTACTTAGAATGCACCGAATTTGAGGGAAAAAAAAGCTTTCTGTCAGATTATGGTAGACTGTGTGTGTAATTCAATTATTCATGACAAATTTTTGTATGGGCCTCCAGTTTTCCGCTGTAATTATATGGAAATGTATGATTATTTAATCACAAACAGAACAACTCATCATTCATTCATCTTTCTCCTAAAAATGAAAATAAACAAAGCACATCAAAAACACACTGCAACAAAGTACACCTAAATATAAATGATATGTACATGGTAGATGTTCTGTCCTCATCAAACAATCAAACAAAATAAACAAAATCAGCATCAAAGCTATGATTTCTTTTTTTGGTGATTATTAATTATTGTCACAGAACTTTAGCACATTTACTTTATGTTTGATTTAGGGACTATAACTTATTTATGTGATAGGAGAAATTAAATCATGAAGGTGCTTAGCATCACTGTGTTAATAGTAAGTAATAGTTATAATTAAAGAAAAAAATAGTAAGTTATCTTATCTGATAAAGCTAGACTGCTTTTATCTGGATTTTGAATGAATATGTAGTGGAGCATATGGACAGATCTGCCTCGTGGAGGCAGGAACTTCTCAACTTCTCATAGTTCATCATGTATAAAATAGAAGCGATGCCCTACAAAGTTCTGCACTTTGGAACGAAATCCACCAACTTGGAAAGCTGGAGAAGGTAAGAAGTTAATCCAGCATTTTTCCAGAATTTGAACATATTTGAGCTAAAAAAAAAATGGCTAAAAACATATATTTCTTGTAGATAGGTGATAGATTTTCAAAAACATGTTTAAGCCAAATTTATGTCTTTCTTAAACTCACAGTGCTGACTCAGCTGGGATTAGATCTTCGGTTTTAGTTAATCCCATAAACATCCGCCACCTACCTGCCCGTTTAAGAGGATATTTGAGCTAAGACAGATCATTCTCCTCATCTTGGCCTGTGGTCTCCCAAGTTGTGCTGAGTGATTGGTTGTTTTTAAAATGGCAAAACACAAAAACAGGCGGGGGGGTGTTAAGAATCTGTGTTTGGGAGGGACTCAGCAGGAGTTTGCTAAATCCCATGTAGTGCCATCTTGAATCTTATAGGGATCAGTCAGGGTAAATAAATGCCAAATTGAGACATTTCAAGGAACATTTGCACATAAGAGAAACATACAAGTTAAAAACGGCTACATTAGAACTAACTTGATATCAGAAAAATGACAAATTAAAGGAGTTTTTAAGATTTCAGCATGCTCAAATCAGTAGGTGTTAAAGAGTGAGGTGACTGTATGAAGTCAACTTGTCAATATATAAAAAATTTACTGAACAGTTTGAAGATGTTTCTAAAAATAATCCCTTTGGAGCCATGCAGATGGTAGAGGTCAGACTGGAAGCTGTGGCATACATTTCCAAGGGAAGTTAATATGATATGAATAAACACAGACCGGTCCTACTTATTACTATCTCATAACAACTTAATTTTTTGGCTTTAATGTCATTAAACCACATGTAAAATGTTTTAAGAAAAAGCAATGTAGGATTGTACATTCCAAGGAGCCAAAAGTTTCTGGCAAATTCTCCAAGCCAGCACAATATTTGTAATTGTGTATTTCACACTTTAATGCCAGTGGAAACATTAGCACATTCTCAATAAGAATGCATCTCAATAGCTCATTAATTAAAGGGAAAAACAGATATCTTAATGTAAGTAAGGCTTCAAAGATAAATAAGTGTTTACTGAATCTACAGTTATGATTGTTGCCTGGAATGGTATACATCATTTAAATCTCAAGAATCTTAGCTTTCCAATGGTGTATAACATGTGTAGGTACTTGGAGGGTAGACTGAGTAAAATTCCTATTTACCGTATTTGTCACGTCTCCCCCATGGGAGCTCTGTTACCAATGGGTTAAACTATCCGTAGCCATGTAATTTAAGAAATAACCAAATACATTTGTCATATTGTAAGATTTTAAAATTGATAGTAAAATTTTTTATCTTTTTTAGATGCATTTATGTGGCAAAAAATAAATTAATGAATAAAAATGAATGTATATGACAATATCAAATATGTTATCTGCTTGATTGACACAAATGATCCTAATCGTCCTTCATTAGATTGATTATTTCAAAGAGGTGTTTGTTAATGGCCAACATGTGTCAGTCTTTCAAAACATCTTCAGTGATGTCATCTCCATAGCTTAGCAACGAACATGGTGATAACTACACACATGACCGACAAAATCCAAGACTGTCAGTGGTCTTACCTTGTACATTTAGTAAAGACCACTGGGGTCCATCATTAGTGTAAATCACATCACCAACTGTAACACCACCCTGACTTTATGAGTCATATGTTTGTGAGTCATTTGTGATATTAATAAACTCTTTTATCGCTGATTCATTGAAGCACTCAAACATTTGCTCTTGTTCTACCAGCCAACACACGTAGCTTGATGCTAAAGCCTTCATTTTATTTCATCTTGAGCCAAGCAGTTCTTATTTTTCTATTTTAAACAAAGACAGAATATGGTCATTTCTGATATCTGACAAACTTTTGGAGAAAGTTTGGAGAAATGGGTTGATGGGAGATGAGTGATGTGAAGTATGGGGATCTCCTGAGGGATTCAGAGTGAATCTGGAATAATAAAATGAGTCAGGGCGGAAATGAGTCGCTCTGTACGAATGTGGATTGCCGTGAACAGGAAAAAATAAAGGTTAAAGATTAAAAAGAGAAAATAAATAATGGGACGTCACTCTACTTTCCTCTGAGTGAAGAAAACCTCAGAGGCTTTGAGCCGACGCCAACAACCGTCATTAGGAAAGAGAGAGAGAGAGAGAGAGAGAGAGAGAATGAAAAAGACAGCCTTTTTGTTTTCCTGATATTTTTGTCTTTTCTGCCTCCTATTGCTTATTGGTTTAGAGCAGAGGAGGAAGAGGAATGAGGGACAAACATAAACAAAGAGACAAACATCAAAACTGTCGACCTCAAGGGAGCAGCAGCACTCGCTAACGAGCTGGGACAGCGAGAGTAGAAGAGGGAGAGGAGGAGAGAAAACAAGGAGAGGTGGCAAGAAGAGAGGACAGGAAAAGAAGAGAAAATGGCAAAACTATTTTACATAATGGCAGTGCATGAAAAAGATAATAACCTTTGGAATACTTAAGAGCACTAAAATTACAGTAAGTACGGAGCAATCTCTTACAAACCAGGATAGAAATAACTTTATCTTCAGAATCTTCCATTAGAAAAACCAGAAACTGACAAAAATTGTACATAACAGTAATTCCAAAGCTCATTTAGGGTAAAGCGTAGAGTATTTCCATTCTGACACACACTTAAACCACCCTCTCAAGCTAATTAGCCACATATAACACAACCTTTCACTTCTTTGGAAGATGCAAGTTGACTTAATCAGTTAACGTTGCATCACTTTAGGCAGTCCATTAAGCAAGAATGTACATCCATTATGTAAACCCTGAATATAATAAAATACTACTGTAGTTTTGCTGCTCCCTCTGGCTTTATACTACTGTATATTCAAACTGTATAAAGCTGTAGATTACAGGCATGTAACGTGTCATCTTCAGCATAAACTGGGCTACTTGAATGCATTTAAATTTCAATTTACATTCTATTCATTTGAAAACAGAAAAAACTATGATTTTTTTTTCTGTTTGCCCTAAACAGAGTGTTTCTAGTCAGCCAGATATGTGTTTATTAGCCTTTATAAACCACATCTGTGTCTGAGGGAGTTGGTTGAAGTGGTGAACCCATGTTATTAGTTGTTAATCTGGCTGGACCAGACTATAGTACCAACATCCAAGATTGTTTAGCTGTCAGAAAAATAATGTGGCTCAAAACAGCATAAACCAAACGGAAACAACTGTAGAAAGGGCTGAAACTAAGCCCGTGAACTTATTAAACAACAGAAATATGAATAAAATAGGGTATGCATAAAAGGAAAGAGGAAGGGGGGAAAAAGGGAAACAAAAATGAAATATTCACTTTACCACCATCAACGACAACAAATATGGACCACAGACTGAAAAAAACTAGCCAGATTTATGATTTACCTTCATCTTCGTCATTTGCTGTGACGGTGATGAGGACGAAGCCAACTTCCTTGTCTTCCTCTACGCTCACCTCGTACACCGGCTGGGCAAACGCTGGGGCGTTGTCGTTGACATCGGTGATGAAGATCCTGACGTAAGCCGTGTCTGAGTGGAGACAAAACTGACTTAACTAAACTCATCTGATCGCAGGGAAAACCTATAATTTCATTTTAGCGAAACACTTTGAGTGAGATTCTGTTAGTCTTTGATGATACCCAGCATGGACAAGAAACAAAAAGAAAACCTGAGAGTGGAGAAAAACAGCCCATTTTCTCACTGACAGTGTTAGATACACAAGAAAGAAATGAAAAACACAACCATCCCAAACTGACCCAGGTCTTGTTCTATGACTCTAAAAACTAAAGTCTTTCTCATCTGTTCATGACTAAACTTTCTAGAATGATGCTGCAGCTTTTGTGTTAGAAAACTGACAAATAACACAGTGCGCTTCTCTCAAATTCTCTTTTTACAGTTTATTAAAGGAGGGCCTTGACTGCATCTTGCTGTTCTGTTTGTAATGGAGAGAGAGGGAATGACGGGTCAAAGTTGATGTTCCTCTGAGCTGGCATTGTAGGTACTCACAAACCTGATTTGATATGGGTTTAAAACTAAAATGATTAAACACAGTATACCAGGGATCAGATACTCAATCCTGGTCCTCGAGGGCCGGTGTCCTGCAGGTTTTAGAAGTTTCCCTGCTGCAACACACCTTTTTCAGACTTCGACTTGTGCAGAGTTTGATGTCAAACACTAATATTTGCCCACTGATTTGAGTCAGGTGTGTTGCAGCAAGGAAACTTCTAACACCTGCAGGACACCAGCCCTCTAGTACCAGGATTGAGGATCCCTGCAGTATATCATTAAAAACACCCAGTTGTGATAGTACAGTATCAGTATGAATGAGTAAATGCACAAAGACATGAATAGAGTCAAGGAACCCAGTATGAAAGAAAATTATTCTAAAAATGTGATTCTAAGATTTTATGCCTTTTTTCTGATAAGGCATTACATTTATCCCTTTGATTCCTTTTTTGGTCAAATCATTTTTGTCTTAGAGGCCTTAAAGTGAGCAAAGTAAACGTTATTTACAGCCCAGGTTTGTGTGTGTGATACCTGTGTTTGGCTGGCCTTGCTGTCCTGGTCGGGATGACTCTGAACCATCCTGTGACTGAACCTCGATCAGGTAGGAGGCTTTTTGCTCTCGGTCGAAAGAGGCACGAGTGACGATGACGCCGCTACTCGAGTCGATGCTAAAGAACTGAGAATCCCCGCTCTCATCCCTCAGGATCGCATAGTGGATCTGAGGAAGACGGAGACAGAAGCTGAAGAAGAGGAGAAAGAAAAATTGACCAATGTTGAGCGTGACTGCTTCTCACCATCCCATGCAGACCAGAGTCCAGGTCCGTGGCTGAAACCTGAGCCACAGATGTGCCGATCTGTGCTCCTTCGGGAACCGTGGCTTCGTAGGTAGATGACAGGAAGAAGGGAACATTGTCGTTGACGTCTGACAACAGGAAGAAAAAGGTAGAGCAGCAATTAAAAACACGGTATAATTTTGAAATGCCATCATCTTTGCTGTTGGCAGAAGAACAAAAAACGATCTTGGACTGTAAAGTGACAGAGAAAGAAAGGAAAAACTGGCAAGAAATAAACAAAAGCCGAAAGAAAAAAAGATAGAAAGCAAAAAGAGAAAATAATGCAGATTTTGCAACATTTACACCAGTAGATGAGATTTATCAGTAAAAATAAAGTCCAGGAAAATAAATAAAACATAAAAGTCTATGTTGTGAAGTCCGTCAGAAAGTGAAGTTGGACTCTGTTTCCCCTCACTAATGAAAATTGAGTTATTAGTGAGGAATTATCCTCCAAACACCCTGAAGAGCCCATAAAGCAGCTTGTCAGCTCACTTCCAAGCGCCGCTAAGCCAATTACAGCGTCCAGTGTGGGTTTGTTCAAAGCCAATCAAAGTCAGGAAGTGTTTTCTCCTCTTTTTCTCTCTCCAACCCCCCCTACAGATGCTGATTGGGAAATGAGTCACCGTTAAAATGAGGTAGCATGGAGCTCACACCACCAGTCGTTGCTGTTTTCTTCTTTTCTTTTCCTGCCAGAGACAACCAGGGAGACTGCACCTCATTACTCTCTTTCTTTATCATTTTCAGAGCCGTCGCTCATTACGGCTGAGTCTCTGTTCCCTCTTTTCCTGAGCTCATCAAAGTTAAATGGTGACGTTTTACATGCAAGGAAATGTGCTATTGGTTTTAAATAGCTCAAATCAAAGACATGAAGAGTTCTTGGGTTGTGGCTTCAAATCATAATTTTAACTGAAATGGATATGTCTGGGGTGATATGAGGAGAAAAATATGTAGATGCACTGTGAGTACAGAAATATCCAAATTAGAGGATGTTATCATCCCAGTCCTGATAACTGGAATTATCTAATGTTGCCCTTAAAATCTTAAGGAAACCGAACTTCAAGCTTACCCGTTACATTGACGTAGACGGTGGTGAAGGAGGCGAGCGGCACGGCAGCAACGTTCTGCACTCGCACTCTCAGCGTAAAGAAGCGTGTCGTCTCGTAGTCGAGGTTCTCTGCCACCAGGATGGAGGCTGAGCCGTCTGCCCGGTTTGGTTTGATGTAGAACCGCACGGGCATGTTAGTCTCTGGCACCTGGCCCTCCTCCAGGTTGTAGGTCACCCGGGGATCACCGAGGGGAGATGTGGCCTTGACAGTCTGATGAAAGTAGGCAAGAGGAGAGGGGGGTTAGCAACCAGGTAAACACGATCTATGTTTTTACTACATGAATCATTGAAAAATACAAACACCTGAGCATGAGAATATTAACTGAACAAATACGTGTATGTCTGATCTACAGGACTACATTAGTTCTCATCACTGTGTCTCTTTTCCACTAAGATATAGGGTAAATAAATTGGTAGCCCCTTCCACTTCTCCTAAAGTGCCTGTGTAAATGCCTTTCACCTGGATGTTTATTTGTAAATTGTATACTGTAAATAGTATTTTTCTTTTCTATTGTATATAGTATTTTTGCATCATATTTATTTGCATAATATTGCATTAATTTAATTTAATTCTCATTCTCTTTCTTATTCTACTGTATAATGCTGCTGTAAAACTGCAATTTCCCAGTCTGGGATCAATAAAGGACGTCTGACTCTGATTATACTTATTCTAAAACAACCAATAAGAGCAGAGAGCGGTATACAAGATATGTAAATCACCTCCAGCATGTGTGTACATTAAAACATTCTCCCAAGAAGGATTTTGTTTACAAGGCTGAAGCACAGCAGAGAGGGATTTACAGGCTGTACTCATTCAAGTCAAAAACCTTTTTCAAGCCAATTTCTGCTTTAATGTTGTGCACCTAGGAAAACAGAGCTGATTTTAGCTTTGTGTGGAATTGTATTTCAATGGATGAATTTGGTGGATTTTGAGTTGAACAGGGACAGGAAACATCCGTCAGACTAATCCTCAGAGATCTGAAGCATTAAATGGCATCAAAATTTCCATTCTATGGTAGAAACAGAAAAACACAAGACGTGGACTAAAACAGGAACAGACAAATAATAAACCTGTAAGTAAAGTGAAGGTTCATTGCTAAATGATTGGATAAGAATGTCCTTTGTGTTTTTTCTACCTTAAAGTGCGCATTAGTTGAGAGTAAAAACTGTTCCTTAATCTGGAGGTGTATGTCTTGACTGACTTGTAATGCCTGTTAGAGGGCAACAGGTGTAAAAGGTGATGAGTTGGGTGAGTGGGGTATTTAATGATCTCAGTGGATTTGCTGATGTAGAGTGAATGGGCAATGTCTTCCAGATAGAACAGTGGGACGCCAGTCTTTTTCTCTCTTTCTTGTCCACTCTTTAGAGTTTTTCATGTGTAGACCACCGACATTCAGTGTTTGGGGGCTCTCTATGATTTCCCAGTAGAAGGCCATCAGCAGCTTCCTTTTTGTGTTGTATATATGGCCTGGGCACTTTCAGGAAGTCCAGTATTTCCTGTACTCTTTTGTTGATGCCAGTAGTGGCCAAATATTAAGACATCAAGATTCTTAGAAAACTTTAAAGTCTGCACTCTTTACAGATCTTTGTTGCATTTTCTGAAGTTGAGTATTAACTCCTTAGTCTTTATGGTTCTCTGTGTCAGGTTATTCACGTAACACCACTCTGTCATGCCCCTGCAAACTGACTCATCTCGCAACTTGTGATGAGCCCAATGATGGTTGTGTCATCTGGGCTCATGGCAGGAAAATCCTCTATACAACTACTGAACGGCTCGGCTCCTCTACATTATGTGTATTCCTTTTAAACATCAAGTTTTAAGAAAACACATAACACACAATCCACCAAAAGGATCAAGCCAAAGAGGACTCTGTACTGGTTCATGATGACATCATGCTATCATACAGCTGTTAGTGTCAAAGGCAAGGTCATTCATCTTTACAAGAGCTCCACTGGCCTCCCGATCTTTAAACCATAACACACAAAAAAAGATACTCTAAAATACACAACTATATTTCAAAGAATGCAGCATTTTAAGGGTCTCGGCAGCAGCTCGGTCCTTCTATGGAAATAAAGCACTCAAGAAGAAACCTAAAGACCTTTTCCAAGATACCTAAAAAGGTTCCAGTTTCTGCTTTGTTAGTGCTTCTCTTTGTTTGATTTATTTCTTTTCTTTTTTTTTGTTTTTTTTGTTTTGTGGAAATATGTGGTTGGATCAGTGAATGTGTGTAAGTTATTTTGACCTGAACATCCATCAGTAGAATAACTTTTAAGACTCGTGTTATTCTCTTGGCAGTAGATAAAGCTGACCTCTGAGTCTGTGTGTGTCTATGTGCTTTTATTACTCATAAATACTCTGCGGGATTGCTAGAGCCTGCATTCATTTTGGGGACAAAAGAACTAAAGATTGGTTTAAGGTTAGACTGTGGTCAGGCTATTACTGGTCAAAGATAATTTACTCTACAGGAATCAATATAATGCCCTCTAGAGGGACATAAACACAACTGGGAGTGTGTAGATGTGTGTATGTCTGTGGGAGACAGCTTTTAAGATCTCTGTCCTTCAAAAACATACACTTAACCTTGTCATTGCAGGAGTGGATTTTCCACTACTGAGTAATACAAACTTACAGTAGGGCGTATGACCTGGACTGCACACATACAGAGATAGTTTTTGGTACTGTTTATTCTCTGTAATATCTAATAATATTTGTGATAACATATTTGTTATCAGAGTTATATTGTTATATTGTATGACTTAATTTCTTAATTCAATTAAAAGCTGATTACCAGCGTCATGATTTGGTTCAGAACACTGGTCACTTTGCCATGAGAGCTACTTCTGACAAGCATCATTGTCTGATTAACAGGAGGGTAAGGTCTCAACTACTTTTTTTTTAATAAAGTCATGCACTGGATGATGAGACTAAAGCACTGAAGACAAATCAAGAGGGTCTCATCTAATCCACTGATGATCAAAACCTTGCTAATGTTGCTGTTTTGGTCTCACATGCACATTATCTGCAGGAGTAAAACTAAAGTCTCAGCATCTTTCCAAAGCGAGCGTGCTTGAACTCGAGGAAAGCAATTAATCTGATGCTGGACTTGCCTTGCTCCCAGGCAGTCCAGAAGCATTATAGAAAACATCCAGAAGTCAACACAATATACCAGCACCAACATCAAACTGGGACTATATCAGATCTGGCTCCTGTCCACATTTCTATATTCATCTAAATATTGCATAATGAAAGAAAGTGATCTCCACAATCAGTTTACATAAAGCTTACAGAACAGACTGTGAATTTTTAGCCCATGTCTACCCAACATCTACCTGACGAGTATGAAAGTGGCTTCTATCTTCACAAGAAAATGACTGGGCACAGAGAGCTGAAGGGCATCACTCAAACTTCTGTTCACTGGACTACGGATGGTAAGCTAAAGAGAGGCTGATGCAAGAACACCTGCTAAGCTGCACCAGACTTTCTTTAACTGATAACAAAAAAAAGCATCAATTTCTTTGCCGTTGCCGAACACAGCAGTCAGGCAAGGTCAATTATTCAGTATCAATGTGCTCTCACATATGTCAGTCTGACCTTAAATGCTGTGGAAAATGGCCACTAAAAGAACTCAAAGTGCAGTCAATACAAAATCATTTGACCCCTTTGGTCAAGGGCATGGCTAGACTAGCTTAACACAAAGCATGGAAGCAGAGGAAACTGTTAGCATGGCAAGAACAGGGAAAGATCAAGATCTATGACCTCTGAACAACATTGATCGTTGTCGTCATTTCCACCACAGTTAACACATTTCCTCTGAGTGAGAAACACTGTCTGCCGCTTTAAACACCAAAACCCTCTCAGCCCGCCCTTTCCCAGCGACCCAGGCAACTCTCATGTCTATGTTAGCCACTAAACATTTTGACAGTCATAAAAGCAAAGAGGAACACACAGAATTTAGATTTTAACTAAACAGATTCACAATAGAATTACAAAACTCTGTATTACTAAAAAAATTCTTCTTTTTTTCCTTTCCTGCCAGTGGGGGATATTTACATCTCATTAACCCTTAAAAAATGACAATCATCTCTTATTTTCTTTGTTTTTTGGGGGGTTTTTTTGTCTTAAAAAAAAAACTGAAATAATTTATAAAAGCATATTCGTATGCCCAGTTAATAGCAGTCCAGTTTCCAGGTGAGGAGTCACATCAGGACACATTGATGCAGCGTGGCTCAGCCCTGCAGCAGGCCGAGGCAGCAGAGCGTATGGAATCAGCGCTAATGAGAAATCATCTCATTAGACATCGCTGCAGTGTGCTGATGCTAAGCTGATCAGTGTCTGCCATCTTCTCTCGCACAGATTAATGCCTGTGGAGATATGGCAAGATATGACTCTCAGCTGGTGTGGCTGGTGTAGCTGGTGCTGGGACTGAAGCAGCAGCTGGAACTGTCAGATTTATGTTAACAATAAGCGGTCAGCTGAAAGGGGGGGGGGGAGTTAATAAGGTTAACACATTTTCTGTAACTTCAATTTTTCTGGATTCTTACATGATTTACTGTAAGATATTAGATAAATAAGCCTGTTTATCTGCTTGTGTGTGGATTTAATCAACACAGTTAATCAATGTGCTGACGTCATTCTGAAAAGCTTCTTTATAAACAAACAACATTGTGCTGAGTGGGGGGGGGGGGAGTGATCACTTGATAACTTATATTATTGAGCCCTATCACATTGCCTATTCTAAAGGGGCCTGATACAACTTTGCTGCACTTCAATGTACGGTTTGTAAAGTATAAATGAAACAGAGGGTTGATGATAAGCTGCCAGTGGGTTTTGGGTAAGGGATGGCTGGCATATGCTGGACTTTAGAGTCAATTTCATTTCCTTGTTTTCTGTTTTCTTTACTTTTACTTTACTTTTGGTCGTTTTTGTTTAACATGTTTAGTTAGCTCCAAGCCTAAAAACGAACTGGTTTTGATAACGAACCATCAGTAGTTGGTTAAGTTTAGAGAAAGATTGTGACTTGCTTTACAATCAGCTGTATATCCATCATTTAGGAAAAGAGGCGGTGATGGTTAGCACCATCATTGTCTCACAGCAAGATGGTTGCTGGTTTGAGCCTCAGCTGAGGCTTTTCTATGCGCTGTTTGCATGTTCTCCCCATCCATGTGTGGGTTCTCTCCTAGCTAGGTACCCTGGCTTCCACAGACAGCCCAAAAATATGCTTCTTAGGTAAACTGGTGTTTCTAAATTCTTCCTAGGCGTGAGTGATTGTTTGACCCTGTGGCAGAGTGGTAACCTATCCACAGTGTACCCTGCTTCTCATCTAATAGCAGCTGGGATACACTCCAGCCCTTGTTTCCTGACTCTGTTTTCACCAATGTGAATTCAGCTGTTTAATGCCCCGAGCCTGTCTCTGGTTCACTTCTTCTTAAATTCACCCGTATCTGTATTTTGCCCATTTTTCCTTCTTACACTACAAAAGCTCTAAAATTTGACTGATCTCTCTCTCTGCCTACTCGGTCCCATTCCTTGACAGGTGCCACTGTAATGAGATAATCAATGGTTTTCACCTTTCCTGTCATTGGTGTAAATTTTGTGGCTGATCAGTGTACATTCTGCTTTAACACGGCTGAACTGACAATATAGTTATCCTCATTTGCATAATTCTCTTATAAAATGAACAAAAGTGCAGGTTAATGGCAGCAGCTGTGCTGGGAGCTTGGCTATCAGGACATTTAAAATGAGTGATCACAGAGAAAGTTTGCTGCCCCATCTGCCTGCTGGGGATTGGATCATCTATCTGCATCCTTTGATAATGAAAATATGAAAAATGCAAACACTGTTTCACACTTCTTCAACCTTTACCCTTGAGATTTATTATCCACAGGGCCGGAGATAACTTCACTTCACTTGCATGGAAACTGAGTTGTGATTTAATTGATGCTATCGTTTCACGCACATATCAGACATTAGTCTTTTTGTCCAAGGGTGACCTGCCCGACTTAAAACAGACATGACTGTAATGCGTCATGGAGAAGCAGAAGTTACATTTTTATGTTTCATCTGTGGTTAGAAGAATAGCATACTTATAAAGTCTTTTTGTTGCCAAAGAATAATGGTACCTATGACAACCAAAGAAGACATAAACAGGATGAGGGAAAAATCAGTAGGAAGTTAGCTGATGAGGAGAATATTATGACTTGAGTGGGAGATGACTACAGCTTATTGATATGGAGATTTAACAGCAGCTTCCACCTCTGCAGTGTCTCCCTCCCTCTACTTCGTTAACAATGTGATTAACAGACCTTATTAAGACTGCTAAATTTAAAACAACAGTTCTTCCTCAGTGCAATTAACACAGCAGAGGAGAAGAAGAAGGAAGAGGAGGAGACATTTCAGCCCGTAGAGTGATTAATTTTCACTTTTTGGAAAATAATACATAGTAATAAGCCGAACTTCATGGCAAATCACTGTGCTAAACAGAATAATGGCTGGACATACAGAGATTTCTCAAGCATTGCCAGATTGTTGTGCACTTTTGCTTATCAGCGTATATTAATAATACTTTTACTATAATTCTCTATTTTTTCTATAAATCTGCTTCATACTTCCACATCACTATATTCACACCTCTAATTCCAACAACATTGGGATGTTATGAAAATGTGTCAATGTCCGTTTTATAACAATAAAACAGAAGAAAGTTTTAAATGTAAAAAATCTGATATTTTATCATTTCACGGAAAATATTATCTTGGATGTGATATAAGCAAGATGCTTTAATTTGCATTTGAGGATGGCACAGTGGTCTCTGGCCGGAAGATCACAGACCCCCAAAACAGATTTTTTGGCTGTGTCCCTTGCGCACAGGGATGTGTCCAATTTATCTGTTTGTATCTTTTGATGATATTATGTACTGAAATATTCAGAGTGTTTGCAATTTTTCCACAATTGCTCCATAATTTGCAGATAGTCCTTTGGAGACTGCTAAAGCTCTGAGAGACTCTGCTTCTAGAAGATGCTCTTTTTTTTTTTAAATAAATGTATGTATATACAAGTATGTAGGTAGCAAGTTAATTAGATGCAAAATGCTCTTTCAGCAATTTTTTTGTAGTATCTTTTACTTTTCTAACCTTTTGTTATCATCGTCCTAACTTTTATGAGAAGTGTTGTTACCATCAACATTTTTTCTTAAATGCAACAAAAACTAAACTAATAATTCATAACCTCTCTGGCTTCAGATGTATTAGATACATAATTAAAAATGTTAATGATTCCTCCAAGTAAAAACTTTTTGACAAAAAAGTTCTCAAATGATTTAATTTCAATAAATGTTTAAATATCTTAATTCATAGCAAAAAAAAGAAAAAAAATCCCAAAAATTAATAAAAGATTTGGTTATTAAAACTTTCCTCTTCCATTAATTACCTTACAAGTCCTCAGGTTTTTTTGTGTTCCTGTTTATGAAGCTATAATTAAAGTAGTTTAAAATATCTCCACCCCCTGCAGCTGCAACTTGCTGCTTACACAGATTCTTCAGCGCAAATAATCTAAGGAGGTCATATAATAATACTGTTTACAAATGGATCAAATCAGCTTTTTTAATCTTAACCATTTCCTACTCTTAACTTACCACTCCCGCTGTATTAGTTATGTAAAGTCTTTAATGTAAGACTTTTACTTTGAGCTCTTTCAGGTTTCTATGTTAGTCCTTTTTCTTAATTAAGGAATCTTAATTCATCAATTCAACAATCACACTTTTGGAAAAGAAGTTGACATTCAGCAGTCAGGAGGAGTGTGATGCAAACACCGACTTTAATTTCTATCAAGTGATTGAAAAAAAGCCACATTTTGCTTTATATCTTGTCTTTTGTCAACAAATCCCATGAAAAGACCAGAATCAACAGTGTTGTAGTTTGTCTTATAACTATTTCTTTCTCCTGCATTTGACTCCCCCTCCACCCACCATCTCTCTCTGCCTCCATCACACCATCTCTGTCAGGTTAAACACAGTAATTAAACGTCTGTTTTTCGGAGGTGATGAGAGTCCATTGTGACGCTCCGACAGCAGGTGTAATTTTCTCCCTCTCCTCAATCATCCCTGACAGATGGAGCTGTGGGTGGAACAACCTCCAATCACCATCACCATCACCATCATCATCACCAACATTCTCGGGCTTTTTTGTGAAAGATGCGGGGTCTAAAAGAAGCACAGCCACACACTTGCACACACAATAACACACTTGCACACACACCCTACAACTATTTGAAAACTGACTAACCTCCATGAAATCGAGCAGCTGGAGGGTGAAAACTCCTCCACCTTCTAAACCAGCGGCTTAGGAAAAGAGTGCAAATTAGGATGGAGGGATCAAAAGACGAGGAAAAAAAAAATCACCGGAGGTCTACAAGAAATCTGTTTCGTGTGTGTTGGTTGCAGTGAGTCAGGTGAGGCAGACTTGGGGCGGGTTCGTTGTTTGCTCGACAGAAAATGTTTGGTGCTGCATTAAACGTGCTGACACAGAGACAGAGAAAGAGGGAGGGATGGATGAGAGGAAAAGGGAGGAGAGAGCAAGATGAAGAGGAAGAAAGAGTGTTTTTTTGGCCTCCTCAGGGCGCTGTGCACAGGCGTGAAGGAGGTAAATGAAAGAGAGCTCCCTCATTTCTGCAGGATGACAACTGTGTTTAGATATTTTTCTCTTTTTCCAAGTCTGCTTCCGCGCCAATCACGTCAGCTTAAAGCTCCTCATAATAATCAGAAAAAAGGTATGAGCTATAATTTGCTCATTTACTACTTTCAGGCAAACTACAACAATTGAGATCTTTTTAGAAGAAGTCACCGCAATCGTACATAAAAATCTGCCTGCATAGCTCATTATTATTTCCTTGTAATTACATTAACTCTTTAAGATCTAAGCTAATTGTTCCTGCAAATTTGGCAATCTTTACCTGTCCCCACCATCAGGCCAATATAAAAACAGAAAAATTCCTTGTTGGTGCTGTTGAATAATGAAAGTCAGAAAGCTTTGCAGAGCCAGGTACAAGTGCTGCCAACCACGTTCAAAGAAAAGTAGCTAAAGCCTGCAGGAAAAGATGCTAAATGTCAACAGACGTCATGCGTGAATAAGAATATTCTTCATGTCATCAAATTGTATTCCCTTTCTGCCGACTTTCCGCTGGTGTCAGCTCTTTATATCTGTTTGCTTCTATACTCTGTGCTCACATAATGTTTTAAAACAGCTTAATCCTAAAAAAAAGGGGGAAAAAAAAGCTGGTTTCATTTACAGTCATGTGGAAAAAAGTAAACCCTCTTCAGTTCAGAGGTCCAAATCCAACAAATCCAACCACAAATTAACATTAACGCATGCCGTAATTTATTTATTTATTTATCAGAATTTGAGTCATCATGCAGATCCAGTGAAAAACTAAATACACTTTTACTTCTCATTAGTAAAAGGCAGATGCTGCTAATCAGATGCAAATGTTAAGATCATCAATGAGTGCAACCACTTCTATAAAAGCTAAAGCTTTGGTAGTCTGGAGTATTCAGGTGTGTTGGAAACCAAACACACAGCATGGCAGAATAACCTGAGAAAGTCACAATCACTGAAAAGTTCAGGCAGACTTAAAAAAAAAACAATCAACAAAGCAAAAACAATATATTTCAATTGTGATAGAAAACCCCCGAAATACAGTTACACCCCAACTCACCACTATCTTGGCGTCTCGGACAGTGTTTTCTGGCACGGTGACCCAGTACTCTGACTGCTCCCACTGCGGTGGCTGGTTGTGGACATTGGTGATGATGACGGTCAGATCCACGGAGCTGCTGCGCTTCCCTCCATCCGACGCCACGATCTGCTGGTTGATCCTGGACGTCTGGAAAACATGTAGTAATCACCATAATAATAAAAAAAAGAGCCTTTCATTCAGAGCTACTTTCTTTATAGTTTTCTTTTTTGTCATTCTGAAGGAACCCGTCACTTCGACATTTTGTCAAACATATGCCGCAAAGTTTGTTATTAATTTGATCTTGATGTTTGATTCGATGTTAATGTTAAAGCGGGGTTGTTCAGCAGTCATGAACCGGTGAAACAGTGAAAAAGAAAATACTGAAATGTTAATCTTTAGGTTTGTTTGCAAAGAGTCAAAGAGAAATAGTCTTTTACTGAATTATTGACTGAAGAGTTGTTTGAAAGTAAGTTAAAAGACAAGAGAAAAAGAACAGAGGCGAGATGACAGAAGAAGAACAGTTGGCATCATTTATGGCAGACATCTGTTTAACAGATAAATTCATTATGGATTTTATATCTTGACTAGAAAGAAGATACATTTAGAAATTAATGACAGCCATTTAAAATGTAAGATAGAAGTGTGTTTGATGCAACTTTTCCTCTTTTTGGAGAAGAAATAGCAAACAACTGCTGCCATTGGCATTACAACCTGGAACCCGTATTATCCTGTCATTATCTGGACAACCTTGTATACAAACACAGGACTGATATGAAAGATCTGAAAAGCACAGAAAACTGTGGCGAGATGAGAATACTACTTGAAAAGGGGGGAGATTCTGTTTGGTAAAGTAAACCCATTATAGAGAGAGGGATAAAGTATTAAGAGTATTTTTAGAAGGTATATCTTTTTGCATGATTTTGTCGTCAGTGGGGACATTTCCGCAGGATGTTGTAGGATTTGTGTCAGAGCAAACGGTCCTCACATAGACTGACTATGCTATTGCATTCATGAATACAGACTAGTGATATCAGCACATAGTTGCAGAGAAAATGACACAGACACTGATCTGAGAAGACAAAGTGTCTCCCTGCAACATGGATTGACCTCTAAATAAATTCAGAGCACACGAGAAGGAAGATCAAACAACATGCTGCCTTAGATGCAGCAGCATCTCTTTCGAGAGGGTTGACATGAGGTGAATAAGATCTGCGTGAAGCTGTGAGGGAACTGCTGCTGCTACTGACCTGTGAAATGGGGTGGTTGACATAAATCCAGCCAGTGCTGGGGTTAATGTGCAGGTAAGCTGGCTTTTGATTGGACAGTGAGTAGGTGATGGCCGCGTTGCTCCCCTGGTCGTCATCGTGTGCTGCCGCTCGCAAGAAACTAGTCCCAACTGGAGTGTCCTCCCTCAGGAAGTCTAAAAACAACAGATTAATAATAAGGCATATGATGAATTGTTGCAGATACAACAGTTACTACATGTTGTCCACGAGCATGCACCATCTGCAAAAACCATATTCCGACTTGAGCTTGTGACTAAACCATCGACTGAATTTCATTAAATTTGACTGAACACAGAGTAACATCATGTTCTGTGATGGTAAGCAGATATTATAATAATGGGAACACGGCATTGTGATGTGTCAGCAGTGTGTCACCTCATTTTGTCATTTCTGGGTCTCACTCTGCAAAGTCAACTGATTCATTTTTAAATTTATGAATATAACCTCCAATCCTGCTGACTGTGATATGTGTCAGTGCTGATCAGACAACAAAAACAACAAGCAGAGAGGCGGTCGGCTGCTACATTTCACTCCGTAATACTGCATTTCAAGCATAATGTTAGTAATAATGTCCTTTTCTCACATGCGTGGGTCTCGGTGGGGACGTTTCGACTGAACAATCACATTAGATCCTGCTGAGTCTAATGTATGTCGAAGCTACACAGCAACAGTCCGCTATATCTGTTTGTTTGTGATACATTCAAATGCATCTCAAATTCCAACCTGTAAAGCACCGCCCCTTTAAACGGCTGGAGGGAAATAAGGATCACGAGTGTTTCGATATTGGAGGAGACGTCATTGTCAAGTCTATGTTTTAACAAGCCACAAAGAGGAAGGAGGGGTGGTGGGATGGAGCAGCTCAGTGATGTGCTTTCAACCATGGGCTTTTGTGAGATTTGAGATGGAAACCGTCACACAGTAACACAACTTTGCTAAGACATTTCTTTCATTTTCTTCACTTCCAACATTAGTCAGGTTGAATTTTAGAATGATTGCGATTTCAGATCATAAAAATTATTTATAAAATTTGACCGTCTCCGTCATGGACACCATTAGAGGAAGGTTACATGTAAACACAGCACTTTGTGACTACACCCTCCTTTCTTGGTTGCCTTCAGGCTGCAACAGCACTTGGTTAGGATTAGAAATCAAAACTACTTGTTTCTAGTTTGAAAAGGATCATGGTTAAGGCTGAAATACATTCTTCTGACAATGCAACTGTCGCCATCACAAACATTTTTACCCTTCACATGCATTTGTTCTCATGACCAGTACAGCTTGTAAATTGTTTGAAATTCTATTCTGTACAGTATCTGCCTGCGTGTGCATACGCCACAGTAACATTTTTTAGGAAGGAAGAGTCTCCAAGAGTCTCAGATTTTGTTTGCCTATGTTAGTTTCCCGATTTGTTTTTGTATGAATAACTACATCTGTGCATCATGTTTCTGTGCAATAACCTTGCAAATGATCTTTTATTCAACCTTTATTTTACCACGCAGATGCTGGGCCAACATGGCAGCATGAACACAAATAAGAGCGGGCTACATAGGACAACACATTACACAATACCTAACAATATCAAAAGAAAGATTTGACAGCTCAAACATATCATGCAGCAAAGCCCCTGCATGATCCCAGATCTCCCATCAACAAGCCTGTGACAAGAGTTTTAAAATCAGGGAGACTAACAAGGGCCTGAAGCTTGAGCCTGAAGTCTGCTTCAAGTAAAGATAACAAAATACATGAAAGCCGCCTCTCCAAAGTCGCGAGTTCTGGGCACCGAGGCAGAGAGGCAGACCTGGGATTGCAGATTGTGAAATGGGTTGGGTTTTAAGGCGAGGTAAGGTAATGGTGTTATTCAGAGAAAAACAAGTTTTCTATGAACATTCTGATTTAGTTAATTTTCTGGCTCAAATCCTGCTACAGCTTTGCAAACATTTATGCCTCCCCTCGATCGTCCAAGTGCAAAACTACAAGCGTTCACCAGTTGCACATTGCAGGTCCTCTCCTCAAAACTCTACTGTCAATTCTCATTTGTGACTTCTCATTTCTACATTACCTCTGCAGGTTTCTTTACTCTGAACTTACAGAGCTGGTCTCTAGTTACTTTTTTCATTCAGCAGGTTTAGTTTGGTCCATGTTTGCAACGCTAAAACCACCAAGTCATTATCATTTTTAGTTAGTTTGATACAAACTGTTGTGATATGCAAATTGTTCTTAGGGGAGTGTGTGCAGCCATTCATGGCTATAGATGCAAGCGGAAGCCACATTAATGTACATGTGTCTAGTTTCTTAATGATTCATGATAGATTTATGAAATAACTAAATGTACTCACAACATAATAAACCCCCAGTTTTAGTCATGAAATCACGCAGAGTTTTATACATTTGGCCCTAGGTGATTGAGCCTCACTGGCATCCATTTTAATCTAGTTTACACCAAATAGGCTTGGAGCTGAAAGGTTGACTCTTGTTAGTATCCAGAAATAAGAAGCATGAAAACCATATCAAATTGCATCTTTGAGAAGGGAAAATAATGGAAAGGGTTTATGAATACAAACATTTTACATATTCATACACAGCAAATACTTATTGTCATCTTCATAAATAAACTTCAATAAAATGCTAAAAACTTGCTAATGTGACCAATTGGCCCTAATTAAAGAACAAGAACCCAGTCTGGTTTTACAACCACATCTTAGGACCAGTCCTAGTGTTCTATTTTTAAATCTCCCAACACTAATACTGAGATTATCTTTATTATCTTTTTTGCCAAGAATTTGGTATTCAATTGGTATATACCCTAGTGCACGTTGACCACATCTGCAAATTCACCGCCCTGATACCGGCTGGCGAGGCTTGCAGTTTCCTTTTCATTGCAGAAGTTCCAGTGAAAAAAGGCTTTTAAATCTACACCAAATTTAAATTTCTTTCATGTACACAGGCATCTGCAGGTTGTTTCTGCTGCCAGAGGACACTGTTCACTTCACAGTAAACAGACTCCTCTGCAGGAGAGGGGAACTCTGAATATGTTACAGCTAATAGAAAGTAAAGAGAAAACACCTAGGAGCTGCTTATCATGTCGTCCCTACAGCCCAAAACCTTTGCACAGTGTTGTATGTGGATAAAGACCATAAGATGAATAACAAGTAGGCTAAACAAGAGGTGGTTTTTAGCAGGAAAATCCCTGTAAAGAGCACATAGACACACACTAACCAGTAGTAAATGAATGCATGTCCCAGAAACATTTTAATCTGCCTGTTAAATAGTTAATGAGCCACTGTGAGTGTTTTTCTAATCGGACGAGGAGAACTTCTGACATGATGCTTATCAAAACACATATTTGCACACATAGTAAACAAACACGGGCCCATGGGAGCTGGCGGCAAATATTTCATCAGTCTTAAGAGCTTTCCAGGAATACAAGGATGCAGATTAGTACATGACAGTGACAACAAACAGACATTTCTCACTTCAGCTGTTTAGTCCAAACTCAGGTTATGAACAAACAGGAAGTAAACAGTTTGATTCCGTATATTTCCACACATTTAAACCAAAGAAAGCTATAGGCAGAGCATTAGACGCAGAAACTTGCTTCTGGTGTTGGTTGGGGTACTTACACTGGTAGCGACTGTTTTCAAACTTGGGGTCGTTGTCGTTCTGATCTGAGATCAGCACTGTGATCTGACAGATTCCGATGAGCGGCTCCTCGGCCTGATCGGTGGCCGTCACGGAGAGCGTGAACTCTCTCTGACGCTCTCGGTCAAAACTCATCGCTGTTGTGATCACACCTGTCACACAAAAGAACCACAACGCAATTGACACAGTTAAATGTAGCATTTTCTCTTATCATTGTCCCAATCTTATATAAAATATGTTTGGCAGACAATGTTATTCATAATACTGCTTTTTAGGAACAAAAATCTTGAAAAACCAATTTTTCTTTTTTTTTTGTGTGTGTATTTTGATCCAAATTAAGATTAAACATTGCTGCAGAGCTTACCAGTGTCAGGATCGATATCAAACCCAGATGACACACCGTCTCTATGCATAATGCCATATTTGACCTTTCCGTTGAGTCCCATGTCAGCGTCGTGGGCCTGGACGCGCAGGACAAATGTCCCTGGTGGCTGATTCTCCAGCACGGCTGCATTCAGACCGTAGTTCTGACACTGAGAGCACAAACACCACCATCAGGGACATGAACTCGCCGTCTATGTATTTTCATTTTTATTTGAACAGGATGACTTCAGTCACCTCTTCAAACACTGGCTTGTTGTTGTTGATGTCATTGATTCCAACAATGACCTGAGCGGAGCTGCTGAGTGGATAAGGCCCACCGGATGCGTTATCATCTGTGGCAGTGATGTTGAGGACGTACTGTGGGCCCCTCAGCCTTGGAGGTGGACTTCGCCGCAGCTTAATGATGCCTGCGCTCAGATATAAATGGCATTGGCAAAAAGTAATTAACAGCTGATTTTTTTCCATTATGCTGTGAAGTAAAATATTATAACTTTTCCAGTTATTTAAGACCATTATGTCATCTTTTTCTAGACTGGGCTTCTTATAATGTTTAGGAGTTGTCATCAGTTTTACAGATATAATAGTTTGCATGATGAAAAAAGTATTTCACAAATCATAAAGGTCTGAAAACAAATGTAAATTACAGCTTCATCACTACAGCAAAATGTTGCTCATGTGTTTCTGGATCAGTAATGGTTGAAAATGTAGTGTCTTCACTAAAACGTACTGTTTGACTTTAACAAAACCCATCAGAAAGTTTCCTCTAAAGCTGCATCCAAAATTAATGTTTAATAAAAAAATAATGAAAAAAAAAATAAGCAAAATTTTCTTTAACAACTTTCATGTTTGCAGGCATCCAAAAGTGGTTTTGTTATGTTGATTGACACTGCTTGTTTTCCAGTATACAATTCCCTCTGGAGGAAACAAAAAAGTATAAAGTAAGCTCTGTGGGTCACCAACAGCGGAGACTTTCAGCTCAAGCAGCAGCCTGCAAAAAAACCTCATATTATTCTAACTCTGGTCAGAAACAAATGTAATTTTTCTGCACTGACTGTCACTTCAACATTAACATAACAGAGCAACAGAGCAAACAAACAAGGAAGCAGCTTTGGTGGCAACATGAATAGACACACAGGCTGGGAGGGCGCGATCACATCTACATGAAAATACTTCATAACGCTTTGAAGTTACAACGCAGAAATGTCGAACAAGCCAAAGGCCATCTGCTGCTTCAGTGCATATGTGTGTGAATGTATTTAAGAGAGAGGGTCTTAAAATATCATTTATGTGCAAATATTCGCTCTTATAACCATTTGTGCATGGGTGCATGTGTGGCAGAGCAGTGCATACTGAATGGTAACATGACAGAAAGGCTCAGAGACAGACACACATAAACATGTGTGCAAAGACAAACATGCAAACATGACAGAATATCATCTCGTTTATAGCGTCACACATAACATGATGTAAAACCAGTTAATAGAAATAAAACAAATGAAAAAGGCTGTTTTTGACTTGCTGTATTTGATTCTGAAGCCCGAAGTCTGGGTGAGGGAAGTCCAACAGATTCAAATATTGCCGCTTTTGCTTCCTTCTAAAAAAACTCTGTAGGCCACTGGCTTAGCCATTAGGTTAAATCAATTAAATTTGTGTTACTTTGACATTAAAGGCCCACTTCTGAACTTCTGCACTTCTGAATCCACCGACGTCCGTTCAAAACGACCGGTTTGTTTACATTCGCTTGCTAGTGTGTAACACGTGCGCAAAGCGAAACTTAGCAGGCGGCGTCCCGGATGTGAAAGTTCTATAGTGCAGTTTTTCAGCTGCGGGGCGCTGCTGGGCCGCGACGGCCATAGAAATGAACATAATAGATGTCACTGGGCCATCAAACGAGTCCGGAAAGTGAAGTTTTAAGGTCGAAAAGTTATATAGTGGGCCTTTAAATACAGCCACCTTTGTTTATTTGTCCAAACATCTATGGAATAGTATATTGTAAATAAAGTGATAATACTATACAAATATCCGATATTGATTTAATTAAGCTTTAGATGTTTTTCTTTATATAAAAAACACTTTTGATAAAAGTGTCTGCTAAATAAAGGTAAAATAAACCCCACCGGATACAGTACATATGTCATAATGTATCAAACTACGTGGATATATTGGATGACTTTCTCATTTCATACATGACAGCACTGGGTATTCTTATGATATTTTGACTGCCAACTGCAAATTTAAAGAACCAAATGAGATGCATGAAGAGCTGATTCTGACAGGCATCTAAAATTGAGCACTTCTGTATTTACACTTATTCAAGAGTGTGTTCACATTAGCAAGTAGTACCAGAGCACTGCAAGTAGTATGCAGAGCACTGTTACATGAATGGCATGCTTAAAGCAATAAAAAAAGTGCATGATAAAAAAAAAAAAAACTTATGAAATGCTGCACACTTTTCATGCTAATGGTTGTCATCTTGTTAATGCAATGGGGAGGAAGGGACCCCTAACCAACAGTTTGCAGCCAGTGGGATAACAATATGTTGTTATTTTACAGTACTTCATGCATTTTACAGCTTTTTGCTGTTTGTGCTTTCACTTTGCAGCTAGCATGCCAATTACATTAAAATGTTGTCATTTCCAGCAAGTGCACAGATTGCCATTGTCAGTTTTTTTACATTTCAACTCTGTCAAACGTCATGCACTTTGTAAATAAGCAGCTATACAATGTACAGTGTGTTTGACATGAAAGAGCACTAATGGAAGCAACTGAAATCACACAATGAAGGCTTCAGATATGGATGATGGAACAAAAACGCAACAAATTATGAAACACGGATGCTTCATAAACTCAAGTTGAACTGAATGTTTGAGCTCATATTTAATAAATTCCCTCCAAGCCTTCCTCTAAAATTGTGTTCACAAGAACTGCAAGGACGCACAACTGCAAAACACAATGCCTCCAGCTAATGCTCGTGCAGTGAAAGGAAAACACACAAGAAACTTGACAAAACAGTGGACAACATGCAGTCAATGATCGGTGCAGTGCGCTGTGTTCCACATCATTAGTTCTGTTGTGATTCATGCACAAATAGGTCTTAACTTTTTCAGCCAAAACAACCAAATTTGCCCATAACTTCAAATTGTTCGTCATGCTGACATACACACAAGTATTCAAATGAACCTCATGTCCCAGAGACACCGAAGGGAAGATAAACAGTTTGCGTGCGTGAGAGCTGTAGTGATTATAAATGTGTGTATTCATGCTTTTTTATTTATGCGTTTGTGTGAGTATATCATCCAGGGGGTTCACTGGCCTCATTAATGCAACCAAGCATTATCCCCAAATTCTTGTTACTATGGAAACAACCACTTTGCTGTGTATGTGTGTGTGAGTGTAAGTGATCTGAATGCTGCTGAGTGTGTACATGTGTCAAAAAATTATTGTTTCTGTTGTTTGTTACTATTAAAACTATCTGCTTGTTAACAAACAGGATGTTCACATTCGTTTTTGTCCCATTACAGGCAGAGCTGGATAACGTTGTTAGTCCAAGATGGTGTCCACGGCTAAAACATTAGAATAACACAAAATGTGTCATCCATATTTCTTTTCAAAAAAATGGGAAGCTCTCTGTAACTTCATCAGATAAACATTTAGCTCTTAAAAATCCAATCTCGACTTTCTTTTGTTTCTTCAGTATTGAGATGTGATTAAAATAGCTCAGCCATGAGTGTTTTCTTTGCCATATGTCGGTAAAAATTTGGATGTTTGTGCCTCTAACAGAGCATGTGGAGCTTTAGAGAATGGTGAAACACTTTGTGCGATGGTGATAGACATGTACTTGTTTCTAACAAACTAGTAGAGCAAAGTCACAACAGCTTTTTGACTCCTCAAACCACTTAGATTTGGAAAGTTTGATACTTCTATCTTTTGTAAAACTACAATAACCTGCATGATATTCTGAATCTTTCCTAGCTGATAACTAGATATGGAACTAAATGTTGGATAATGGCAATTTAAACAAAATAAAATTTTGATTTTGCCGTGTTATATGCCATTTTTGCACCATTGGATAAACGTGCTATTACGGGCAATAGAAGAAGATTGAATGAACTTGTTGGAGTGGTTGTAACTGTGTATAAAGAAATACGTATATGCCATTTTTGAACCAATGGCCAATACATATTTCTTTATACACAGATACAACCACTCCAACAAGTTGATTCGATCATCTTCTATTGCCCGTAATAGCACGTTTATATTCAATGTTCTAGAGGCTACAACATATCCAGTAGTTACCACTACTGTTTCTTTCAGGGTACAAGCTCGTTTGCAAAAACAACATAATGGGCAGCATTAATTTTGTAATCTGCAAGCTGTATTTAACCACAGTTTCTGAAAAGCGAGATAAAAACACTAGTTTATTATTCTAAATTTGACTATGAGGAAAGAGGGAAAGCTGCCAGCTGTCTTCAGGCTCACCTTTTTTCTCTGAAAATTAATGCTGTGAGTTTCAGAGACTCCATGTGAGACATTACAGTTTATAAATGTATGGTTCCTAAAAGAAAAAATTAGCCATGCTCACCCTTGTAGCCCTGAGAGCATCACGCTTATTGGAAAATAGCATGGGAATCCAGATGTTGTGTTTCTAAGAATTGTGCAGCGATCTGCCAATCAATTACACTTACCCATTAGACACAAAAGCCAGACGTTATTGGGTGTTGTTAGGTTTTCTGGCCATTGAGATGATGTCATTAGTGAAACATCATTAACAATTCCTTCACTATTTGTTTATAATTAAGTCTTAGCAGCAGCACACTCCATACTAAACATTAAAAACTCTTTTTTGTAACCTTTTACAGTTGAGTGACCAAGAAACTACGGTTGTTGCACTGAGTGTGATTGTGTCCTTGTTTTGTTTGTATCTATTGTTTATGCCTCACCCTTCTGGTTGTCCAGCTGAAAGTTGCTGTCCTCGTTGCCGCCAGTGATGGCATAAGAGACGCCGTCCCCATCTGGGTCATTGGCATGGACGATGGCGACCAGCGTATCAGGGCCAGCATCCTCGCTGAGGAAAGTCTTATAACTGACACAGAGAAGGAGAAAAGGAAATGGTGACTCTTGACTGAACTGTACGGGCATAAGGGATTAGAAAGAGAGGAAAAACAAGATTAAATTCAAAAGGATGAAAAGGAGAAAACACAAATGAAGAGAGAGGAAAAAATATGAATACAAGAAAAGGTGGATAAAGTGCACGATGAAAAAAATTAAGTTCGAAGGCAGCAGTGAAAATAATGCACAAAAAAAGAATGTGAAGGTAACAGACAGCGGAGCGTGATTAGAGGTGTAGATGAAGTGAAAACAGATGGAGAAAAACAGCATGATAGAAAATAGATTCTGATTTAAAAACAAACTTAATTAGCAGATTGACTCTGCGGGCGACAGACTCGGGCAGAAGGAGTGAAACAGAAAAAAGATAAGTGCTGATGTTCATTATAAACCAAAGTGACATAGATGGAAAAAAAACTAAACAAAAAAAGGTGACTAGAAGTTAAGGGAACAGAAAAAGTAGAAAGTTAAGAAAGATTCTTACATGCTTTGGGAGAAGACCGGCGCCTCATCGTTGGTATTAGCAACTCGGATGCGGACAGAGGCTGTCCCAGTGCGAGGAGCGGTGCCTGCATCCACGGCAACAACCACAAACTCATAGATATGATTGGGCCGCTCGTAGTCCAGGCGACGGGAAGGGCTGACCACGCCTCCTGACGTGATGTCAAAATCTCCGCTTGGAATGAAGTAAGACAGCTCAGAGTTCACACCTGAGTCACAGTCACGAGCCAGAACTGAGGGAAGAGAAGACGTGAAAGAAATGAGGAAGAGATGAGATTGAAGACGAGGAAAGAGGGGAAGAAAGAATAAAGTGAGAGGAAAGACAGATGAAGGCATGCAGGGCGGGAACATGTTGGATTGGAGAGGGGTGAATGCAAAGAAAAAAAGTAGGGGGTGAGGAGAAGATGTGGGGATAGAGAGAAGGAGAGGAAAAAGGAGGTGGAGTGGCAAAGGGCAAGGATTATGAGAGAAGAAAAAGAGGGAATATCAACAAGCAATAGCAGACGAGGACAAGAAGAGGAGAGATGAGGTAGAAAAGTGATTTGTAAATGAAGAGAAAGAAAAGGGGACAGAATAAAAGTGTGAAACAAGGGAAGGAAGGAGAAAGATTTTAAAAAGAAAGGAAATGCAGACAAGGTGAATGGGAAAGTCAAATAGAATATGGAAAGACGGATAGGAAAATAGGTGGAGGTGGGAAATGTGAAGTTGAATGGGACAAAATGGACAGAAAATATTGACGTTAGAAAATACAAGAGAGGGACAGCAGGTGAATAGAGGAGAAAAGGGGAGGAACAAGGCGAAAAAGTGAAAAGGAGGCAGCCATCACAAATAGAAAGTAAAGACAAGAGAGAACAGACATGAGGAGAGGACACCAGAGAGAGGAGAGGACGAGGAGATGAGGTATTTAATAAATACATAGATTGTTAACTACCTAATTAATGCATGCATGCACTTCTGTGTCTATTTCTGTGAAGACCAATTTGATTTTTAGATGATAAGAGCCCTGTGGGGAAATTCTGACCTCACTGGAGGACAGACCTTCAAAGGGCTGTTTGATGGTTAGGACTTTTATGGTTCAGGTTAGGATAAGAGGCCTGGCAGAGCAATATGTCAACACGGGTCCTCACAAAGATAGAAAAAAAATCTTGTGTGGGTGAGAATTCGTTGCTGGCTGGATGCCTAATAAGAGCAAAGCCTCGCTGAAGTTGGACTGTTTGATCTCCACCAGTCACCAGCAGCTATGACAGATGGTTCTGACACACACACACACACATGTGCACGCGCTGCAGAGTAAAACCACCACTATAATGTGTTGCCGTTGTGTTCTCTGATTGAGGGCAAATACTTTCTATAGCATGCTCCACGGAACGGGGTGTATTACCTTGCAGCAGGGAGGTTCCAGGTGCAACGCTCTCAGGTATGTTGTCTCTTGTATAGATGGAGTGGAGGAACTCTGGTGTGCAGTCATTCTCATCCGTAATATGTACAACCGCCTGCAGAGAACAATATATGTTGCATGAAAGGTAACCTCAAGTTGTTTGGAACACACAGAACCACTCGAGATCAACTGGATTTCAATGTCAATTTTATGGAGGTTTTGGCCTCTTTTCAACCATCTTAACACATCTTGAGTTGTTGATTTCTTTTATGTTTTATTTTATTCTATTTTATTGTTTTATTCTGTTACTAGTAAT
>JBBBVU010000006.1:6893004-6913251 GCA_037177055.1 Atherinosoma microstoma
TGTGTACAGCACTTTGTTCAACGTTTGTTGTTTTAAAAGTGCTTTATAAATAAAGTTGGATTGGATTGGATTGGATCTTATGTGGTGTGGTTGCAGAATAAAAATCCTAAAGTTTGTTAAATCTTATAGATAAAGAGATAATCACGGTTAGTGTGAAGGTATCTCTGAAGCCATGCGAATTGGGAAGAAAAGCTGGAAGTACTCATTCCTTAAAGCATACTCTCATTGGCTGCCAAAGACGTCTTTTGACATCTTTTGACATCTTTTGACATCTTTTGACATCTTTTGACATCTTTTCAAATCCAATCATTCACAGCCAAAGACGGCAAAAGACGTCTTTTGTGGTTTTTAACGGAAGGCGGGGGCTGCGGGACACTCCGAAGCAAAGTATGTGTTGTGGCGCTTTGGTGAAGGAG
Organism: Atherinosoma microstoma; assembly: GCA_037177055.1. Taxonomy (NCBI): domain Eukaryota; kingdom Metazoa; phylum Chordata; class Actinopteri; order Atheriniformes; family Atherinidae; genus Atherinosoma; species Atherinosoma microstoma. The sequence continues at coordinate 6,893,421 of JBBBVU010000006.1, forward strand.
AGTGTTATGATCAATGAAAGACCCTTTCAATGCTGGCAGCCAATGAGTTAAGTTTGACGTCACAGAATAATATTTTACTTTGAAGTTTTTCTGTCAGAAAGCAGACTTCAAGGAAAAAGAAAAAAGATGCAGGAAAAATTTCCAAGTACAGAATACTTTGTCAATTCAGCTGTATCTGAAAAAGAAATAGGCCCTATACAACCAAAATTGCATTTAACATACATCTTTGTACCTTTTTATCTGCACAATTTAAAGCACAATTCTGCAACCTGGAACACTAGTTAAAGTTAAATGCATTTTTCTGAATGAAAAAGAAGGAAGCCACAATAACCAGAGAGAGAGATCTCACATGGGCAAAGGGACTAAAATACCAAAAAAGTTAAACCAAGAAACTTTTCTGAAAACTGTACCTTTGGACATGGAAATACAACCCTTGTTTCATGTGTATGAGGGAAAAAAATCCCCCTGCTGAAGGAGAGAAACCCATTTTCATCCTGTTTTTTCTCTTCATCTCTCTTTTAAATCCATTACATTGAGTCTTTTTGTCTTTATCTTGTCTCTGTTTCTGTCCAGTAACTGATGAGACTGCTGACATTACCGCCTGAGCAGACATTTCCTTTAGAGTCTTGAACCTTTAGTAAGAACAGCATGACAACTGGACACTGTGAGGGGATCTAGATGTAAGGCTGCCTCTGCACACATGCATGTAACATAAAGAAGATTAAAGCGTAAACAGGAAGAAAATTGGCTATTATTTTCACATCAGACCCAACAAAAGAATATGCATCCTCAATGTAAAAGACTGATACAAAAGAAAAAAAAAATTCTCCTACAAAGGAAAAAAAAAGAATTACACACCCAGTGATGTGGAGCAAGCAATCGTCACCTGTCAATAGTAATTACTAGTAGCACAATCAGCAGTTTTTATCATCAAACATGTAGTTTCTATCTCATGAAAAGAAGAACAGGGACACATTTTGAATTTCTAAATGACAAATCTGAACATCCAATCTATGAAAAACAATTTCAAAAGTTCCCTGCTGTGAATGAATGGAAGAGGGATGGAGATGGGGTTGTCATGCATTTTGTGACAGACTTCAGCAGTCTTACTGCATCTATGTGAAACTGGATTCTGGACCACAATATATTTGGTTAGTTTTTCTCCCAAATGCTGAAATGTTCTAATATTAATGAGAATCAGGAAAGTTATAGAAATGCCAAAACAACATCAATTTGGTTCGACCTACTACTGCACAAGATGCATACTATTTACACATATATGATTTAGAATTTGAAACAAGAAGTTTATGGTTTGATTCAGTATTTAACATGATCATCAGAGCAATGAGCTGCACGGTGGCGTGGTGTTTAGTACCGCAGCGTCATAACAAAAAAATCACTGGTTTGAACCCCGGCTGGAGAGGGGTTTGAACCGGGCCTCTCTGTATGGAGTTTGAGTGTTCTCCCCATGTATGCACCCCCTAATATAATATTATGGGAACAATTACAATTATACAAGCTAAAAGTCAAATTGGGCTTCTCTTTTTTTTAAGGAACAAATCCAATTTCTCCTTCAAAACAAACAAACAAACAAACAAACAAAAATAAAATAATTCAACTACTTTCTCACCACTGCTGGATTATGGGGGATCTGTTATTTCTGAATGTCCTTGATCAGTACATTGTGTACCACTGTGGCTGGCATTTCATTACTGGCCGTGGAGATCACACACATCACTGCACTTTGGATGCAACAACTAAACGGCCGCCCCTCTATGAATGCAAGCTTTCGCATTGGATAATTTTCATGTTGCTTCTTGCTACATTTCTGTTCTTTCATATTGCTCTACCTACATGTCTAGGAACCACAATCAATATGGCCTTCACTCTCATTCTGTTCTACAGATGGTGGTACTGAGCATAAGAGCAGAACTCGGGAAAAAAAAAACCTTTTTAATATGCTGCTCCTTCCAGTTGGAATAACTTACAAACTGATTTTAAATGAACAAAACTAATCTCTCCGGGAGAGTTTAAGTCGATTATACGGTCTCGAGAGGGAAACTCCCGTGGCCAATGTGACTGCTTTTAAACTTCTTTGCATTATACATTCCATGCTGTATTTCATGTACCTAATGTTGGCTGCTAACGATCTTGGCCAGATCATTCAAGGTTAAAGAGATTTCTTATCTCACTGACGTTTTATCTGATTTAATTAAAGGAGAAATGAACGTATGAAATACATATGATCCACTTTGTGGTAGAAAATAATGATTAGCTATTAGTAAAAGTTGTTTAAAGAAACCTTTCATTGAACAAAACACAAGCTAAATAACACACTTTAAATCACTTGTAAATCACTTTGAATTGTCTTGAAAATGAAATGTGGTATAAAAAAGAATCGTGCCTTGCCTAAAGCAGTGCTTATGGTTGCCAATGATTGTGAGACCTACATTCAAATAACACATATCTCCACTGTAGTTAAGAAGCAAGTTGTATCACATGTGACGCAGCTTAAACTTACAATATAAACATGCGATTTAAGATTTTCTGCCATCACATTCTTGTATGGTTTATGGTAACTGTAGGTGGAGATGAAACACCTAATTCAACCAATTATATGGTGTTGACTTGGTCACCTGAATATGTTGCTGCTCTGTATCAGAAGAATAATCTTGGCTTGACAGGAAGTGTCTGTGAAGCTGTTGGATGGAACAATGGAAAAAGACTGATATAATCCTGACAAAATGTCAGATGAAGCCAAAGGCAACAGAAACTGCAGAGAAGCTATGTAAAATTAGCCTCGCTAAAGAGGCTGCCTCGACACAACTGACAGAGACACACACAGACACACACAGACACACACCCACACATGCAGGGCCTTTAGAGTGAATTAGCCAGCTAAGCTTATAGAGCAATAGTGGCCTTTGGGGTGTTGCTAGTAGTAGCTATGTGGTGTCTAAACCATCTGGACCCCAAGAACACTATGAGCAGGTGATAATGGATTTCTATTGGTGTGTATGTGGACTGCATATGGATGTTAATGTGAAGCTTACCAAATGTTCTTAGTAGCCAGGATTGGACAGTTTGTAGTACACGTGTGTACCTCACTAATATCTCTGAGTGCAGCTTTAAACCTGAGTTTTTGGTTTTGAACACCTGCATAATGAACACACACAGAGTTAATAGGAAATTAAACATCTGCATCACAGCATCTGATTCGGTGGCCGCACTTCTTTCCCTTTCCATCCAAGAGCAGCTTGTTCAACGGTCAAGGGTCAGCACCTACAGACGTGTTTAAATGTGTCTGTTGAGGGTTGCCAGTGGTAATGTGAATTTATTCTGTTTATCACTGAAAAATGGGCTGTGATACCACTTACAGTGCTGTCTAGACCTTTCCATTTGCATGACCTCAAGGGCTCATTGGTGTGTGAACACTTAGAAATGCCCACAACTTTCAACCTGTCAGCAGCACTGGAAAATTTATTTCCAAATGAATGTTGTTTTTCTCTGTTTACACTGTATATCGGTGTAGTTAAAATATATGAGCGGATGTAAAACAACATGGTTTGTTATTCCCCAGTAATATTAAGCCTTATTTAAGGAGATAACCAATTAAATAAGTATTGTGCATATTCTGTGTGTGTGTGTGAGTGTGTGTGTGTTTGCATCATTGAAATAATAAGCCTTGACAAAGTTCACAGGCAGCAGGGCTTTGTATCCACAGGCTAAAAATCACTGGGTTTACTTTGACTGTAGTTACAGGTTAGGTACTCTGTGGCCTTATTCACACCTGGCAGCATCATGCCTCTCGGATGATCTGATCACAAGTGAACAGCCCTATCTACAGGTGGGAATGGGAATGCATCCAGAATGCAATGAGATCTGATTTCTTCTACTACATTCAGAAGCATTGTAAACATGGCCAAAACATCTCGCACGTTGAACCTAAAGGATTCCTGGTTACCTGGTAACCACCTATTCAAAAGACATGCCTCTCACAGGAATAACAACACATTCAGCAGAGTGAAGCCCCATTTTGGATAGCCACGGCAGCCTATTAGTTTTTGTCATTAGTTTTGGATGAGGCCCTTGATGGACTTTTTTAGCCAAAATAAACCAAAAGGCCCCCTGGGGCAGTATGAGATTCAATTGAATTCAGCTTTATTTGTATAGCGCCAATTAACAACAATGTCTCGGGGCACTTTACGGACAAATCAATTTGAGCCAAAACATTGTGATCCAAACAGTATTTAAACAAGCCAGTTCATAAAATATAGTAGCCTAGCTAATGCGTGCAATACAGGTGACCTAAAGTATGTCCGTGGTAGGAAGCACCAATCCGAACAAGTAGTATACCAAAATAACAGGGATAACTCGGCTAAAAACTGCTTCTAAGCATTACCACACAAACAAAATATAATTTAAACACCAATGTGAAAACATTGGATGAAGCATGTCTGACCTTTGCTGTTTCATGCTCCAAAGTTATATTCCTGCTTGAAAAAAGCACGGCTAATGTTTCCTCCGATGACTTTGCATTAGTTTGAAATGAATCATGAATGTACTTGTTTACACAAAGATCAGGTGCTTTCAGAACAAGGTGTATTGTCTTCTTACAGTACTATAATCTTTGGGTTTACCTCCTTCTGGATCCTTATTGGCATTTCTATGGGGAATTTGGGAGTTTTCCTTCATTTTTATTGATTCTGATTGGTCAGTAGAAGTGTCGATCATTAAAACTGACCAATGGGTTGCAGAGATATCTATATATGCTGGACATCAGTGAGCCTCAGTGACTTTCAGCCTTATTTTACTTTCAATGCCTCAGCGTACACAAAAGTCTGTGTGAATATTTAAAATGAGTCAAAAACAGTTGTATTTGCATGGAATGAATAACCCAAAATATGATATATAGTGAGATATGAACTTAACCAAGCTATATTACTGACTGATGTGTGTACACATAGTTGTGTAACTGCAAATCTTTTTAACTAATTCTTTTTATGAAAATCACAATAATTAAAAACGTCACATTTGTATGCCACTCTACTAACTAAAGGATATTTGGATAGTTATTGATAGTGTATTAACATCGCACAGCCCCACCTCGAAACATTTAATACTGTCAACTGGCCTGAAAAAATATTTAAAGTTGTACATGTCTCTGGAAGACAGTGAGTTTGGTTACCATTAAAGGGAAAGGTCAGTAGGCATTTCTTGGGTGCAGTTCATACCAGTATTAAACTGAAACCGTACCTCTGCCACGCCGCTGAGGCCGGTGTCGGGTTCAGAGGCTCGGACCTGTAGAGTGTGGAGGTTGTGGCCGCTCTCGTAGTCAACGGTCCTGGTCAGGCTGAGAGCGCCGCTCTCCTGGTTGATGCTAAACAGATTCCCAGGATTAACCAGCAGCATGTAGGACAAAGTCTTCTTCTGGAACGAGACCGCCTGAACCACAGCAACACTGAATGGATGTGCAACACACAGAGAAAACCAAATGTTAGATGGACACCAGAAACAATCAATATTAAGTTTTAAGTCCCTCTGCATACCCACTTCCCTTACATTGCCACTGCAATTCCAGTGACAGTACTAGAAGGGTCCCCACTGTCAGATCCCAGACGAGCCCCTATTAGACTGCTATATAAAATGTAGCTTGACTACACAGTAAAGAAAATTTGGGGATTTATTTATATTTATAAAAAACAACAGAATTTTAACTGTGGTGTGCAAAGACTTAAGCTATTGATTCAGTGTCACATTGTGCTGATTTTAGTCTTTGTTGCTTTTGGAAGGCAACAAGGGAAGTGCTGCTTTTGCAACTTTCCTAGATACCCGACCAAGCAAAGACAGCTTCAAAAAAGAGCCATGGTTGTGCTCTTTCTGACCCCTCTCTGACTCATTTGATATCTTTGTCATCTTGAGCTAGCCGGGACGACCTCACATGTCTTGTTTGTTGTCTTGGGGTCTTCAACAATCTGTCCAACTGTTATTATGTCCTGCTGGGTTTCGATGTATTGTTTTGGAATAAGTGCTTCTCTGCATTTACAGAAGTTAAACACACACAGCGGCTCCTGGTCTGGATGCATTTGGACTTGTATGCATCTATTAAGCCATACAAATCATATTAGTTGGGTTTCCTAACTAACAGTGACAATTTGCAATATTTTAAAAAATATATAATTGGAAGACAATCTTTTTTTACTTCTTATCAAATGCTAATGCTGGTATGTTTATCAAATTTGTCTTATTATTTTGGATTTTTCCCATTTCTTTTTCCATTTCAGTGTGAAACACTATGAAACACTTTGAAATGTGCCCTATAAATAAACTTGGCTTGTCTTCCCTAAAGTGTAAACATGTCCACAAGTCAGAGCAAAGCTGCTCTACATTTCTGTTTCCAAACAGACTTAGAAAGTGAAGAGGAGCTGTGAAGAGTCGACAACCTTAATGGATTATTCTGAGCTCAGAAACCATCACAACCTGCTTAATCAATTTGATTAAAACACTCACTCACACAAGCATACACACACACACGGACACGCACACACAGAGGTAGACATACGCAAGGGCAAAGAAGCACATAAAAGGGACATAATGGAAGTAGAGACCCACAAAAAAAACACATATTGAGATACACCCACACACTGCTCACAGGGTGGCATGGATACTTGGATATTAATACAATGTGCTTTGCGCCAGCAGCCCTGAGGGATTCAAACACACTCACACACACACACTCACTCCCCTTCATGTTTATCCAGACCTCACTTTTAATAAATATTTGAATTTGCCACACTTTCAAATTCTCAGCCTCGGGCCAGACTCACACATCTGGGTCCTTTTCATTCATCCCACCCCCTTCCTTCTCTTCATCATCCCTCTGTCTCCTTCTTCTCCTTTCCTCTACCATCATCCCTCTTTCTCTTCCTTCCCCTTTATCTTTTCTTTTGTCTCGCTCTACAGGGCTCATCTTTTCATGCATCACATGATATGCAAAGCAAAGGAATCAGCCGTGGACACACGCACACACACAAATACGTACACAATGGACACACAAATGCTCATTTTTTAAGGCAGTGACATGCAAATAATGGTTCTGTAAATATGGAGGCTATGACCAAAAACTTGTAATAAACTCTTAACAAAACCATAAAGCCACACATAATTGCCAGAATGCCACTGACACTTGAGTGTGTGGACAAAATATGCACATATAGTGAATAAAAGCAGTGTATCTACACCATATAGCCAAATTATTCCCGATATTCTGTGTATACTTTATATAGCCTACCATTAACTTTATTAAGTGGAACACCCTTAGAAACATAAATGACTGCAAACACAATAGTGCTAACAGTGTTTTGCTCTAAATTGTCAAACTTGACTTAGTTTTAAATATTAGATTGTGAATTTTAGCCTCAGTCATGTCTGGTTTATACTTAGCTGTAAGATCAACACGGACCCCAAGCTGCGAACTAAGTAAGATACTGATGTTGTTGACAGCATTTAATCCCTGTGTGATGATTTGTTTGTTTGTATTGGCTGAAAGTGAGATTCATATACTGCTGTGATGACTTTTTCATGACTTAAACACTGGTGACTGAAAACAAAACTGACTGCTAACTCCAGTTCTATCAATATGCTGGGAAAGATGACTTTTGATCAAATTAGTGCCTCACAGAGCAGCTGGGAGACATTAGAGGAGATCTTACAACCACTGAGCTGACTGAGCCAGTACACAGATTGAGTGCTTGTTATTCTATTAACATTATGAGCGCTCCTAACACAATCATAGCACTATTGTTTTTTTTTATAATTGTTTTTTTCCCTCACTTTTTTGTCATAAAATCTCAAAATTACCAGCATGAAATGAACATCTCTGAAATTACGACAGCTGTTTTATTGCATCACCAGTCAGTCCTGCATCAACTGCAAAACCTACATTATTACATAAAGGGATACTGTGTTATAGTCCAAAGTCACAACATCCCATAATATTGTGACCCAGCTGTCTTGGTGTTTGTTACTGTAGCTGACCTTCACAGGTGTTGTTGTGCCTGAGCATGTGGGGCAACGATGTATGAAAGGCCTCATATTCACCAACATATTCATATGGGAGTCAACCTTAATGTAGTGAACTTAATCTCCAGTGGAACTGTGGAATGTTTTTTCTTTACGTTTTTTTCTTCCTTCAGAATTTACCTCTAAAAACGTTGAAATAATTTAATTTGTGTGGTGGATTTTGGAGACTGTTTGGTGTGGCGGGAAATAAATTGATAAATAAAGAACAAGCTAGCAAACCTCTAGCTTTACAGCAAAACTGTTCACTGTTTTAAACACAATAAAGTTAAAACACCACAGTTGTAGTTAACTAGCACTGGTTTTTAGGAATGTCAACCTTTGTGACACATGGAAAGCATGTATAGCTGTTATTACATAATTCAACAGGGGTTTTTTTTCCACAAAAAAAAATGACCACATGACTAAAATGACTACTGTTAAAAAGACCACAGATATGTGGAAATGAAGTGTAACTCAACAGTGTAATAAAACATACCGTCCTTTCTGTCAATAAAGCCAAAGACATCAGATAAAGCTGACATAAGACCGCTGTGGGGACTCACGCTTGGCCGACAGGTGTGTTCTCCGGCACATTCAGGCTGTAGGTGGAGTTGGTAAACTGCGGTGGCCGATATCCAGCGAGGATAGCAACTGTGGCCGGTGGGCCTTTGCGGCCCCTTCCGTCCACTGCCTGCACCTGCAGCAAGTACTCCTTACTGGGGGTCAGGGGTCGTCCTGTGGTCCTGATGACACCAGAACGACGGTCCACCTCAAAAGAGTCCTCACCACCTTTACAGACGGAGATGAGTTGTACATCAATTTTTTTTTTACTGATCTAAACACATTTATTCACCATGAACCAAAGTAATGATAAAATTCTGATGGAAAGCAGTGGTGAAGCTCTTCTCTAAAATGTTGCTTCACCACTGCTTTCCCCCCACAATTAAGCAATAAGAGTAAGATTAAATACAGAAACAGCTTTACCCATTGTTGACTGAACATCAAATTGTAGCAAACCAAAAATTTACAGCTTGCTTGCACCTGAAAGTGGATCACACGACTTCCTGTTTCTAGCCACACTTATTCCATTATAACCTAAACATACTGGGAACTGTGCTGTTTATTATATCAGAAATGAATTGAAATTCTCTATAATTTCTCTAAATGGATTAATAAGGTATTTTTTAATTCATTCATTTAATTTCATACTGTATTATTGATTACTTGTCTTTATTGTCATGCAAAATTGTGTTAAATTCTGCTCATATTTGAACAATAGATCAATTTGTGCGGTTAGTCATGTAAACAAGCATCAGTCTTTCAACTTGTCCATTTGTATATAAATAAATGGATGGAGTCCCAGCTGTCCAATTATGAAAAGCCAATTGAGGCAAATTGATGCTTTAGGGATGCTGGGTGGATTTATTTCTGTTTGTTTGATAGATGTTTAACACTCGCTGAAGACAAAAAAAAAAAAAAGAAAAGAGAAAAAAGACAGGCTCATTTTCACCCATGTCCCCTCGGGTTTCAGAGACAAAAAAAGGGAGGAAATGGTGGTGGTGGGCTGAAAGAGAGAAAGGGAAAAGCAGCGAGGGGAGCAAAGGAGGGGGGGAGTGAAGGATGTGAAGAAAAATATAAGTATGGATCAGGCAGAAGGAATGAGAGAGGAAAGAGAGGTATGAAGGAGGTTAGAAAAGAAAGATGAGTTGGATGAAGAAAAAAGAATGCGAGACAAGAAGAAGAGAAGTTGTGAAAAAAGAGAAATATGCAACAGAAGAATCCCCAGCTGTTGACCAGAGGGCTCTGAACCAGCAGCTGCATCCAAACTGTCAATCATCTCTGTCTGCTTCATCTATTTGTGGAGCTTTCATTCAACAACAAGTTTATCTGCATCTGCAGTTGAGGTTTGTTGTGTTAAGGAGGATGTAAAAAAAGACATTATATTACATCTTATTAAAAAAATCTTACTGTTGAAACATATTATAGAAGAGAGGAATATTTCTGTCCTTGAGAGCAAAGATTTCAATCTCTACCAGCTAGAAAACTAAAAAAGACACAACTCTTTTTTTTTTTCTTTGGGTGGCCTTACTTGAGCATACATCATGCAGTTGGGCGTTCAGTTTTGGAGGATTTTCTTACATCATAAACCAGCCCAGGCCAGAATAATCCAGATGTATTTGCACCACAGTTTGAAATGAAAATGAAATGAAATGAGATGAAGAAATGATTTATTAATCCAATGTTTCATATCTACTTCAGGAAATCTGACTTCTTGTTTTTTCCTTCTCCTCTCCTATCACCCCCCCTCGTCCCTCTCTTCTTCTTTAGTTTCTCTAAAGCAAAGATTCCTCTCGTGTTCAGCCTGTTGTCTCCTGCATTGTATGTGTGTATGTGTGTGTGGGCGTGTGTAAGTTGTTGAGTCAAAAGTTAGAATTTCTGATTTCCCAGTTGTAGTACTGAAATTAGTGGCACATCGGAATCCGTCATACAAACCAAACACTGTTATGTTACTTCAGCATTCCTATTTGTAGCTCTGTGTTTTAGCAGTCTTAGTAAACGCATGACTTGTGACATGATTGCGCTTATAAGAGGGATTGACATCCATCTGTCGCTGAACTGGAGAAATGTTTGTATTTCAGAAAAGAAAATGCCATTAAAGTATTTTTAGTATATTGTAGCATGTATCATAGAGATGATTTTAGTATGCTTCAAGTGTTATTGAGAGTAATTGGTATTCAAAATAGTGTCACTTGGTGTTGTAAAGCTTTATACCAATTACAAATAAAGTACTCCCTGTAGAATTGGGGGGTGGGGGGGGGGGGGGGGTGGAGTGGAGTTTAGTTCCTCACTCCATGTCATTAAAGTGGCCGCTATAAGCAGAGGTATAAAAACCTGAAGGCTGAAAACTGAGCTGAAGATTTGTCATCATGTCGTATTTCCACTAAATCGTGTCACAAACATTTCATAAATGCTGCCTTAACCTCTAAATTTAAGTTATTTAAACAGAGTAAAATCACATTTATGGCACTAATTGGCTTCACACAAACAAACACTGTGTGGACCTTTTTTTCATATTAGCATAATGCTAAAAACAACTGGATTATTTGTTTGTACACATGTAGTCACGTTGCGCCAAAGGGAAGTCAGAGCCCTTTAATATAAGAGCAATAGAAATTAGCTCTTAAAATATCAATCCTATTTCTTCCTCCTCCTTTTTCCACGTCCACAGCCACGGGCACCCATACACCCACACTGCTACTCACCCACTCACTACCTCTCCAGAGACTTTCCTATTATTCCCAAATCTGGAAGCTTTCTTCGCCCCAGGGAGCGATTAACAGTGCAGCTCCGTGCCGTTTAATGTGCATCTTTCTCTCCCTCCCTCACTTGACGGTAATTGAAATTCAACAAGTCAAATTTTATTTATAAATCGCTCCTTTGAGCAAAACAGGTTTGTCACAGAAGGCCTGATGATGGCAGAGCAGCAGCAGACCTAATTAAAGATACAGGCAGAAGATAAAAACCGGAGCAAACACATGACAGGTTTTAGGAAAAATCACCGGAACAAAGAAAAAAAAGGTGATGGAAGAGTTCTATGAATTTTGAGTTCAAAACCTGTAATTTCAAACTTTATTTGTCATATTTGAAGCTTCTTTATAAAATCTAAATCGAGCTTTACCACTATGTTCCACGTGTTGCTTTGTAATGGTGGGGTTCAAGTGTGAAGTATGTGGAAACATTTTTCTAAGATTAATGAAGATAAATAAAAGACAAGATAAAAACAAAACAACAACAAAAAAAAAAAAAAACGCTAAGATACTATAAAACACCCACCTTCCAGTAGGTGGAACTGGGCTTGTCCAAGGGTTCCATCTCGTTGCCGTGCCGACAGTCGGTAGACTACAGAACCAGGAGTTGCATCAGGACCAATGGCGGCCAGGTAAGGTGAAGGAAACATCCCCCACTGCAGGTCAGCCTGACTGGGCATGCTCAGGGTCAACCTGCACAGGTACCACTCATCACCTGGAAGATAAAATTGGAATTTTTATAATCATAACATAAAAAATACATAGATAAACAAAAACAGTGCATCACATCCACTGTTTATGGTAATACTCTGATAATAATCTGGCTCATTCTTTTGTAAACACTCAACAGCTGAATAGCTTACTGCTGCCTGCTCATCTTTTGTCTGTTTCCACATCTGGCAGACAAACAACAGCAGAATCATCCTAATATTTCTTTCCTCAAAATTTCAACTAATCACTTTTTAAAGCTAGATTATTTGTTCTCCTCCAACTTTAAAGAAAAATACCTGCTGTTAAGTTCATGAATGGTCCATTATGTTCACTAGTGAGTTTCTAACTGCGTTGCTCTGCCAGCAGGGCAGATGAAGCAACACATTAACTGTGCAAAGAAACCAGATTTACTGAGTTTAGCAACTGAGGAAAAAAACCTTTTAAGGTAGACAAATCATAGTGTGGGACGTCAGCAGGACAAGCTTTGAATTGGACTTTTAGAATAACGAACCACATTAGTCATTCAATGATAATTATCTCGACAATACTGTCTGCTTTTAGCGTGCAGATATTTGATAGAGAACAGCTGTTTGCTTCTAGTGGAAATACTACGACTGAATCAGATGCTCAATGTGTCATAAAAGCAAACTGAACATGGCTAAAAAACTTCCTTTAACAAAGTTCGAAAGACTCATGTTTGTATGCACAGTGGATTAGCAAAATATTCACCCCCCTGCAGCAGGATTTTGAGCCCAAATCGTGTGCATCAATGCTATTATTTTTATTTATATCAGCCCTACTTTACAAAGTCTACAAAAAACAGTTTTGCATATTTTAGTTACTGCTTCCATGCTGTAAATGGCTGCTATTGTTGTCTCAGCTTTGCAATAACGAAGCTTGTTAGCTAAGCTGCTTCGACTTGTTCAGACAGCGGTGTAAAAGAGAAGCAGCTCTCAGCCAAAGGGGACAAAGTGACATTTCTTTACAACATGCGTCATGTTTTCTCATGTTTCATCTTCACCTCTATGCGAAGACTGAAAGAGAAACACGGTGGAGGAGAGAAAATAAGACAACAAAACTTTCAGAAGAACACACAGGCACAAACTCAGCAGGGGCTCCCATTTGCCCAGTCAAAAACACACACACACACACACACATCTGTATCTACTATTCCACTCTCTGTTGTCGTCAATGTTTTCTGTATCTGAGGAGGGATTTTTTCAGTTTGGAGGTGCCTCAGCGCTCACTGTTGTTTTGGTTCCTGTGTCGTTTCACAGCAACTTAAAAAAAGCCTGAACAAGAGAGGAAACTTCGCTTCTGAGAGACCAAAGAAGAAGAGAGGGATGAGGGGGTGACAGGAACGGAGAAGGAGGAGGAGAGGAGTTGACAATACAACAGCATCTACCTCTGTGTCTGTCTTTTTATATCATAGGTCTGTCAACAAGCTGAGAAGCAACGGAGAGGAGATGAAGAAGCACAGGCCCTTCCACTCATTAATGGAGACAGTAAGGAGAGAATCAGTTTTTTAAAAAAAAGAAGAAATTACAGGAGAAAGGAAGAGATATGGCAGAGGGGGGAGAAGAGAAGAGAAAGGGCAGGGAAGAAAAATGAGGGTAAAAAATCTGAAATTTGAGGACAGATGGGATGGAGGAGAAAAGATTACAATTGAAACAGTTTATATAAAAGTTTAACTTCTTTTGGAAAATGTAATTCTATCAATTCTGATTAAAAGCTTTAGACTCTGTGTAACATACATTGTCTAGATCAGTGGCTCCCAACCTATCTTCCTTTAGGACACCCTTCAGAAAACTACCAAAAAGCCATGGTAGCCGCGAACATTTTCAGACTCCGTAATGGAAGTTCCATGTGAACAAAACGTCCAAATAATAAAAAAGACTTAAGCAGATACACCTGAACTCATCTCAAGGTCTTAATTCCAACAATCACACAGGCTCTGCATAGTCAAAACTTTGTGGACAGGGACCCTGGGCTGGAAACCACTGGTCTGTTGTCATTTAGTCTCATTTACAAGCAAACAAAGTGAATTATAATATTTTATTTATCCTTACGGGGGAAACTGTAAAGAATAATATGAGAAACTGAATAAATAGAATTTATTTTAATTACATATAAAATATCTAAATCAAATTTATTTCTAAATATGTGAATGATATTTATATGTAAATATTTACATTATGATGCTATTTGAATTTCACATTTTAATATACACAAATAGAAAAAAATGTATCTGAAATGCCAACAATTTCAGAAATACATAGAAAAAACAAACATCCTTATAACTAAAGGACCAATATGAATGTAATCTAGTAAATCAACTTAATATTCAAATATTTGTAATGTAAATGTTGCAAACAGCATAAGACATTCATTAACCCACCATACTTTTAAGAGCTTATTAATCAAAAATCAAATAAAAATCACCAATGGCTACGGTCTTTTCTGCTTATGAAAGTACAATCAAAACAGTTCACTTTTTTAAATCATTAAGTTGTTTCTTTTTTTTATAGCGTGAAAATTATACTGGAAAAAAAACGTATATGCAAATGAATGCTATTTCTGAAAAATCCATAACAGGCGTATGTATCAAATCTACACCTGGAAAAAAAAAGAGCAGAAAAACAAACCAAAAAAAGCTTAGGAAGAAAAAGAAAAGGTGACAATGAAGAAGAAGCTACCCTTGTCTTCTTCTACGTGGCTGGTCTTCATTTTTTAGGCAGCCCATAAAATCCAGAATAATCACATCTGTTTCTGTCTGTTGTTTTACATACGCTGGGCTGTGGGCCGTGTATGAAAGCAAAATGAAATCTGTCCCATTATCATGATAAACATCAACACATTCAGATGCAGCGCCACTGCGCCAGAGGTCGGCGCCATGTCAGCCCAGGCACAAACTACAAAAACACTCTCTCTATGGAAACACACATCCAGAAGGGAGGAAGAGGAGGCAGAGCTGTCGGCTGGAAAAAATGCCTCCATCATACCTCGAGGCAGATGAAAGGTCACTGACACTAGAGTAATGACTTTTGAAGACTTTTCGCAGCAGCAGATGGAGAACATACCGGACTCTTGCACTGCAGTATGATGCTATCTTTAGATCGTGTTGTATGGGTTCCTAATGAATGAGAGTTTTACAGCATCTCTACTGTAACCAAAGAAAAGGAAACTAATTATATGTCGAGGAGCCAAGTCACTCACAAATGCCAAGATGACGAAATCTGAAAATTAGAAATTGAAAGAAAAAGATAATCCTGACTGCAATTCAGACTACACATAATTTCTTGATTTCCAGGACTTTAATGGTGGTGGAGTTTACATTAGCTAGCAAAGAGCTGTGCTGTGCGGTGTTAGATGAGGGTGGTGGTACAGGCTGCATTATCTGTGCTTGTTATTCAGAAGAGCAAGTTGTTTAACTGGAAATCAACAACAACAACAACAACTCTGGTAGACATCCACACAAGGAAAATTGAGTTAGCACTTCAAGAATAAGTGTCAATCCTGGGGAGAATATTATCTTTGGGAATATGTCATAAATATGTATCAAATGTAACTTCATTTTATACTCTTCACCTCCCAGCAGGGTGAGGAAAATGGAAGTATTTCCTTAGTCTGGTCCTGCTGGTTTTCCTTCTTGTTAAAAAAGGAGTTTTTCCTCACTACTGTCAACCACCTATGAATGCTCTGTATCAGGGGTTGAATCAAAGAGAAAATTTGATGCAATCTGTTGGTTTCCTTAGCTAGGCAATCTTTTTTTCAAAAAATGAATTGACTTGTACAAACACATGTGGATCATGTAATGGATTTGTTTTAAGTGGATTACAAATGGACTGCAATAAATTGGATTGAATTGAATGTTAACATTTCCATTGACCTTTTCTTATTCACATTTTCCAAAAACAGCAATGGAAACTCATAAAACAATAAAAAAAAAAAAAAATGAGATTAACTTTTGGTTGTTGAGAAATTCCCAGAAGATAAAGGGACAACATTTGCGGCACCTTTTCTGTTTCACTTTAGGCTTCAAAGATGAGTACAACATAGTTGTTGGGAATTTATCCCAGCAGACAGTCTAATGATGTAATCTGTATTTAATTAAGTCTTTTTCCAAAAACACTTGCTTAATAAGTCAGATTGTGTTATAAGAAGTTGCTTATGAAATAGCCGGTGTGGGCTGAACCAGCCGGAGTAGCCTACTGTTACCAGGAACAGTGGTGCTCTCAGGAGGATGAAATCCATCTTTGAGAAATCTACAGCAAATACTGTATGTTTAGAAGGAAACATAAGCTGGTACAACTTTACTTTTTCTTATTTGTCACAGTTTCTGTGTCCTTGCCTTATTTGGTCATGTTCCGTCACCTTCTCTACCCTCTGCTCACAGCAATCAGTCCCTAATTAACCTAACCTGCTTCACCTGTCCCCCTCTCCTTTTATAAGCAGGAGTGTCTCTCTAGTTTTTTGCCAGATTGTGTGCAAATCTGCCCTTCAGCTAGCGGCTTCCCAGCCATCTGTACGCCACACCTGCCTGTTAATCTGATCCTGATGTCTGGAATATCTGACCCCTGAAGGTTTTCTGACAAGGATTCTGGTTTTGTGGATTTGGACTGCCAACCTGGTTCTGACCCTGGATTTGCTCATTCTGAGAGTACATTTTGGACTTGAATATCCTGTCTGTCTACCCTGGCTTCTGGACCTGGCTTACTTTTCTGGATTTAGATTTTGGATCTTGCCTTGGATATATTGCTTTTGGATCCTGTTTAAACTCCCTTGCTCTTCACCCATTTACCTTCACAGCAGTTACTACCTGGCTTTTTTTCCCCCCATAGCTGACACCAGTCATTTCTTCCAGTAATCTGCTTTAACTAAACCTGCTCACCTCTGGATCCTGGCTATGATACTTCCTGCTAGGGGTACCATTCACAAGTGAGTGCCCATATTTTGAGGAAATGTTCTATCAATAGAAGACGATTAATCTATTTTTAGACATGACAAGAATCACCTTTCATCCACCACCGCCAGCATCCTTTCAGTCCTTGTACATCTGTAAAAACCTATTAAAATTTTACACTTCACTCTGTCACTGGCCCTTTGAGTCCATCATACAACTGCTACAGGATTGGCTTCATGTAATGTTGAGTCATGCATCTCATCACTCAAGCTTTTATGTTGCGTAACATATCCAAAGACAATGCATTTTTCAGGATGCTCCATTGAAGTCAGGGTTACATTTCAGGGTCTGAAAGAGTCTTGTGTGCATATTTGTGATGCAAATTTTGCCATCTGCACAAATCTTTGAGGGTCCAAGGGGATTGAACATGAGCCAGAAAAATGGGAGTACTGAATGTAGCAACCGTTTGAGTACTTGCATGCCTGTTTTGGGAAAGAGTCTGTTTCAAGATTTGAAGTTCTTTAAATCTTTCTCTTTAATTGAAAGGGTTCAGTCTGCTTCATATTGACATGCTCTCAGAGCTACTTGGCATCGCGTATTGGCACAAGGTACCCCTCAAGTGTCAGTCAATGATATTTATTTCTGTAGCACATTTCAAACAACCAAAGCCTCCAAAGTGCTTTACACAAACTACTCTGAACCCAACAGAGTATGTTAACAGGTGTAAAACCATATATTACCCTGGATTGATGTTATAAAATTGTATAGTCTAAATCAGTCATTTTCCTAATGGTTTCAGGTTTAAGAACCTAAATCTGAACTAGGATATCTGTCCCCTAAACTTCACCAAACCATTTTAATGTCTCGGTTTAAGGTGAAAACAGTGTTAATTGGAAGTAAACAGATTTAAATCTAAAGTGGAAAGAAATGAGGTTCCCAGAATGGTCTTGACTTAACATGACACGATAAAAGTTTGATCATCCACCTCCTACTCCAACCCACCCATGTTCTATGCCTGCTTTTTCCAATTCAGAGTTGTGGGAGGACTGCAGCCTATCCCAGCAGCTGTCAGGTTAGAGGTGGGGTAAACTCTGGCTGGTCACCAGTCCATCACAGGGCTCCTACTCAATCCACCTTTTATGATCTTTAAGAATTTTCATTAGTAAAACGGATCAACGGTGTTTTCATTTAGCCAAACTATGATGCCAACTCTACTGGATGATACAAAGAAACTGAGGAAAAATTAGACTTAAACACATAGCATTTGAGTTGAGAAGAGAATTGACTTCTCAAAGACAGGCCTGCCAAACCAGGAACTCTCCTGACTGTAATGACCCCCTCAACCGTTCCTTTATCGGGATAAACCTTACTTCACAAACTTTGCTCAAACTGTTCTTGCTCGTCCATGTATTGTTTGTGCTTTAAGCTCTGTGTGCAAGATCTGAAATCACTGGTGTGAGTTATGAATCCAATGGAAATTCTGGGCATTTCCTTGGTTTTGTACTCCTGCAGGTTTTCATCATGTTTAAAGATAACTTTGTTCTGCACCCTGGAGGTGTTGCAGCTACTTGCCTTATCTGGCTGAACAACACCGTTCAGCCTGTGTAAAGTGAAAAACTTCTTCACATTCTTTCACTCGGTCTTCACAGCAAAGGAACCACTTCTTGCAGCCTGAACGGTGTACTGATCCCTGATGCGAGCCACTGAGCTCGATGAACACATACACGCATCCATGCATACAAAAATGTCAAGACTCGAGGTGGCAGACAGCCTGCAGCGAGGAAGAGGAGGGGAAGAAGAAAAAATGGTTGAGAACCTTAGCGGCGTGAAGTCATTTCCACACTGGACAGATGTGATTGACCTCTCAAGCATGGCATCATGTCTGGGTTCTTCCACATTTTAGTCATGAATTAAGGGTAAGTTAGTTTTAGTTTTTATACTTTTATTCATGTTTTGTCATATTCTAGTAAACTAACACTTTTTATTTGCTGAAGTGAGTCTGAAACACTTCTGCAGGCAAGTAAAGATGCATCTGAGCTTTTCTGGACTGTCTCATGCACCAAGAAATGCCTGAAAATGAGCCTCAATTTGTTCTGCTCTGCTTTTTATCCATGACTTCTTTCATCCCTCTGCTTCTAACGATATCCCCTCGTGTTTTGGGGTAAGTTTCTTTTATTGGTTAGATTAAATTTTCCCTGACACTGAACTGCACCACAGTTTCTATGATAGAGAAGGGAGTGAATTACTTCACACAGCAGCAAATCTGTTTAACTGTGTCTTATGAACACAATCCACACCCAAGGAGACGGGTCGATGAATAGTGGAATAAAGAAATACAGTCCAGCGTCATTGATCCTACCTGAACAAAGAAGCTGAACTACAGAAGCTAAAGGATGAAATACTTTGTGAACAAGCCAGCAATCTAGATCTGTGAAGAGGCTGCATTTATAAAATCAATTGACACTTTTGTATGATTGCGCGGCAGCTGGACAGAATATTTTTCTTCTGATGGATGAAAACAGAGGAAGCAGTTTTCTTACAGACTCTCCGAGCTGTGAATGATTGCTTCTTAAAGGTTTTAATGCAATCGAATTCAAAGGTTTCCTATTTCCTAAGGTTGTGAATGGTACTTTTTAGATGTTTTTGAACGGTGTGCTTAACAGAAACAGAAGAAATATGAAGAAATATGAAAAGTGATTCTCTTAGTTCTTTTTTGTGACATCAAATGGAAAAAAAAGTTTATTACAGCTCGGATAAATTTTTTTTTGCATCTTAAAGGAGCTATATCATGAAAAATTGACTTTTATGAGCTTTTAACCATGTTAGTGTGTTATTTACTCATAAAAAC
>JBBBVU010000006.1:6913256-6931533 GCA_037177055.1 Atherinosoma microstoma
CGTGAGTGCTAAAATAGCATATAATTGCCTAAAGCTGACTTTGACAGGCTTGGAAAAGCATGATATAGCTCCTTTAAATCCCAGTTTCTGTCAATGAATGATCTCAATTTTTTAGCCCAAGTAGCAAAAAGTCATAGTTTTGTCAGCCTAACAACCATGTTGATGTTACAGATGCTAATGATAGCTGCGGAAAGAGGACCTGAAGTGAAGTTCAAGTCATTAACTAACCGTTTGCCCTCATGAGATCTGCATTAATTTACTAACAGCATCTCAACATGTAAACACATGTTTGTAAATATGAGCTTTATGTGTTTCATAAGACAGTCCCAGCGAAGATTCTGTTTTAAGGAGGCATCGGCATTCATGTGCAGAGATAAGATTTTTCAATGATATCACACTAAAAAGAAGACATTTTTAACCAAGTGTGTTGAAGTGCACCACAACATCGGTTTGAAGCTAGAAATCCCCGCTAAAGAGAGAAACCAAGAGAGCTGTTTGTTGGAGATATGCTCCTTTTTTTTTTCATCTTTGCTTTTCTAAATTCTCATTTGTCTTCTTACTGTCATCTCTGCTGCGTGTCTCATATAGTACTGTACATGTAGGTCCCCGCTGAAGCGCTGTCACATTGTTTATGCAACCTTTGTGTTTGCCACAATGCATTTCTCCTCTGGTCATGTCTCGAAAAAGAATTTTTCAGAGAAACACCCTGATGTATATGCATCCACACAGCGAGGGTTGGCGTAGATTTGAGCTCTTTGTCTCTGCAGCGCTTGTGTGAGTTCATTGTCCTCCTCTTATCTGCTGGATCGGTTTAGCTGAGGCGATGGCCTAATTTCCTGGCAGAGATCAATAAAGTTTCATAAAGCTCTCAACAGTTAAAAACCCCCTCACAATTTGATGTATTGGACACAGAATGCCGTTTCATCATTGATCATTTAAACAGGAAGTGTCGAGGATGACACAACCTTCATGCAGGCGGATAAATAGTCCCAGTGAAGTGTAGCTAAGTCCATCTTAAGCTGCCACTTACTCATTTGAATCTCAATGCGGAGCGTGTCATGCCTTGTTATGCAAAATGGGGCTAAAAAGAGAAGGGGAATTGTGCTTTGTTTATTCCAAACTCCATTCTGCTGCCTTTTAATTTAAATTCATTTATTTGTTCGGGGAGGGGATTGGGTTGTCTGACACACAGCGTATCAGGATCAGAGCAGGAGGCAACAGAATCGAGAGGACAGAGGCACAATGAGAAGAGCTATTTTCTGTCTCTCTCCTCTGAGTATCTGACTTGAATGGCAGCTGATGTACATAGCGTGAAGCAGAGCTGTGGCAGCCAACCAACGCGGCTTCAGAAATAGCAAACCGCTTCTGCTGCTGGTGCTCACAGGAGATTCAATTAGGGGAGGTATGGAAAACAAGATGTGCGGGGGGGGGGGATTAAATTCAAATATGGTCGCACCCACAGGTTGTCACACAACCACTGATGATAGGTGATTAAAGTGCAAGACGAGTTTATATATGAAGTGCTTTTAACAAACCTGTTTGTCACAACCTGCTCTGCAGAGCAGCAGGAGAGGAAAAACTGAGATCAAAACCAGAAAGACACATTAAAGATGAGGAGAAAAGTGCACGAGAATGTCAAATACACCAAAGACAAAGCAAGCATAGATCTCAAAAAAGAAGAAGCACAATGACTCCAACATAACCTCCTAACACTGTTGAGTTTATTTGCAAGGCTTCAAAGGAAGAGTAAAAAAAAAAAAAAAAAAAAAAGCAAATACATGCAGTAAAAAGCTTTAAAAAAAAGAAAAGAAAAAAAAATCTTACCAACTAAATGCAAAATACATATAAACAGAAGCTAAAAGTTATGCTGTCACAATCGTTTCTAAGTTCTGAAGTGTATAAGCGGAACTGAGAAAGTTTGGCCTGCAAAGCACATTTCTCCTTCAGGAACAATAAGGCTCAAGATGTTACGATGAAAAGTTGAGATGAGCAAAATTTGCAATGAAAGAAGTTTGTTTCTGCCCTTCTTCCACCTTTTGTATTTGATGTGAGCAGAAACACCTTTCACCAGTCATCATATAATCAGCTTTTTCTTCTTACAGAATATAAATGCGGATAATATCTCAATATTCAGGCAGGACGGCTTTGAAAGGACCTGCAGAGATTTCTACAGGTTTGCTATGTTACAGACCTACTACGTCCATTTTAGTTACGTTGCTGAAATGGTTGTTTGGTTTTGGGGTTTCGTTTTCTTTTTGTTCTAGTTTTTGATCATTTCTATGTTCAATGTTTCAGTTGAACGTCCTGTTTATCTTAAAACTTTCCACCTTGTTAATTCTGCTCCTTCTTTTTCTGCACTTGTTTTCAGTTACTCACCCCCTCATATACAACCCGGTTTGTTTTCAGTGCTAGATCCTCATCCAAATTTTTTTATTACCTGTATTATTCTTCATACCAAGTTTATTATTTATTGGCTGTGTCCACTGCCTTTTAACTATAGTCCAATATGTAGTGACTGACCCAACTTGTAATTTCCCCTCAGTCTTTTCATATTGGTCAGGTTCTACACCAAAAGTATTGTCCAGAAGCCATACAGTACTATATATATATCTTTTTAAATTGCATTTCTTTCTGCAAAGCCTTATAATACATTAAAAAATATAAACATATATCTTTATTACTGTTTATTTAGGTAATCTTTAAAAGCCACAGAGTAAAAGATGTGTCACCCTTTGACAGAGTGCCACAGTGACAGAAGATCACTTGAACCCTTTTAACCCTGATGTTTGTGTGTGCATCAGGTGAGTTGAAACACACAAACAGACACAGCTGTGTTGGCACAGGAGAAGGATTAGAGAGAGCTGCACATCAGAAACACACATCCACGTCTTTCTATCCGTATGAGGTCTCTCTTTGACATAACCGTCATAACTACATGTCTTCTCCGAGCCCCTCATCAGACACATTACAGATGTTGCGGGGAAATAAATGTAGACACGCACACTAGAACTTGACTGTTAGGGTTTGTGTGTTTTTAGTGTTTGTGTGTGTGAGATTGACAGGGATGCATCTCTGTGGTGACACACAGGCTGCAGGTGTTCTCATGGGATCGGTTGCCGGGACAACACAATTAGTCTCTGCAACATGTGAAAGCACTCCGGCTTTGTGTGCTAGTATGTTTAAGCCTGAATATATGAGAGAGTTTTAGCAACTCTTATTAAAAATATCTGTTGTATTGGTATTTCATGGTTAATATTTAACAATATAATTTAAAGTAAGATTTGGGGAAAGCTGAAGGGGACATGTATGATTGGACATTATAGGCATGGGAAACTTACTTTATATATGGAATATTTTTACTAGATATCTAATTGACAGACAGTGATGTGAATTGATACCACATTGCTCAGCTTCTAATATTCTATAGTTATTACCAGGTACTAAAAAATAGAAAAGAAAAAGGAATAAATGTGCATTATATTCAGCTGCCTGGGACTTTCTCATCTAAGATGCACTCCAAACCCCCCCCAAAGATGAGCATGGAGTATATTTTGGATGGCTCCATCCGTAAGAATTTTATCCAGTGTGGACTTGTCTTTCTTTGTGATCCATGCCATCCTGTATTCGGCAGGAGTATCTGAGAAACCGCCTCCAAATACAATATACTGCTGCACTTCAAATCCAACAACACTCTCAGACAAACATTGGTTCACCCTGAGGATAAAACATCAAAAAACAAGCTGAGTGGTGTGGTACATTCAGCGCAGCGTGGGGTGCAATGATTTTTTTTCTATAGTGGATACTGAACAACAGCCAAAAGCCCATGTCTCAACAGTGAAAACCCAGCTCCTCGGGATATCTGAAAGATAAGGGACACATTCTGGGGAAATAGGACACATGGTTTAAGAGAGCACTGAAGGACACATCTGTTACGCTAAAACAAAAACACATAAACAGATTTTTTTCTAATCATTTCTAAGATTTCAGATGATTTGCAACACGTGCGCTTTAAATGTTTGTTTTGATTAAGTGTTTACATATTTGGCTCACTCCAGGCAGGGGTTGAATGAACTGAGATGGGATAGAAATGTTATATAATACTTCTCCAGTTAACATTTTAATTGCAAGCACTTTAATTGTACATATTAATATTTGGGTATGTCTTCATTTGTCAGTATATAGATTTCAGCTTATTTGCTCCAGAACACTTCTATTAAAAAGTATGTGCTGCCAAGTTTGAGCTTACTAAATGAACTCCCAGTTTCCTAGTATAAGAGCTGATGCTGCCAGTTCTGCTTTATTATGTAGGAATAATAAAATAAAATCTACCACAGACAGGTTCATACATTCCTATCAACACTAAGCTGAGAGATGTCAGTAACTAATGAAACACGAGAGGTACAAATATTCCGGTTTTAGAAGAAATGAATCATATGCAACAGAGGAAGCTTCTGTCTGGGTTTCCTTTCTGCAGTCAAGTCCAAGCAGAAGTTCAAAACATCGAACAAACCCTCCACTGTTTGTGAACCCAGCTCTCCATCTGGTCCCTAGAAGCCAATGGACAGAGGCCTGCTGCATTCTAATTAACCACCTTATAGACTGGCCTACTTTACCTCCACACATATACACACACCCACACACCCACACACACACATATATATGCACAGAAAGCCAAAGTCCTGCGGGCACTCGGTTAATTAAGCCCCATTTTTCACTACTGATGAAGAGAGAGGGATGAAGAGGGGGGGTAATGGAAGGAAGGGAGAAGAAACGGAGAAAGAGAATTTAGAGCTAAGATAACGAGGGAGATAATGATGAGAAAAACAAACGACATGAAAATGAGAGATCAATGCATAAATCTGCCAATTTAGAAGGCCGAATACACAAAACACAAAATAATGACAGCAAATTAAGTTGGGATTGATTTCACATTTCTGGGCGAAAGCAAATATGTTAAAGTTAGCAGAACAAATTAGATATAGAATCAGTCAAGTTAAACAAATGCAAAACTATCAGAAATCCCAGCTATACTACACTTTACATAACAAACAATATTGTTTCCAGTTTACTTTTCTCTCCTCACTTTCCTATCGAGCTCCAGCTGATGTTTTGAGGTCATTTGCCTTCATTGACCTTTTGAAAAAGCTTAGAAACTAAAACAACCATTGTCTTATCCACAAAATCAACAAATATTTTAAGAATTTGTAAGTTTTAGAATTTGATTATTCATAAAAAAAGAAAATAAAAAGAAAAATAATCCTTCAATCAAAATGACCAAATAGGTCATTTGTTCATACCTCTAAATAAAATCCCTCAGGCCATCTTCTAAAATACCACCACTAGCAGCAGGTAGGCAATATGACTCATATGAAAGTCTCAACATGTGAGGAAACAATTTTTGAGTGTTTCTTTTAATAAGCCACAAAGTCATCTCAAGGAGGAAGCAGCAGGGGTTAGACTGGATGGAAACACACGCTTGTTGGTTGGGTTTAGGTAATAATATTACTTGGATGTGGTAAGAAAATGATGATGGGTAAGGCTAAAATACTTTTTTTATTACTTCACCATTGTTTCTTTAAAGGACACTAGTTTATTGGTTGCCTTCATAGCATATCTGTTAAGACTAAAATACATTCTTTGTTTGATGCCACCGTCACCATTTTGAAGCCACAGTCACCAAATTGACATTCCACATCATGTTGCTCTCATAAGTAGGCCACTATTGACGGCATACCCAAACCACCCATGGTGTGAGGCAGACAAATCCATACTATAATAGTCCAGGTAGTCCAGGCCAGAATTATTATGTCACTTTAAACCAATTGATTCTGTGTTTAGACTGCTGGCCATATGCAAAATTAGACATTTGAAAACATCATCTTGGACTCTTTAAACTCTGATTTTTTTCTAATAATTTTCTAGTTAAAAAACAAACAAACAAAAAAACACATTAGTAATATTAGTAGTAGTATTATTATTACCATTTTGGAAGATGGAAATTTTGCTAATAAGATATGACAGTGATTGTATAATTTATACGTATCAGTGTAAATTATCAGCTGTTTTTGCTTCTAAAAGTTCTTATTAAAGATTGAATGTCATGAAGAAAAAAAACCCCATGAAATTTATATTTGAAGGTACACTAGTACACTAGAATAACATAGATTCTAGGACTCAAGGATAGAGCAGTGTGTGTGTGTGCATGAGTGTGTTTAATGGCTTGTCTGTCCAACCCTCTTCCTGACCACTAATGTCATCTGCCATAAATCCTGGTGGAGGCAAAGATGACGTCTGGACTCTCAGGAGTGTGTAGGAGGAGCGAACAGCTACAAGAAAACTCAATTAGGGTTTGATTCTGTGGTCAGAGTGGAAAAGGCAGTGAGAGGACGGAGTAAGGGGGAAATAAAGGGCGAAAAAGAAAAAAATAACAGGAGTAAGATACGTGTCATTAGTTAAACTTAACTGGAAAAATGTAAATACTTTTCAGCAAAAACACAGCTTATACAAAGAAGGGACAAGACGCAACTAGTTTAGACCAGGATGAAGCTTCAGTTGACAAGTTTTGCTAAAGACAATAAAGATCTGAAAAGATGAGACAAGTGTGATGGAACAGGTTCTACTGTCTGTCCAAAGAAGCCTGGCTCCTCATAACTAACAAAAAAAGACTTCTTACAGTTCATTTGCAAAGGTTTGGTAATAAATATACACATCAGGGAAAAATAAACATCCCGTCAATACTTTAAGCATTTCATTTAAATACAGATATTCAGAGTCAATGAGCTGTTTGGTGCGTTTCAAGTGAGTTCTTATTCCAAACACCAAAGTGAATTCCTTCTTGTTGCCTTCATTCCTCGGTCTGCTGCTAAATTAATAATTAAGTGGTTTAACCACTTACCTTTAAAGTTATTTCAACCCAGTTCAATTATGCAAAGGCTGAATTAATTGATTGAGATTTCAAGGATGTATGGCCCTAATTGTCTACTTCCGTGTGAATGAGGCGACTATTTTCAAATATATATCTGAGCATTTTTCATCCTGAAGGATATTTTTTCTGTGCCCAAGATGCACAACATACTGAACATCTCTAGAAATTAAGATTAAAAACAATTAGTCATATCGTTATCACTGTATGGCAAATTACAAACATGTAAAATTAATGTAAACTTAATATCCCAATGTGATTAATAATGCAATATTAGGGGAATTTTTTAATGGTAAAAATCCAGCTGCTGTAAAGACATGAACTAGAGGTTTGAAGATCAAAAGAGGAATCAGATGAGACTTTAGAGCGACATAAATTAAATATGGCCGCTGTGTCCACAGAGCAAACTGATGACATCATTGCATCAGCTGTCATCATACAGTTCCCAGAGAGCCAAAGCTAAAACTAAGCGCAGCTTCACTCCAGTTGATTGTAAGGATCCCTGTTTCCCACGGAAGGGAATACAAAGCATATAGAGGCCCACACATTTCAGTGCTCAGGAGCCTGAATGGCCCCAAGTCTAATCAATACAGACAAACAGTAGATCCACAGGCTTGATTTGTATTGACATTGCTGCAGAGAGGATCAATGACACAGGAGGAGAAACAGATGGATGGGTGAAGAGGAAAAATGATTTGAGAATACATAAAACAAGGGGAAAAAAAGAAATATGGAGCAACAAAGTGAGAAAAGAAAAAGAAAGAAAATACACACACACACACACAAAAAAGAAGGAAATCAAACACTGAAAATTGAATCAGTCAACAGTGAATTCCTTCTTTCTCTTGATTGGCCAGATGGAAAAGGCATCATGGGAAGTGGGGCATCCGGATGGGTCGAACAGGATTTACCAATAACTCATACTGTTTGTTTTATCTGCTTGGTGGCGCAGACAGGTGGAGCTCAGCTACAGAGCCTCAAAAACGACTTTCAGCAATCAGAGGAATGCATTTGATGTGTGTGTGTGTGGTTGAGACGGTGAGATTGGTTCTGCAAGAGTTACACCGCAAGATAAAAAGAAGACAAGAAAGGCAAGGAACATGAAAGGGCAGCTAAAAACTGCTGAAAGGAAAAGGAAAAATCAAGTATTTGCGAGAATAAACCTGATAAAATCAACCTGAAAAACTGAGTTAAGAAATAACAATGGAGTAAGGAAAGGGTAGCAAAAAATTTAAAGTAAAAGGGAGAAAAGGCTAAATGAAAAATATAAAGGGGAAAATAGATGAGAACAGATCAGATTATGGGGATTAGATTAAAAGATCATTTTACAACAGCCAGAGCAATGCAGACTAAAGTAGACCTGATTAGGTGACATTAGGTCAGGCAAGATCAGGTAAGCTTTGATCAGATTTGAGCTAATCTGACATATTAACCAGTTTAAACTAGACCAGACAAATATATCCCTGACAAGGTATTCCAGACCAGAACAGGTTTAATGTAAATGTCCTTACAACCCAAGCTGATAATCAGCAGTTGGAAACATCTGAAGTGTTGATAAACGTTTTGTCTGCTCAGTGAAGGTGTCCGGATCACGATTCTTGGGGCCAATCACGATTGTTGGATGCAGGATTGGCTGATATCAAACACTGATCACTAATTATATGACATCTTGAAGCTTTTGATTTATGAAGGCAAAGAAAAAGGATAAAACAAATCCAACAGAGTATCTCTTAAGTAAATTATTACATTTAGAGATGGAAAGGTCATGATTTGATGGATGCTAATTTATTATTGGGCAGCAGAAGTCACAATTAGGTCATTGGGAAAAGCTTAAAGCAGCAATTCTGCTCTTCGAGGGCCAGTGTCCTGCAGGTTTTTGAAGTGTCCCTGCTGCAACACACCTGACTCAAATCGACTGGTAATTAGCAGACTTGAGCAGAGCTTGCCTGAGTCTGAGGTGTGTTGCAACGGCGACACTGAAAACCTGCAGGACACCGGCCCTCGGGGACCAGGATTGAGGGTCCCTGATTTAAGTGTAGATTTCTCTTTAAACTCTCTGAAATAAGATTTAAATAACTTTACAAAAAAAACTAATAAAGTTAAAAGAAGACAAGACACCAAGATGACGCTTGATCATACTGAGAAAGTTTTTTACAAGACATTCCCTGTAGGCTAGTCATTTTTTACATTTAGTTTATTTTAATCAATTAATTTGTTGTTGTGTGTCACAAACCACCAGTTCGTAAAGCATGAGTTATGGTGGCACAACTGGCCAGGCAGAAAGACAAAAAATAAATAAATTACTTGGTTTTAGATGTTTTCCTGCTCTAACAAACCTGATTCATATCAAATGGATCCAAAAAACTGTTTCAATAATTGGTGAGTTCTAGTGTATTTTTTTGTTTGTTTGTTTTTTCTTTTTAAAATCAAGCAGAAAAAAAAAGAAAATTCAGAGTTGTGTGTATATCATCAGTGAATAAGAAATTTCTTTGGTAATGCACTCTTATGTAAATTATGTGCAAACTACCTCATGTTGAACATCTGTGCCTAGACTCAGATTGGGTGTGTTTTTTTTAAACTTTACAGCTCCACATCTGCTCATTGCTTGTTTTAGACAGATAAACACTCATTTGGAAATGTTCATTAATTGCAACACAAGGACATAAAGAATTCTAGTCATGCTGTCTTCCCCACACATAAACCATTGCTACGCTGTTAACATATAACTGTGGCGAGTGGAGCTGACATTATCAGGCGAGCAACAAGATATCTCTCTGTTCATATTACTTATTCATGTGTGTGATCAGGCCTGATTAGAAAGCCTCAAACTTAAAATAAATAAGTCAATAAAAGATGTACTTTTCTGATGATGCAATTTAGTCATATTATTTAGCACAAATATTGTCTGATAACAGCTGGTGCCCAATCATCTAGAGCACCCTTACTTTTCAATGTGTAATACACCAGCAGTCCTGTCAGCCCTGTTGACATCTTTTACTCATAATCCTGTTGTCGTTGCTGGCTTTTGATGTCAGTTCGGTATATAAGAGCCCCAAATGATTCACCAAGACCAGACCAAATCAGTTTAGACCAGCCAATGGAAACCGGTCTAGATTAGACAGAGTTGGACCAGAATAGAAGATATTACAACAATCTCAACTTTGCTTTTTAATGATGACATTAACTGTCAGCAGCCTTGATGATTTAGAACACTGATAAGGTTCTGATGAGTCCTGAGCTAAGATTTTAAAGTTTTAGAGAGGGGAGGTATCAGTGAGGACTCTGGGGACAGGGGTTAGCAGGTTGTGGGATATTTCAGACCTCTGTCTGGTAGATCTACTTGAGCTGCTCAGCATCTTTTTCTGAGCATCGTCATGCAGACTTAAGAAAGAGAATCATGAGAGATGTGAGAAACAGCGGCTGTCGTCTGAATTATGAATATCTGAGGACTTTTGTCAGCCATTAAAAAATAAAGCGGTGAAAGTTTAATGTGGTGCTTCGTTGATTATTGATGCAGGAACTCCAAAGATGACAACTGCGAGGGTGTGATGTGCATGTGGGCTCAAATTCAAAACCGTGCAGGCATTTTTCTGCCTCTGAGGATGCATGGACAGTATGAGTACAATGCAACAGCATACATACAATAGAATAAAATTCATGTTTTCCAAAATTATATATGTTTTTCCTCAGTTGGTGGAGGAGGTCTGTTGGTGGGTGGGGCCTGTAAATAAAGCCAGAGTTACCTCCAGGGATTTGAAGAAGTGCAGCTGTGGACCTACTGGCTGGTAATCTGGGTAACAGTATGTATTTTAGTGCATTTCAAGGAGCTTTTATGTGATGTGTGTCTGTGTGTGTGTGTGTGTGTGTGTGTGTGTGTGTGTGTGTGTGTGTGTGTGTGTGTGTGTGAGTGTGTCAGCTCAACTCTTGCTGTGACAAACCCTCAGCAGTTCTGATGAAGTGTGAGTGTGTGCTTCTGATGTTCGAGCTTTCAACTCATGATGGGATTTCCTCACTGTGTGTGTTTCTGTGTGTGTGTTTGTGTAAATCTGTTATCTCTCGGCATCATATGGAGTGACAAAGAAAAATCAACAAAGGCACAAAGCTTCACTATGACTGTGTGTGTGTGTGTGTGTGTCATTTGCTTAATCTACTGTGTTGTTCATGCTGTTTGCATGATTGTGCATATTTATGTGTGTGTGTTACAGTGTGTGTGTGTGTGTGTGTGTGTGTGTGTGCATACTGGTGTTTTTTCATGCAGATTGTCATTGGATTCCTCTGATATGTGACTGCAGTTATAGCTTCCTCTTGACTGCATTATTCAGAGTTCAGAACAAAAGCTGCCAAATGCAGGCACCTTAATTAGGATCAACTCCAGATATGTTACCACCTTAACTTTTTGAAGACATAAAAAAGGTCCAACTACATCTAAGCTGTGTTTCTACTGACCAGTAGGACAGAGAAGTTCATTTTAAAGGTAACTTTAAACTGAACTCAACAATGATTTTCACTGTAACTTAAACAGATTACTACACAGTTAGTGCACCTGATGAAGCAAAATAAAAACAAATTTTCTTTTATAATTGTATTAATGTTTTTATTATAAATGATTTATATTAACTAAAAATAACACCCAAAACGTGATTTTTTTTCCATATCTCTGGAAAAACACGCTATTGTTGATATAAAAAGTAGCTTATTAGCAAACTGAGCTAGAGTTTTGCTATTTAGCTAGTTTAGCTTTGGAGCTAGCATCAACGTTAGCTGCAGCAACCCAAACCTTTCTTCAATGGTCTCAAATTAAAGCATTAATTTAAATAATTTAATAAAATACCAAAATAAAGCTGAGACTCAGTCCTTTAAGGTCATATTTATTAAACCAATGTAACTTCAACTGAATTTGGTTTGCAGCTTGAAAAAAAACCTGCACTTTTTTGTCTATTTCGACATGAATCAGGCTCCTATATAAATCCACCTCTATAAAGAAATTATTGTTTTGTAAGGAAGTATTTGATTGAGCTGCATTAATCCTTGACCTCAATCTTGCTCCACACTGTAAGGATGAACTGGAATACTGATGGGAAGTCACACCTCAACTAGATCCCACTGATGATCTTAGGTCTTAAAAAGCACAAAGTTAGCTATGAGTTAGTTGTCCTCTTTAGACATTAAAAACCTTGTTTGTTTTAATAAAACATCTAAAAATGATCTAAAGGGTTTTTATTTCTGTCAATAAAACCCACTAAAATCCTCTAACATAGGCACTTATGTCCAATGTTTAATCTGTATTTGGGTTTTAAATCGGCTCCAGCTTGGCTTTGCATCAATGGGAACACAACACCATTTTCACTGAAGATACTGCAGCTGGGGTGACAACAACACAGAAACACATGTTTACCGGCTGTAATGTCTCACATGGAAGGTTTGAAACTGAGCGCATAGAGATGAAATTGATCAACAATCAGTTTAATCATTTATTTATTTTGTGATCAAATAGCTATAAACTTATTTTCTGTGCTACTATATAGTGCTGACGGCAGCAGTCTAGTAGCCTCTAGACCCTGAGATCTCAGAGTCGCATTTATCAGAAACACAACCTGCAGGAAACAGAGTAATGCCATCCATTTGTGTTGTTGTAGAGACACGGCTGTCCTCTAGGGGGCAGAGGTATGCTAGACCAGTAAGTTCTAGCCTACAGAACACCGATGATAAAAAATCCCCTATACATACAAGTGGAAACACTTTAATTGGCTTATCAGTAGATTAACATGTATTTAGTCAAATCTGTTTCAATACACTACATTAGATGTAAAATACTGAACTCATCTGACCATGTGCTTTGAAAGGTGCAAGCTATACATGCTAACACATTTCCTTTTAAATGAAATGCAATGACCAGCTGAGTGCATATCTACTTTTAGGACACCCAGTCATACACACAACTAAACACACACCCACAATAATAAGGATATTTTCCACTTAATACAATTCAGCCAATTTCTTTCTACGATGAACTTCATTGCACTTGTGTTCTGGACACAAAGATAGTTCTGCTATCTTTTGAGAGGACTTTTACTGGCATGACACATCCCCAGCTCCTTTTCCAAACCCCTCGATGTTTTAACTAGACATTTAACCTCAACCTCATTACAA
Source organism: Atherinosoma microstoma (assembly GCA_037177055.1). Classification (NCBI taxonomy): domain Eukaryota; kingdom Metazoa; phylum Chordata; class Actinopteri; order Atheriniformes; family Atherinidae; genus Atherinosoma; species Atherinosoma microstoma. The sequence goes on from JBBBVU010000006.1 coordinate 6,926,329, forward strand.
TAAAAAGCATCAACTCATAAACAACTACTAGAATGTCCCAAAATGAAGGCCCTCCAAAATGTCCTCATTCACATAGTCTTAAGATGAAACTGGTCCCCACAAAGGCAGACACAGAATTACACCCGCACAAACACAAACACACTTCCCTACAGATCTGTCGTCTCGGCCTGGCGATCAAAGGCTTAGATTTGCTCCATTGTGTGGATAAACAGCCAGCTTTTCAGACACCCAGGAACACACTCATCCAGCACAACACCACAGAATAAAGCACACACACTCAACCAATTTGGGCCAATCTTCCAAAGCTGCTACTTTGTATAATTCACATCGAGGAGGGCTGCTGAAACCCGTGCATCCAAAGCACTTTGTTACGGTGGTTGTGGACGCCTGGCGGTGGGCCTCCTGAGCGCTCTGCAGCCCTCAGATCAATATAAATCCATTGCAGGCTACGGTGGAGTTCACTGCTAACCTCATTGTTAGCAAAGCTGCTGTGAGGCTTAAGAGTGTTGAAATCTGTTGAAATACACTTTGCAAAGGGAGCTGGAAAAGCCAGTGTAATTCATCACAGGAGAGTTTTAAACATCTTACATTTGAAAATGACAAAATCTGACTGTGATGTTTCCGTGAGGAAATTCAGAGCAACTGGGGAGAGACAGAGGATAAAACCAGAGACATTTGTGAAATTGTTGATCTCTGACTCTGTGACCTTTATGTCAACCCAGCTAAAACTATCATTTCATTTCCATAATCGGTAACTCTGTATTTCTTGACCAATGTGATCAGCATAGCCTACTTGTACTTTATTATGTTTTGAGGGGTTATATTGCTGTGTGATACTCTCGATGTAGATTTGTGCATCTTTTAGGAGATTCAAATAAAATGTAATGCAATGACATGTAATGTATTTCGTAAAATTGAAGTCAAGCAAACTGAGTTCAGGTAAAACTGTTTATCTTCACATATCCCTCAGTTAACACATAATGATTAACTCTCATCCCAGCCAGTCACAAATATCTGAAAAGCTCCAAAAAATTATTGATGAGAACAACTGGAAGTGAGTCAGTCTGAAGACTTCATCACACAGTTTATAATTTCATCTACTAACTGTCAAAAGCAACCAGTTAATGTAACAGACTTGGTCCAACGAGGTCCTGACATTTGGTGCACTCAATCAAAAATACTGACTTTAACTTCACTGAACATCTTGGATTTGTTTGATTACTGAGGGAACAACAGTGCTGTGGCTGTTTGCAGATTTGCAGTGATGTAGTGGAGGCTAAACACACATAAACTCTGTTGTCCCACCTCATCAATTCTCCTATCTCACTTTATTTATTCTAAATCGTATTAACTTGGAGTAACTTGTACTCTAGCTATTTGGGATTTAGATTGAGGAGCTGCTTTCACGGTGCACAGTGTGACTCAGGGTTCGGCAGAAAGATGCAAGCAGTCATTAACAGTAATCATTCAAATGGCAGCCCGCAAAGTAAATTATTAACATTTAGGCAAGAGCTTGATATTCTAATTTCAAAATCTGGAGATAAAACAGGTAAGTGCATGTCTCAAAAAAAGTTTAAGAGTTACTTTAAGGAGTTTTTTCAGTGTTGGTGATGTCTGCAAAACAAAGTTAAAGTTTTTTCCTCCCAGCTGAGTTAAGAGAGATGGTGCAGGTCGGGTTAATTGTGTCGAAGTGTGCTGGTTAATGAGGCTCACAGAGCGGACGGCCTGTTTGACTAATGAGAGCATCTGTCGAGGCACAGCAGCCTGCAGCACACAGACACACACACACATAGTATACACATAGAGAAAGTGAGAGAGAGAGAGAGAAAGAGAGTGTGGTGTGTCCCAGGAGGAAGGGAACTCTGCTCTCACTTCACTCTCATCACAGCCTCTGTCATCTTCAATCTGCCTCCCATCTCGTCTCTATGACGATGTCCTCTCCTCTACAACTGATACAGCAACCCACGCAACATCTTTATCATCACTTCTTTTTGACTGACTCGTCCACTGCATTTTTGCAGGGGGTTAAAGGTCAGTAAGCAGCCAGGGGAAGGATCTCCAGGTTAACAAGGTGCAATTTAGCACTTAAAGAGTGGTTCAGAGACCTTAAACATCCCAGAGAGCTCTCCACAACCTCCTGAGACCCAATGATCACTTCACTTTGCCCAGACAAAGATTAAAATGAAGTGAAATCATTATTAATACAGACTGAAAATGTCCTTATATTTTTTAGTATCTGCATTTTACAGCACTCCATGATAGAAAAGAGTAATTTAAAGAATAAAACCTCAAAAGTGCAACTTGCACATATTAAAAGTTCAGATCATTGATTCCTGACCCAATATTTCCAGGTCTTAATATGCTAAAAACTTGTAACTTTAACAATAGGGTATCGAGCAGTTTTGAGTATTTTGTTTAAAATAAAAATGATAAAGCCAAGTGTGAATCCATGTACTTTTTGAACAACTATCTAGAGCTTGGCAATCATCTATATTAAAAGTTAAAATACGTCTCTAAATGACCACCATTATGTAGCTCCAATCAAATCATCGTAGCATGCCACACAAATAGCTACTAGCATGTCTATTTTTGATCTGTTGCTGCAAGAAACTACAGAATAAAAACTGATAACGTTGAGGAAATGTAGAAAAAATTGTTTCTTTTATCATTCATACCGATTTACAGTCAGTTTAGCTCTGTAGTTTTTCTGAATTTTCTCAGGCAATGCTACAACATCTTTGTTCTTAAACTGAAGTGAAAGGCTTAGAAATGACCAAAATTGGAGGTACGAGGTTTTTCCACGTGACAAACGTGTTCTCATTATGTCTCACTTGATCTTTTTCTCTGGCCCTGTTGGACTCAACAGTAGAGTGAAGATGACTCACATCAAAGAGACAGTCAAGGAAATGTTAACGCCTGACTCATCTTTACTGATGGCACACATCAGAGTTTGTCTATGTGTATCTTTTAAAGATGTCTCTGACTTTCTGGCCCTGCTGCTATCATATCCGCCCGGAGTCATTTACGAACCCAGGAGAGACGCAACACCAAACGAAGCTCACTTCACACCCTTAAAAAGATTCAAATTTTTATCTTCATTAAAATGTTAATGGTCAATAAGCAAGGATTCAGTTTAAGGAGATGCCACAATTGGGGAGATGAAGAGTAAATAAAAAGTAATGCAAAACATCAGAGTGGCAACACGATGAGACTCTGAGCTCAACAGCCGAACAGCAAAGGTGTAACATGATTCAGCAGCGGACTAATGTTGGAGCTGACTTCCTGACTCAGATGGAGATACATTTCTACATGATTCGACCATCTGTACGCTTCTTTTTTTTATTTTTTTATTTCATCAGTGACTGGTTAACAGCAGGTCAGACGGCTTCATGCAACACGGGGCCGATGTTGCATTTCAGACAAGAACACAGGAAGAAAAGGCGACGACAGGATGTTGACAGGAGTTTCATAGATGATAGAAAAGGAGCTGCTGATGTGTCTTTGAAATTTCAGCTCTGCTTTAAAGTAACACAACGGACACTTTATGTGAACTTTTGGTACTTGCTCCCAGAGGAAGAAAATAAAAGTAACACTCTCACATATACACACACGCAAAAAAAAAAATCTGTGGTATCACATCCCCATGAGTAGAGGGATGCTGACTGGTCCTGGTTAATTAAACAATGAAGTGTCAAAGAGTGGAGCATGTGAGGCTGCAGTTGGAGGCTGAAAGATGGAGGGCATTACAAAGAGACAGACGGAGACTGAAATCCGCCTGGGAGGAGGACAAATGCAGACAGAGAGAAGCAGAGGGGGATCAGTCAGAGTGATAAAGATAACACCAGGATGTGAAAAAGAGAGCCCAGAGGAAGAGACAGATGGACTCGGATGACACACAGAGGATCGTCTAATGGAGCTCAGCTCAGCGGAGAGATGCTGCACTTGTCCATAATGAAGCCTGAAGGTCCTGAAGACTGTAGCTCGGTAAGAAAACTAAAATCCCAGAAACGAGAGTCCGCCTGTCAAAAAGATGCTGAGGATCAGAGATTCTTCCTCAGAAGAGCTTCAGATCAACAGTCAGCTTAGGAAACAGCCACCTGATTCACATATCACTGCAGACGGAGGAAAAACATAAACACTTTAAAGAATCATTCATGTGACGGCTGTGAAGTCGAACATGTTGAATTTTGACTCTGATACGGAGGAAAATATAGAAATGAGAAGAGAGGCGATAAGAAACAGATACAGAAAGAAGATGAAAAGAAGGAGATCTGACAGGAAGTAAAGAAATAAATGACTAAATAGACAAGAGAGAGGAAAAAAGAGGCCAGTAAGGAGGGTTGATAAGGAGAGGAGTGAAGATGGAGGAAAACAGACTAAAGTTAAGAGTATCCAGAAGAAGAGATGAAAGTATAAGATGAGGCAAGACAAAATAAAAAAGGAGAAAAGGGAAGAGAGAAAACGGAAAAGGAAGATGAAATGAGAATAACAGTAAAGAAGTGTGAGGGCAACAGTTGAAAGGAAAAAGTAAGGGAAAAGACACAAGAAGAAATATAAAAAGAGTGGCTGAGGATAAAGGGAAGGAGCAAAGATGAAGATGGGAGATGACAGAATTAGATGTTAAAAAAGATAAGAGAGAACGTGAAAAAGAAAAAAAGAAGAAGCACATGTGGACAAAATGAGGAGGACAGGAGAGGAAGAAAAAGAGGAGAAGAGATGGCAGAATGAGACCTAATGTGGAGAAAAAGATAGGAGAATAAAAGAAGAGGGGTAAAAGATGAGAGGATGAAAGATTAAGATAGAGGAGGAGATTACAAGGAAACAAGAAAAGAAGGAGGAGAAGAGAAAAGGAGAGGAAAAAAGAGAATGTGAGGTGAAATGCTAAATGTTGGAAAACCTCCGACGATCAGACAGGAGAGGAGACCTAGCAGGCAAACCACACACGCTCGCGCACACGTTCACACACAGTCTGCAACCTCACCCTATGTGTGTGTGTGTGTGTGAGTGTGTGTGTGTGTGTGTGTGATGCAAGCCTGCTGGGCTCTGCTGTAATCGAGGCCGGATGGACATTGGGGCTAAATGTTGCAGCAACCCTGCAGGCTGTGATGTACAAAATACACTCAGACATCCACACACACACACACACACACACACACACACACACACACACACACACACACACACACACACAAACACACACACACA
>JBBBVU010000006.1:6931648-6943088 GCA_037177055.1 Atherinosoma microstoma
CCCCCCCCCCCCCCCCCCCCCCCCCCCCCCCCCCCCCCCCCCCCCCCCCCTCTCCTCCCTCCTTTCTTTTGAGCGTGGGGAGGGATGATTGACATACATCAAACTCTGAGCTGCCTGTAGCTACGAGCTATCCGAGCTAACGGTAGCAAACCAGCTAATGGGGGTAGGCGGGCTAAAGCTAAGGCGGCTAAAAACCTAGGTTGGGCTACCCTTTGCCTCCTTGCTGCCGGATCTCTGACACTTGTCAATCAAAAGGACACGCCACTAATAATGAAGAATTTTTCAAGATTAAATAACGTCTAAATGAATGAGTTATAAAAAAAAAATGGACTCCCCCCACAGTTGTCACAAAGGTAAACTTGACCTATTAAACCTAAAATGTCTTTTTGTACCAGGCTGTAAACATGTTTATTTCAGCTATGAAGTTGGCCTTTTAAACACGGGAGTCTATGGGGATTGACTCCCTTTTGGAGCCAGCCCCTAGTGGATGAGGGTTGAACTGCAATTTTTGGCACTTCTGCATAGGCTTCACATTTCTCCGCCGGAGGTTGCCGCTTGGTCTGAATACTCGCTAAATATATTGACAAAGTCACTAAATTGGCAACAGTGAGCGACAATGGTGGAGTGTCTAACTAACTTTATAGTTTATCATTTCTGACTGAACTGTCGATGTCAATTGATTCAACAGAACTAAGAATAAGCCGTCAGCTTTCGTGCAGTCAGGTTAGAATAAGATGAATGGCTTATTCTTCTGAACTTCAGAGCCTGTAGGTGAGGTATAACCATAAACGCGGGTTTCTGTAAAGAAAAATTGGACTATGCCTATTCTTGCAGCCCAGACTTCAGCCCTCTTATGAAACAATAAAATGAGTGTGTACATTTAGGTTTGTCTTCAAATCAATGCTGATTGGCCCAAGAACCAATTAAAACCCACAACTTCTGCAAAAGTCATCTGGCATTTCACTAAAAAGCAAGATGGTATTGGGTGTTTGTGGGTTTTTTGACCAGTGTTAAAAGGTCTTGTTAAACTAAGTGAAATAACAGTGTTCACACACTGGATTTAAAGTGGAGTTTCCAGGATGAGGCTCCATTAACTGTTGCAGCCCCCATCCTTTCTCCAACCTCCCAAACCAGATTTGATTGCTCATTAATGCAGGCACTGATGCAGTATATGGGATGTTGAACAGCAACATGAGAAACGCTGAACTTACTCATAACACAGATTTTTAGACATTTACAATAGCTTCACCACACAATTTCTTATTATTTTTTGCTTTTTCCTCTTAATTATGCAACTACCCTTTCTCATTCCACCTGTTGATCTCATTTCACATTGTTTATTTCTCTTCTTTCACCACTGCCCACCCTCTGACCACCTTGTTTCCTTTGCCCAAGCGCCACTAACTCCTTCATATCTCCTCATCGCCTCCTATCCTCTCATTTATAATTTGTTCAACCATCTCTCCTTTTCCCCATTCTCTTCTTATATAATATTCACAGGGAAACTAAAACGCTGAGGATTTCCTGCTGATGTCAGATAGTAAAAGATGAAAAAAGTCAGCTCCAACATGTTTCTTCCCTTCAGGAAAGGGAAATGAAGGATACAACAAGGATGATAGGAAGTATTAAAATAAGAGAAAAGTAAGCACACATTGGCTTATAGATTTTTTTTTTTTAAAACCCCAATCAGCCTGCCTTTTAATTCAACATTTCAGCAAAAAACAACTCCCATCATCCTTTGTTTCTTATTAATTTGCTCTCCCATTTTCTCGCTCCCCTCTGCTAATTACGCCGCTGGAGCCTTTGATCTGTCCGTTAACCCTCCGTTAACGGAACAATTAGTCAGCAGCCATTCAGGTGAGGATTGATCTGAGCCACTCGGCGCCTACAAGGCTTTTAATGGATTTAATTAAACTGCCAGAGAAGTGTGTGTGTGTGCATGTGTGTGTACGTTAACACCCAAAGGGCATCAGGATAGAGTGAACAGGCCTGAACACGGGGTTGTCAGGGAAACGCAATTAAAATGTGAACATACATGTAGTGCTTTGTCAAATCAGAGAAAGAGGGAACAAGACAGGCACAGAAGCTCCAGATATGTTTTCGTGTAAATTATGAAACACTGAATCACAAAATAGTTAGCCCAGCAGCGAATCTGGGTTAAATTTCCCTTGATGCTGCCCCCCAAAAATAAAAAATAAACACATTTCTCAAAGGCATAAAAAGTGAGATTAAGTAAATAATGCTTGGAAGGCAATTATCAAAAACAAAACTGTAGAGCTCAGAAAAATGACCAATTAGGCTTTATTTGTTCAGAACACCTGGTATTAGGTTTGTTGATTACAAATCTGTAGAAATTATTCCTTGTCATTTTAAGGAAGCCACTTTGAATCTAAAAAATATATATATTTCAATTCCGCTTTATTTACAGTTTCAAGTACACAGAGCCAGTTCAAAACAAGAGGTTAGAGGAACTCAACAATTCCCTTTGAGCCAGCAAACAGAGACAGAGGTTGAAACATTAAAATCAATTATTCAGGACTAGGGATGTCCCACTCCAACAGTTCTATATGACCGTCTAGCTCCACAATAAGCAACTCAGTATAAATAAGATTCTTCTTCTTTTGTATTTCAGGCAAAACATGAATCTGAAATTGAAATCTGAAAGCCAACAGGTCTACTATATGCTTTGGTGTGTCACCGGGCTTGAAAGGTCATGCTAATGTAGTTAAGTGTAATAAACTCATACAGTTTATATTGCCTCAAAGTTTGCTTTGTTTTTTAAGTTTGTTAAGAAAATAAATTGTACTCTAAGAGCAGTAAAGTTGCTGTTTTATTCATCCTGGATAAAAGTGGCTTATTTATCTCTTATGGTCCAAAAGTACCCAAGTGAGCGCTCGTAAAAAAGTTTGGAAATGTGAAGTTAAAAACTGTAACTAAAACAATCCTGCCTGATTCATTATTAAAACTCTTCTTTCTCAAGCAGCTTTAGTATAAACCAAATTGATAGGAACACATTTACATTTTAAATTTGTTACTTAACTAGATGAAAAATTAAAACTGTGGAACGTTAAAAGGAGAAATGGAGGAAATCTGCTCCAGCAAGCCACTCTGACGGCTGTCAGCCATTCTCTGATTTGCTTCTACACCCTTCTGAGGTCAGAGTGCAGATTAAGCTCCGCCCACTAGGTGTCAGTCAACCGGTGAAGGGGCAAAAAGCCAGAAAGCACCAGGCATAGAGATATTACATGAAAAAAACTACATGTGGGTCTGAAGGCTGCATTTACAAGATCACCAAGAGTCAGATTGTCAGACTTTTCTTTTTTTGTTATGATGACAAAACAATCATTTAGGATCAAATAAAAGGCCGAAAAGCTCAGATAGAAACTGAACTAGACAACTTTCAGTAGGCTAATATTCAGAGACACTTCATCACAAAGCAGATCTTTGTCCACTTTATATTTCCTCTTTTCTATGGAAGAAGAAAGCTAAAGCACCAACAACAGCCCAAACAAAATCTAGAGTAGTCCAGAGCTTAGATCGTGCCACATATTTCTGACCTCTGTGTTGAAGTGGAAGCTGAGTCCTTTAACATAAGGACTTGCATCTGTGGGAGTTCGGAGAAAAGATACGCAAAGGTATGTCTGGACATTAAAGAAGCCCTGCTGAACTTTGATAGATTTTCTGTGAGGACCTCCCATAACTACGGCTAATTTTGCATTCACCTTGTATCCTACTTTTTGAAGCCCTCTCCAGCGAGTATGTCTGATGTTGACCATTATCTCTTGCTGTGTCACTTTCTCTCCTTTTATTCCCATCCTCCAATAATGTACTCTTGTATTTCTTTAGTTAATCAGCCTCAGTGTGCGTTCAAAACAGCCAGTGTGTTGATATCCAGTTGATGACATGTGATGCAGTGTGTAAAATGAAACTCAGCTGTTGCGTGATGTTCGAAGCTGGAACACAAAGTCGCAAAGTGCAGTTTCTCCGCCCTGGGACGCCGCTGGGCAACAGCGGCTCCAGAAATGTACAAAATAAAAATCCCTGTGCAATAAAAACGAGTCAGAAACACATATTTTTAAGGTCAGAAAGTTACATCGTGCTCCTTTAAATGTAACTCATTCGCTTGTCCTCTGAACTACTGCCCCTTACAATTGACATGAGGTACTGAACATCTAAGACATAAAGAACATTAGTTCCACAATCGAATATGACTCATATGAGCATTTCCACATCAGAGCAAACATCACTCTCAAGCGCTTCAAAAAAGTGGTACTTTATTTATTCAATTTTGTTGATGTGTGCAATTTTAATGTGTATTCATGTTGAAAGTGACAATGAGGGCATGACAAACATGGTGTCTATGGCCTCTGTCATGTCAATAAGGACACACACATACAGACCTATCTCCATCAGAACAAGCCCTGCCTGCTGTGAGTCATCACCCATGGGACCCTGGTGCCCCTCCCCATTGTCACCCCTGTCGATTCCCACCCCTGAGTCTCCACGCCTCCTTCAGACTTGATTGGCAGGCAGGGTTAAAGGACAGGGCAGTTGGGAGGAAACAATGATGGAAGCAGAGAGAGGGCACAGCGGGCCAACATGAGGAGCTGACACCCTGAGACACAGACTGAATCTTAATCTGTGAGCACTTCTTGTTCTACAAACTGAGTCTGAAAGCAAAAAATTGCAGTTTTTTACTTTAAAGAAATGAAATAACAAGAAATGGGATATTTTTTTCCTGTTTACATACTTAGTAGCCAGAATATAGCACCTATCTGTTTTATTTTTGTCCTACTTGTCTTTAGAAAATGAAAAAAAAAAATGCTAAAGAATGTTCTTAATTTTATTTATCCTGATCCCATCATTTAATCTCACATTTCTTATCAAAACCTGGGAAAATAAATCATTAATATGCACCAATTAAATGTTATAGACCTTTGGCTCATTTTAATCTGTGGTTCAGCCTATGATCATCAATTTATGTATTTCCCAGGAAGTTTCATTTTCACATTTGTCTACAGCCAGAAAATACTAATATTGTGGATAAGTAATATTTGTGAAGTCCTTCTGCCAACTCACAGCTGCTGCTCAATTTAACAACAGTTGAACCAGAAGTAATCCTGCACATATAATCCTGTTCACATAAACACAACCAGCATGTTTCTTCTTGTTTATCTGCTGGACTGCACTAACAACAGATTTAACACCACCAGCCCGTTACACTCACTGGCAGCGTACTCATGTTCACATCCATCTGCTGTGTGATGGTGTCAGGTCCATGAAACCTTGTGCTCAAACTGACTCTGAATCTGCTCTCTTGGGGCACCACAGAGATCCTCATAGGACCCCCTGTCGGATTCCCAAACTAGACATCTGGCAGGATTTATGAGGCTCATCTGGTTATAAAACGATTAGCTAACGTTTTTAATGAGGATGATTGATTTCATTTAAGTTATTAGCGCAAAGACTAAGCTGCTAGAAAGGGAAAGGGTGGGGTTTATCCACTGCACTGAAATACATGTTTCAGTGCATGTTTATTTACAGCGCAAAGGAAATGATTTTTTCAAAATTGTGATCATTTTCACTGTTGGTTTGACTAAACAAAAATTTTTTATGGTAATTTCTTTAAATAAAGTTTCAGAAATTGCAGGAGGGAACTTTGTTCTCATGGAAATCTGTCCGTCATGACACATACTTTCATTTCATTCGTTTCCATAATTGTTAAGCTATATCTTCTCATCTGGCATATTAGCATATTTAAACATGGCACAGTGAAATATCCATAACAAACTGTGGCCCAAGTACCCACAGTGTGCCTCTAACCTTGCACCTTTTTGAAATAAACCCATCCTGTCTGTGTGTAGTAAACATGACCCCCTTTACCTTGCCCCTCGCACGTTTTTGCCCTTTAAAACACTGTGGCTGTTCTCCAGGGCCCTCGCCTGCAGAAAAAGTTCCCGACCTCGTCTCTGAAGGGGCCAATTAAGCCGACAACGAGGGGTAAAGAACGGGACAATGAACCGATTCAACAACTTTGACAGGCAACCTTCCACCCAGACTATTGCAGCTTTTGTCTCACAGAGGGCTGAGGTGTCATTCTGCCGCCTGTGGGTGCGTTTGGGTGTTTTCGGGTGTTGTGGGTCCTCAAAGGCAAGAAGGAGCAGAGGCTTTGTGTTTGTTTGTGTGTTTGGAGGGTTTGATTGACAGCAATTATTGAGGAGTTCACAGGGCAGGAGCTTTGATTGTATGTGTGAGATCTAGCTTACACACTGGAGAAATGCAAACACCGGAAAATCCAAAAAAATAAATACACAGACCAATTCACACAGGAATGCAAGAAAACAAACACACACACATGCAGCAGGTGCGTTGCAGACTAACACCTCTTCTGTTCATCTGTTCTTGGTTTTCAGCACATTTTCTGTCAGGAAGATGAATTTGAAAGAAAAAACTGGAGTGGAGTCTCACTCTGTTGTTTTCTAAGCACCGAATCTAATTGAAGGCTCTGTAATTAGAGAGCTTCATTTGCACATGAAATGATGCAGCGCCTTCTGCCCACACTGATGAGAAAGAGACGTTTTTGTTTCACAGCCCTGCGTTCACATGAGCAGCTTGATCCGTTAACAAGTGACAGAAAACAGGGGGGGGGAGTAACTGTCAGTCCAGTGGCTGAAGGTGAACAAAAATGCTGATAAGAAAAAAAAAGAAAAAAACAGAAAGTCAAACAGTTACTGGTTCCAACTTTTAAACTGTGAAGATTTTGTTCCTGGAACTAAGTTAAGAGTGGGACCACTTGGTGAGGACCCTAACAAAGACTGGAACTTGTTTATCTTTGTCGTTAGCGTAAAAAAATCATAACTTGAGTAATTAATATTCAAAAGAATATCACAACATCAGGGATGTTTTAATATTAATACGTAACATGGCAACTAGCTAATATTATAATGCTTGACTTGTTTAAAATGCAGCAGTGTTGTCATCAGTTTGAGAAACAGCTGCAGAGAGTGAATCAGCAGCAGCTCTCTCATCATCACCATCTGCTCATGTTACTGAGGATGTTGTACGAGCCGGACTCAAAAAGGTGTCAAAAGGAATTTCAAAGAGACGTTACTCAAACAGGAGGATTTTAAGATCCCTGCAAGACAAAAACTTTTCTGAAATGATGTAAAAGTGTTTCATTTTATAAATGGAAACAGTGTATCAGCATTTCAGGAAAGTTTCCAGACCGAGTTATGATGTGATCTGACTCTTTCATTAAGAGCCATTTGAGAGTGATAGCAGAGTCTAAACACCAACTTCTGCTTCACATAATTTGCATTTATTATCTTTGGATAATGCTTAGAGGCCCATTCAGTTTTATTAAACTGCTTCTATGCTGCAAGTCGGGTATACACTTGCTGATAAACTCCATTTCCAAAACTGTGAATATAAAATGATTCCAGGGCAACTTAATTGATTATTTTTTGTGATGAAAACTTGCAAAATTGTTATAGAAAATATTTTGTAGAGCCCGGAGCTTCTCTCTGGGACAATTGTGAGAGAATAGGCTGACATCGGGAGACTTCGTTAACAATGAGTGAATTAAATTGTAAGATGTTCCATTGTGATTGCCTGAACCCTTTAACTTTCACACGAGGAAAAAAGCAAGAGAGAAATTTTTCTTTGCATTTTCTCTTTTCTTTTGAACAAAAAAAATATGAATAAATGTTTTTTTAGCAAATAGTTGAGATAAAAGTTAATAATTAAGTAATGACAGTGAAAGAAAGGGTCAAAATTTTAAACAGCAATAGGATAACAAACGCTTTCTTTTGGTATTACATACCCAAACCCATTGGTAGAGGCGGTTCAGGCAGGTTTATTTCATCAATTCTTTACTAAGATTCATGATAATCACTGAAAAATTTGCTCTACCAAATGGTAGAGCAGGACCACAAAGGGTTAATAAAGGGTGCAGACTTTTGTTTTACACAAAGCCCGGTCTCGGACAGAAACTCTGTGAGCTAGCAGCCAAACAGTAGCAAACAAAAACAATCACTAAGTCATAAATCATGTCTTACTTTTGCTGTTTTTTCCAGTTTATTCCAACTGAAAAACAACTCTGCTAATATGCTCTCCTATGACTGTCTTTGTTTGAAATAAATCATGAAGGTCCTGGTATTTTACATGAAGATGAAGGAGGCTTCATTGTGAAGTATTCACTCTTTCTATGATATACTAGTATCTTGGGGCTCACTTCTTTTTGGATCCTCATCGTGCTTCTAAGGGGAATTTGGGGGTTATCCTTCCTGACTCTGACTATTGATAGAGGTGTCAATAATCAATATCGGCTGATGCGTTCCTGAAATATTTAACTGCGTAACATCCCTAATAAAACACGTGCAAACCTGCTCAGGTTCACTTTTTTAGCTTCTACCTTTGCACAGTTTCTCATCAGACATTTCTTTACTAATTCCTAAATGAATTGGGCTGCTATCCTCAGGTGTTCACCGAAAGTAGTTTTCTTCTAGGAGGAGATTACCCTTCACTTTTTCTACTGTGAGCCGGGTGAGTTTACTCTGATGCCGTAACACATATTTTGATTTTAAAACTTCTGTAGTAATCTCACATGTCTTGGCTTTCATTCTTTTCAGATGAAGATTATACATACAGTCTTTGTAGATGTAAAGATAAACTTTATTTTGGATAAGTCATTTCGGACAGGAGGCAGGAAAAATTGGCCTTGTCAAGTATAGGTTAACCTTGTGGATTTTTGCTATATGGAGACCATGTACCTTGATATCAACTCTGTGCTGTTAAATTTTGACCCTAACCATTCTCATGTGAGAGCAAAGTAGGATAATCAGGGAATGTACATGTAGTTGACATCGAAAAGTGAAATAATTGTGGAAAACACTGTCCATGATGAATCTTGAACCAGTGATCTCTGTAGATTAGTGCCTTCTTCCATCCCTCCTTTCCCTTTATAAGCATTTGTGGCCAAATGTACATGTTTTGGTGTGGACTAAAGTAACTGTTTCACATTCCATTATGAGAATGAACTGGTTGCACCACAAGTAACTTAATTACAATCAGTTTATTCACCTGATGCTTTATGATGCGGGCAGCCAACCACAGCTTAATGACACATAATTCTCATGTACCAGCTAAAAAGGCCTCACAGAACACTTTTCTTCTTATCTTGTAAGTCTGCACAACTGAGCGGAGAAATGGCACTTATCTGCAGGGCAAAGCAGTATTCAAGAAAGACAGATGCTTAAATTGTTCAACTTGTTGCTGAATGTGTTTGAGAAATCGTGCCAACGCGAATGAACAATGGAGAAACTGACATTTTGCTATAACTCTGGTTTCAGCGCACAGCTGTGTCCTTCTAGGACGGAGAGGGGAGGGGATTGAGATGGGAGGACAGGGAGGGGAGGAAAGATAGAGCAAGAAAACAGAAGCAGGACTTACGGCCCGCTAATGAGGTGTGGAAATGTTATCAGTGACAGGACCAATTATTTTCCCTGCATAGTTAAGAAGCAGCGCTAATCCTGTTAGCATGGAGGAGGAGAGTGGAGGGATGGAGTGAAAATGAGAATAGAGAGGAAGGATGGATGAGAGAGAAACAAAAGAGTGGATGTCAAATGAGATGGAGGGTGAGAGGAAGAAAATTCCTAATGGAGGGATGTATAAAAGACAAAAAGATAAAGAAAAATAAATAAGCACGGAAAATTTACGGATTTTCACGGAAAGTGAAATTGACAGATTGTGAGAGGTGAGTAATGATGGATGGAAGGATGGAAGAAAGAAGGAATAAAGTGGCCTGGAGGGAAAGGAAATGATGGAGTTGTAAGAAAGGCATGGAGATGAGAAATGAGAGATGGATGGATAACAGAATGAAAAGAAATGCAGAAATGATGATATGGAAGAAAGCATGTGAAAAAGAAGGGTAAATAAAGCGATGAAAGAACCAGATGGAAAGGGTGAAAGTAAAGAAAGATAGAACTGTATACAAAGATAAACCTCTTGGAAAGAGTGTAGAAGTAAGAGATGGCAGAGATGCAAAAGATAAAAGAATGAAATAAGATAGAAGGAGGAGAATGATGAAGGGATGGATGAAAATAAATTGTGGGAAATGGTCGCAGAAGAAGTCATGAAAGAAGATGGAGCAATGGAGGGATGGAAGAAGCATGAATGAAAAAAGGGGAAGGATGAAATGAAAGAAAGATGACGAGATACATGCAGGAATAAGGAGAAAGGAATGGATGGAAGAAAAATGAAGGGTGAGACGGGATAAAAACTGGATAAATGGAAGTTCTCCTTGTCTCCCTGCAAGTAAATGCAAGATGGAAGGATGGAAGAAAAAATTAAGACAGTAGGAATACCAAATAATTAAAATGGGGGATGAAAGAGAGGATAAAAGATAGATGGAAGAAGCTGAAACATAAAAGAGGACAGAGGAATGAAAGAGTAGAACACTAAGTGGAAGATGGGAAGATTGGACATGGAGGGATGGATTAAAGAAAGAGGGAAGGTGGATGATGAAAATATATGTTGCAAATCTTTCTCTCTCCACTCATTTATTTTCCAATTATTGAAGCTGGAAGTCGTTAGTGTTTCCCGAGCGACGATTCTTGTTCTCCTTATTAGTGCCAAATCTGCATGTTTTCTCATTTTTCCGTTTTACATTTCTCCTCCGGTTTGTCTGATCTTTGAGTTTTATGGAGACAAATTAGATGTTGGAGTGTCGCTTTGCCGAGCTGCTGCTGCTGTGACACATTCAACACACTCATGCTTGTGCGCAAACACACATAAAACAGTGTTTTGTGAACTTTTGTAAATTACAAAATGTCAGAGGGTAAACAGTACGTAGATGGTTGTTTTGAGCTTCATCGCTTAACATCCTTCAGCGACCAGTGTAAAGCTAAAGTGAAGAACAGATTTCAAATATTCTTTCAGGTTTTTCTGATTCAGTCATTTTAAATAAAAAATAATGGGTTTCTTTTTATAGCCAAGCAGAGATACCCTTTTTTCAGGGAAAATAAACCAGATTAAGTACAACTGAATACATTTTGTTACATGTTTCTTTAAATTGCTTTTATCGACATCGTTCATGAAAATGCCAAACAACAACCTTCTTTCAACGTTCTCCTTTCTAACTGTCCTGCCAGTCATTTTCTTTGAGCTAGCCAGGTAACTTTAACTGTTTCAATGTCTTTAACTTATAATGATCTGCCCTAACACTGAAATGGCTTGTTTTACTTTTTGTGCCAAACTGGCCAGTAAGTTTTTTTTTTTCTATTTGTCAAAATGAATTTAAGGTCTGGTGCTGTTGTCAAGCAATAGAAGTAAATATACAGGAATAATAAGGTCATATTTTATAAAGATGGATGGATAGATAGATAGATAGATAGATAGATAGATAGATAGATAGATAGATAGATAGATAGATAGATAGATA
>JBBBVU010000006.1:6949955-6965774 GCA_037177055.1 Atherinosoma microstoma
GCCCCCTCCTGTAAAGATGGTCACAGTTCACCGACCAGTCCAGTTTGTCGTCCAGCTGCAGACCAAGGTACTTATAATGAAATAAATATTGAAATGATAAAGACACCAAGCACCCGTACTGTGTTATTTTCATGTGTACACTCCATAAATTTCATGCAGATTAGGTTCTTGATGTTTCTTGTGTGAATATGGAAAGTGACCTAAGGGTAGAGAGATGGAAAGGTCACGGGGACATTAAAATCAAAGGGAAACTTGGAAACATGAACACACTTAATGAATTTTATGGCAATCTTCCAATTAGATTATAAGATATCTTGACATTATGTCCCAAGGCTGCAGAGGATGAAAGGTCAAAGAGTGGCCAAAAAAAAAAAAAGATAGAATAACTTGCCACCCACCACATCGTCTCAGGAATACATGATGTTTATATGGACTTTGATGGTGGTTAAAAATCCTCAGGTTTCAACTGTGTGCTGTCTCGCCATCACAACCAACCATTCAGCCGCAGTATTTCAGCTTTTTTATTTTCAAATGGAGAGATCAGATGTGGACACATTTTACACTCTCCAATGCATATCCTTACCAAAAAAAATAAAAAATAAAAAATTCTTCCTGTAAACAGCAGAATTTGTGGGCAAAGTAAATGTCATGAGTCAAAGTCTTGTGCTATCTTATCATTCTATTCAAAATTCTATTTTAAGACGAGAATCCTTAGCATCTTTCAAGTGATACTTTTAAAAGCTAACCTTAACCATAAGTGAGATAAAGGATACAAAACGTTGCACAATTTCTTGAGCCTTGCACGTCAAAATCTGTCAGCGTGCAGCAAATACCGCTGCATTGAGATGGATTGAATGCTGTGAGGATGACTTTAACTGTGTCAACTGAAGCACTTTGCAATTGAATTTCATGTTAGTAACGATGAAATAAATTCCCTCTAACAGCATGAGATGGCTGACTCAGCCTTAACACTGTGCCTTGCCGCTTTGTGTTTCTGTAAAATGTAACACTGAACTTGTTCATATGCATGTTTATAATCTTGCATCAGATATTCCTCTGTAATTGCTCCCTTTTTTTTTCTTGTCTCTGAACCAATCTTGGCAAACAGTTGCTCCTCTTCTAGCCTGTTTACTGAGCAGCTGACAGATCTGAACTGATGTGTGAGAGTCTTTGTGTCACAAAGAAATCAGCTATGTCTGTGCACGCTTGGAAATATCTTTGTCTGCATCTTCTTTTTGCTTATGTGTGTTTGTGTTATGTTTGGATGGAGGACATGTTTTTTTTTGTTTTTTTAAAAATCTTTTTTAAAAAGATTTTGGTTCCTGTTCAATTTAGTTCAGAGCTTTACAGAGTTAACTGAGGGAAGCAAACACATTTAAGGGCAAAGACAGTGTGTTAGTACCTTCAAGTACAATGTTACCAACGGCTACTGGCTTCAAAACACCATCTGAGTATAATCCAAAAGGCATCAAATCAAGTCAGTCATGCAATCAAAAATATTTGGATCCTCAATGAAGTAGGTTAGAAATTCTTACCCATCTTTCTTCTTCCGCATCTGCACTGACAAAGACTTTTGAAAAAATAGACAGATTTTTCTTTCTGAAGAAACGCACGTTTACTTTGTTTGTCATCCAGTCAGTCAGTAAATACTGTCAAGTTGCATTTTACGAGGTTTGACATTGCTAACTGTGATACCTGCCTGGTTTGTACACCAGTCTGTGTTTATGGTGGGTTTGGACTGGATCTGAACCTCTGAGGCAAAGCATGTCTGCAGAGTTTTAAACACCCCACAATCTTTATGTGGAAGGCTCAGATTTCAGATGGCAAGATTTTGCATTGACCATAAAATGCAATTTGAGGATTGAAACTGACACCAGTGCAAGCGATGATGTCACATTTGAATATAAATTATATCTACCTATATATAACTTCTAGTCTTTCAGCATTTAGTTAAGATGATGAAGATGAGTTTAGGGAGCCGGGGTCCTCACAATTAGTACAAGCATGCAAATGTATGTATGTGTGTGTTTTTGTGTATGTGTGTGTGGTGCCTTATCTCTCCCAGTCGCAGGCTGCAGAGCCCTCCAGAACATTCCACCAGCTCTGAACACACCGCCAGCTGGCACACGCACACACTCTTATACACACACACATCCACCAAGGGCTCACACAGCCCTTCTTTTGGCCCTCACACATTTGAGGATACATGCACCCCAGGCATCCGATGGAAGAGAGGGAGAAAGACTGAGAGAGAATGAGGGCAGAGAAGAAGAAGAAGAAGAAGAAGAAGAAGAACAGAGAAGACTGGGGATACAGAGCGGAGAAAGAAGAGAAAGAGAAAAGGAATCAGTTAAAATTTCTAAAAGAAAATTAGGAACGAGAGAAAAAAAATCATTAAAATTTGATTATGTGTCGCCACTTCATGATTAATAATCAACTATTTAAAAGAAATCTATAAAAAAGACTGAAATGGAGGAACAGAAAAGAGGAGTTTGAAATGATCTTCATCTTTACAGGCACCCTTTGATCAAAGCTTTCCCACCCTTCTTTGAGTGCTGACCTTTGACCTCAGCTGCCATGACCTCCAGACACTACCAGCGTGTGTGTGTACTTGCTTTACTCATGTTGTGAGGACAGAAATCTGTTTACACAGTCATATCATGAAGACTTCACTTCCTTTTGAGGACAGAAAGCAAGACCCCATAACGTAAATCAAATGCCAGTGGGTGGTAGAATCTGAAACAGATTGTGTTTGTTGTTTGGAGGAGAAGAAAGGCACAACAGGGGTGAAGATGATGAAGATGAGGGGGGGTAACAAGGTCAGGAGATGAAGAGTATAAAGACAGGATAGTGTAGATGAAAAAAAACAGCAGAGTAGGTGACGAGTAGAAAATAAGTGGATTATTAAAAAAAGAGAATAAGGGGAGGAAAAAGAAAGAGACAAAGGGTACAAAAATGAGAAGGAGTGAAGGGAAAGGTAAGGCTGAGAAGAGATGAAGAAAGAAGACTAAAAAGGATGAGAAGAAGTGCGAGGATGAGGAAAATTAGGATGAGAAAAGGCAAGCCGAAAAGGGGTATGATGAAAAAGCAGATAAGGAAGAGGGCAAAGCCTTGAAGAAGAAGAAAGGAACATGTAACCAGATGAGGGAGAGGAAGGAATAAGGGCGGAAGGATGATGAGGGTTTGAAGAAGAGGAAGTGCCCTGTAGGAGGTGTTGGAGGTGAAGGAGGTCTGGCTCCGGGCTGTATGTTCAGCTTTAGTTAATGAAGGTTGTTTTGGTCTCAGTGAGACGGGGTGTTGAGTCAGGTGTGTGTGCTTGTGTCATTGCTTTGAAGTGAAATATTCAAACCAGCCCATCATATTTTCCTACATCAGATGGGTGAATATATTTTACCTTACACCTTCACTAGAATTTATTGAGTTTGAATAATAAAGCTAAAGAATATGTGACATGTTTAAAACGACATAGATTTGATTCCCAGATGTGCTGGGATTTGTGACATTTTACAACACAATAAAACAGCTGTTTGACTGTTGTGTTATATTTCCAGATAATGCAGTAAACCATGTTTATGTACAAGTTGTACCACCTTTTATTGTTCATAGTAATTAAATATTTTCTGTTTTTTTTGCCTGTATTTTCATCTGCAAATACAGGTTGCAGATGGAAATATAAAGACCTTCTATTATTGGAGTATTGTCATTATTTGGGCCATTTATCCAAGACACACACAGAGACACTCACAACCAGGAAAGTAGCTATATGTTGACAGCATATTCAGGATTTTCTGTTCGGAGAAAGGTCTGAATTTTTCCCACCTTTATAACCTGCTGGTTGGAGGAAACGCATGCATCTATTTTCCTACCTAAAGAGAAAATATATTGAGTTTCACTCTGGTACCAGCTGCCAACCACAGAGTTGACATGGCAACACAGGCATTGAGAACATGTGCTCTAGGATGCAAATTACATATAAGCCCATATTCGGAGGTGGATGTAGCAGTAAAGTTAAATACAGCGCTGTCATCAAGCTCATCTCCTAACTGGCCCAATATTATCTACACTATATTTCACTGAAACTTAACTTTTGCTTCTTGAAGATGTTGACCACGTAGTGTTGGTCACTAAAATCTACCTGGTTAGGATTCTGAAACAATTAAAGCTCAAATCTGGCCCAATTTGTAGTCGGAACAAATATGCAAGCAGCAAAGAAACCTGCCCCTGAGAACTTTTTACTTTAAGCAAATTTAGAGCAATAAAAAGGGAATGTGCCAAAAACATAAAACTTAAATTTCATAACATAAAGAGCAGAAATAAACTTGGTTTTCTGCAAGATTCACTCACTTTGATGGAGCATCAGTTCTGTTACTAGAGCCTTTTTTTATTTCTTATTTTTCTAAATCAATATAGCACTCTTGTAAAGTAGACAAACATACTCATATTCATTCAGAACCTGAACATGTGACCTTTTGGTTACGGGGCAGTCCGTCTCACTCTGCCTCTGTCTCCACATAAACCTGTCCCTACGTGCCCACATTGCTGCTGTCGGCCCGGTGGGTCGCTTCAATCCATCACATCCCCCTGCCTGTCATCACGTCTTAAACTCCTGACACCTAGCACGTTATCCGAGAAGTCACTTCTGAGCAGTGTTTTCTGGGAAATGGAGTCTCTAGCGGGTGTGTTGACAGAGTAATGTCACCTTGCTGTTGCTGGTGTGAGACGTTTACTACAGCTGACACGCAGGAATTCACTGACCTGCAATACACACAGCTTAATGGACTAACACCCAGAAATGGCCTTTAGTGAAAATTTATAGTTTTATATAAAGGGTTCGTTTAATTTTGTGCGTTAATTCATACACATTTTTTCAGGTCAGCTTGCTTTGTTGCTGTTGTTGCTTGCTTGCTGCTGTTCATTTTAACCAGCTACGCACATACGATGTGACAAAGCTTCATACAAAACAGCAAACAATGGAGGATGAGATGGTATTCAAGCTGCAGGGCCCCAGCGTGGTGTCTGTCATCAGCAGTGATTCGGTTAAGACGACCCCCAACACATACAGAAACACTCCTCAACACCGAGACCTCCGTTTCTTCACGTCTCATTAAACAAAGGGAAGCAGGTTCAGAGTTTCCAGCGTCGCAGTGATGATGGAGCCACCGGCTGTTTGTTTTAGAGTCTGAAACTCATCAACACACCTGTAGCGTACACTCATGCAGGAGAAATTTCACCACCTCCGCACACACACTGGAATTCAATAGTTTATTGCATAGTGGGCAATTCAAGGAAGTCAACAAAAATCCCCCAAATATATAATGCTAAAGTACAGAAATAGAAGGGTTTGATTAAGTTGAAGGTACGGCGTCAAAGAAAGAATATTTATTTATTTATAATGATGATCATTTAAAATGATCTCCACTTGAAATAGTTGTCAGAAGATATGCGTTGGGTCATTGATATTCTTAACTTTTTTTAAAAGTTGGTAGGATCGCTACGCAAACACAATCTTACTATGTGTTGTTAAGAAAGAAAAAATAGTTTTAATCCGTCTGCATTTTTTTCTGACCAAATACTTGCTCGTTGTTTAACAGAAATGTGACTGAAAAGGTAAAACGACAGTATCATTTCCATTATGACTGCTATTCTCAGACATTCAGAGAGCTGTTTCCAAAATGGAACTAACAGTAAATCGAAACTGCAAAGTGTATTTTGTTTTCCAACAATGAAGACATTTGAAATTTTTCACACTAACTTGCCTCTTCTCTATAATATAGCCTCATAAATATCACATCAGGGTATCTAGAGACTTCTGTTGCAAGAAACAGATTTTAAATAAGCTTTTGGTTTAAATGTTAAGCCTGTGGTGCAGTTATTGTGAAAGCTGAAACTTGGGTGAAAGGAGAAACTCAAGAGTGGGAAAGAATCTAGAAATGCCTGATTTGTGGAAATCTCTTAAAAACCAATTCCACATCCAAAAAAAACAAAAAAAACACAACAATAATCTGATAAAATGATCAGATTGTATAATGTGTTTTGCTTTTTTCCTTGTTTAAGACTGAATTAATTATTGTTCTTTAAAAAAAAAAAATCTTAATATGATATGCTGCAAACTTAAAAAAAACAAACTATTAATCATAAAGAAAAAAACAAAAAGATTTTAATCAATAATTAAATGTATCAGCAAATGTCAAATTTGAATCCTGCTCATGATTTGTCCTCTAACAATTACAACCATGTGTGTGTTTGTGTGACTGATTGTTTAACCATTGCTGCCCTAAAGGCAAAAAAAAAACACCATATAAAACAACAAAATGGCCACCATATATCTTAAGTAAAACAGTCTCCAGCCTGGAAGCCACTTTGAAATTCACCTCCTCCTCCTCCTCCTCCTCCTCCTCCTCCTCCTCCTCCTCCTCCTCCTCTTCCTCTTCCTCCTCTTCTTCATCCTCCAACCCCCATAAACATCAGACAGAAAAACCAACAAGCTCCAGAGGGGTAAACTAACAGAGAAACATCCTCTCTAGTTGTGTTTTTTAAAATATTTCTTCGGCTCTGTCTCCGCCGGATCACAGTGATGCATTTATATTTGACAAGTGGCATCAATAAGTCAGCAGGCGTGTAGATAGAAATGTCCTCACACTTTCAGTACATCAGTGTTCAGTGGGGAGTGTGTGTCAGAGCGTGTGTCTGTCCATGTTCATAGTTTTTCATTTTTGTGTTTCAGAAACAGTCTTTCTATATATATTTTATTCATATTCAATACTAATATTTGTATGTGTGTATATACAGTATGTGTGTGTAACTTACAGGATGAAATCGCAGCACTGTGAAATCAAACCAACTGAAATGCAATGATATGATCCATTTAATTACAGTGGGTTGTTTTACATTCACTTGTTTTATTATCACATAAAATGTACAACTATGCATATATTTTGCACTTGACTGACCGGAAAATTCGGTTGTAATTAAATGCAATGAGGTGCAAATTTTTATTTGTTGTGACGGACTAAAAATTTAATTAATTTAATATAAATCATGAGAACTCTCATATTAACTACAAACTTTACTGAAATCTGATGTAAACCCGTCTTCTATTTGGTTTGATCATTATTTATGCCACATATACAAGTAAGAATCCAATGTTTTAGTTGCTATGAACTCTTAAATCTAAGATGAGGCAGTCCTTTTGATTTCATAACATCTTTAAAGATGTATTTTATAAGAAGCTTTACAAGAAAACAGAGATTTAGTATCATGAAACAAAGCTTTTTTAATAATGAAGAATGCAAGATTTATATATTTCCTTTGTAAACGAGCTGTTCACATATGCTGCATTTTGTCTCGTCTTGCTGTTGGCTTGTTAATGAAAAAAAGTAGTTCTAACCAAAATTCCTGTTAATTTGTTAAAGAATAAAAATCAACGTAGACCATAATGCTGCAGTCTGACATGAGCAATGATGAAACTGACGATAATGTACCAAAGGAACCAGAATGTATATGCAGGGTGAGAATATGATGGTAAACACATCCAAACTGTAGAAACTACAAAGTCATAATTTTTTTCAGAAAAATTTCGGGCAGAAGTCACCACATCGTCACCTATATGACATGTCTGAAATGTAAATGTCAACTATAAAAGGAAAAACGCGTCATCAAATAAAAGCCTTAAAGAAATAAAACAACAGAAATCAACACACACACACACATACACGCACACACACACGCACAACACAATGAAACAAGGGAATCATGAGAAAACTATCACTGAGCACACAAACACCCATAAACAGACAAAACGAACACACAGCTCAGCTAGGTATTAGCAAACCGCAGTAGCTGGACTGGTTGGAAGTGTGACACACACACACACACACAACACACGCACACACACGACGTGGCGGACCCTCGGGGTGTGTGAGAACGAGCGGCGGTCGTCCTGTCAGAGCTGATTTGAGACCACAGTGTTGCAAACACGAACCTGCTTCATATTGGATTACCAGCCCTGCTCTGAAGAGGTGTGTATATATACGTGTGTGTGTGTGTGTGTGTCTTTGGATCTGAATGTGTGAGAGGGGATGGACATATCCACTTTGGTTGTCATCCCTGAAGCGCCATGTGACTCCCAGATGAAGTTAAATCCTCTATTGTTACTGCGGTGTGTGTGTTTAAAGTGCACGTGTGATGCTCAGGTTAATAGTCATATTACATCTAACTCTGAGAGTGTGTTTTCACTTGGTGCAGAATCATTTGTCAGGCCAGTAGGTCAAGCATGCGTGTGGTTTAGTTGTGCTTCTGTCTCCGTGAGGACCACTTTGAGGTGAAGAAGTTTTAGACAGGAGGGTTTTTGGGAAGTGATGGTTTCGGTTAAAGTCGAACTCTTTCGTATCGCAAATACCTCAAACTCCTTTAATGACAATTAATGCCATGGTGAAGAGGCGCGTTGTAGTGGAACTTATTCAAATGAAACTGCCTTCCTCTGTAAAACAACACCATTGGTTGTTTGTTTATGCGGGGAATAACAACCTAATAAGTGACCTGTATTGGACGTAAGCACAAAAGCATGTAAAATGTGTTCGACCCTTAACCGTGATGTTTCTCTAACCCTAGCCAAGTATTATAGTTGATTGATCTCAATTCCATCAGGACATGGTAAAAGTCTGTCCTATTTCATGATGATGTTCTAATGGGCTGCATTTTAGTACATGAACAAACAGTAGGATTATATTGATGTGAGGACTTTTAATTAAAAAGGTTATTCCTACTGTTTATAAATGATTTCTAAATGAACTTGCATTTGCAATAACTATTATCTTTTTTTTTTTGTTAATGTTTTTTTTAAGAAATGAGGTAGAATTTCATGAATTGTTTTGCAGAGTTTAGAGGGGGGGGGGCATCTTACGTTGCCTCAATTTACCACCGAACCTTTGATTAAGACAAAGAATAAAAACTTAAACAAAATTAATAAGCGAGTGAAAATGAGCTTATATGGGAAATATCTGCCAGTTCATGAGCGAATGATTTGTTAGCTAGTGTTTTCATGTTTCAACTTTTCACTTTCTATTTTCGTGGTTGAGAAATTAGACTTTTGTGACCATCCAAGATCATTATTTTTATATCTACTCTAACAAACAGAGAAAAAGAAAATTGCATACACTATGAATACAATCTCTTCCCAACGTTTGACCTTATCTCAAAACACTTCTGAGCTCAGAATATTAACTGTTATATATCTTTATTCTATCGGACAAGTACATCAAATCTGTACATCCTTGAATCCAAACAGACATAAACTGATGAACTGAAGAAAATTCCTCAACGTGTTCCTTAGACTTTTATTGGACACTCACTGAAGTGTTATTGTGACATTGGAGGATATTACAAGCCCTTAAAAGTTGGTTATTCTTTCAGAAAATAACAATGGTTCTACAGTGATATGATGATAATTGATGATTTTGTTTTAATTTAAGTGTCATACACTTGCATGCCCAGCCCATATAGGCTTGTATGACACTATCAACAACATCCACACAAGAAGATGAACAGCATACAACGTCTAAACTCATCCCAAAAACAATTACACAACTTTTAGTTCAGGATACAGAGTGCTTTGTCTAAGTTTCCATGCTTTTTCCAGGAATCTCGCCAAACTATATATTTCATTTTCAAATAACCAACTCAACATTTCCCCATCAGTCATCCAAAACAATAATAAGTAATAATAACAGTAATAAATGCTCAGTATAATGCAACAGATACTTCTTTTTTATGTTAAAAGCTGATCTCAGTATCTGGGATGCAGCCTGATCTTTGATGATTGGTGGGGAGAACTCCTTGTGGTTCTATGATTTAATGGAATAGCATGCAGAGGCATTTTGTGTGTCCAAGGAATGACCAAATATGTTTTTTTCCTCCAAAGAAATAGTTAAGAATTAATAAGATATGGATGGAAATACGGAAAAACTTTCCATGCTGCATCAGAAAGGTCAGAGGTCAAAGGTTCATGCCATCATTAAGTTCTGCAGTCTAGAAAAAGGGGGGGGGTCGATATAAAGTGCAACATTACTGGTTTCTAAAAGAATACAACTGCAACGTGGTGATTTCAGTTTTACACAATTTTTTAGTGTGTGTGTATAAATGAGTCCATGTGTTGAAGGAAACATATGGGTCAGGTACCCTGGGACTGCTGTGTGACAGCTGGCGGCATCTCTCTGTGTGTGCGTGCGTGTGTGTATGAGGCAGATGGACCGGTCAGACTGGAACATCAGAAGATATTCAGTATGAACACTGCAGAGGAGACTTTCCCGCTGTGATCACAATCTCCCTCTAAGGTCCAACAGGTCTGATGTAGGTGATGTTTTATCCACAATCTACTACCTTGTTAAACAAGATCAGTAAACTAAAAAAAAAAAAGTAATGTCATTGAAATATTTCTGCATATATGCATGGAAATATAATCATATTTGTTTGCTCAAAGCAAGAATGATATTATACTTTCATATAATACTTAAATTATCAGTTGGTAACTGTATCTAAATAATGTTTTCACTATTTCTCATATCTACATATTTTCCTCTTTTATTCCCCTTCTTTATTTTTCTGTGTAATGCTATAAATCAAAGCAAATAGGCTACAACTGTGGCCTAATGCAAACCACAATTTGCTTGGATAAGCATGTTTGGTTGGATTTTCTACTTTGACGTAACTTCTATCCAAATGTCCAAAAATAAACATGTAGTAAAACCTCCAGCTGGTGTAAATCCATGCATGTGTTTGTTACACATTTTTATCATTAGTAATAATAATAAGAGGAGAACCCTGTCAGACATTACATGTAGTAGGTAGAGTGGGGGAGGAAATTTGGAAAAGAGGGTAACAGGAAGTTCAGTGCAATTCTTGCTTAGACTCGCAGAAAAAACCTGCTTTTACTGCTAGAAACCAAGCTGCCGCCTGAAAATGTTGAATGTCCCCAATATCTTCTCTCCCACGGCTTAGCAAGAGGTGATAAGCAGCAAGTAAGCAAGATGTGTGTGTATGTGTGTGTGTGAGTGCAGATGAAGCCATAATGAAAACCCTTCTTCTTCTTAAAGCACATTTGCTGAACTGCTGCTGCATTTTCCAGAGGAACTGTTCATTTGTTTGAAAGAATCAAGTTTTTCCTGTTATTTATTCCAATCTTTTCTCAAGAGTGAGGTCTTTCAATCTCAGTAGATAAGTCTTGATTTCATGTTCCAGATATTAGAGTGTTTTTCTTCAAAACCCTGTCTTTGCAAACTCAAGTACTCACACACAAATCTACTCTGCTCACGCTCAATGCCTCTACCCTCTCACAGTTCTTTCCACAGACTCACTCCAGTTCAGTACATAAAAAACAAGTTTGTTTGGAAATAGAGAAACTCCCAGAAGATTATTAATCATCAGCGCATCAGCGCAGACGGGCAGAAAACTAGCAAAAATCTTGTTTTATGTGTATGAGATATGGAAAACGGGGATGATCTCCTTCTACATTTCTATATTTTCTGAAAATGCTATTGTATGGTGGTAGCATTATCATTGTTCGTTGTAATGTGACAATTATTTTATATAAATTATGAATTGGTTATTGTTTTTTTTTCTTGTTGCAAACTAACCGAAAATGAGAAATTAACCGTTGGTCAAAGCACCGTCTCGCCAAAGACTTGAGAACAGGTTTTGTCAAGCTCACAAATGCAAAGTGGAAAAAGTTTCCTGTTATCCAAGGAAAGGATGGTGCTGGTGGATTGGAGAGGGATTTTGGAGGACAGGGATCACCATTTTCCCCCTGCCTCCTGCCACTGATCCCCTGAGGAGATGGGTTCAGAGCTGATAAGCTGCACGGCAGAGTATACTTTTAAATCGCCGCTGCGACCTTGGCTGGAAGCAAAGGAGGAGTGAGCTGAGAGCATCCCTTCATCTCTCCCTGTCCTTTTAACCCGATGGAGAAACAATCTCCCCTGGGGTCGACCACGAGGAGTGAAAGGAATGAGAGCCGGAGGGAGAGAAGGAAGAGGAGGACAAAGAGAACAGGAGGAGTGTCACGATGAAGATTGATGGACAGGCCAGGGCTCTGGAGACGTTAAGGTTTTTAACGGGATTCTCCACGCAGTGGGGATCAGTGAAGGTCATAAACTGCAGCTGGATTAAACTGACAAATCACTCCTCTTAGAGCCACTGAGTTCTACAGTTCATCTTCATCCTCAAAACTTTCTCTTGTCACTTATGTGCTGAGTGACCTCTGTCATCTGCAGTGCTTTTAAGACATTTTCTTTTGTTTGTTTTCTTGTACTCTTTGGTCTTTCTCTGTCAATCTTAAATCGACTTTCTTTTCAAAGGTGCTTCTGTAACTATTTTTATTACACACCATCAAGTAATTCTAACATGAGCTGCAGATTGCTTAGTTCAACTTTCTGATAGTCTGAGTTTAAATAAGGTTACTAAATGAGGTGCAACTATGGATGTGTCTGTGATGTGATGACATCAATGGACAGAAGATAAAGTCATATTTCTTGTCATACCTGAAGCTCAGAGCTAATGCACTTTAGAGGTAGAAACAATAAAACAAAATGACAGCATAAAATTGCAAGACTCTCAATCACATTTATGATCGATACAAAGGGTCAATGGGAGGTTTTGATTTATAGTTCAGAAACATTGCGACACCAGACTCCATATGTATTGTAGTCCTAACCCTGAGGATGTGCTATAATGAAAAGGAGGCTCAACAATCACTTCGGTTCACTGGTCATAGTCTTTGTTATTATAGCTGCTTCACATCTACATTAATCTGTACTTGTTTCTGAGGAGGTGCACAGTACTCAGGATCCACATTAATCATCACTTTGTAACTTAAAGCCATATATGAACATTTAGTATGTCCACACCAAAGCTGGAGGTAAAGACATTTTATAAATTTTTGTTCTCATGGCAGTGACAAGGGTAATATCCTGCAAACATAACATGCAACTAGAGCTCCAGCTGAACATTAAAGTCTTTTACCACATCGGTCTTTGCTCCAGACACAGAAGAATTTCTGTGTGATGGCTTGACACACACTCTAGGTCAAACCTTTATAATACAAATCAGCTTTATATAGCATAAGATCACAACATTAGTCATCCTAACATAGCTAAAGGCTCTACTATCCTACAGAAGTAAAACCTAAAACAACCTCTATGCAAGCAGATGATCGCCGTGCAACAAAATCTTCCAACTGCAAAGGTCATAATGGTTTCCTTTTCACAACCTTAAAAATGACCCAATGGTGTCCAGTGAAGCACTGTACCTACAAGCATCAGGAGGGAAATACAACTCATACCACCATCTTCATAACAAAGTCAGATTTATTCTCAAGTGTTCCCTTTGAGAAGCCACAACATGCCTATAAGGAGATGGTACAATAATGCACAGCTCCTTCAAATAATCATTTATAAACCATCCTTATTGATGTCATTTTGATGGTTGCCTTGGTAACAAATGAACACAACAAATATTAACCAAACCTCATTACTTCAGGACTGTTTAATTAGAACGCAAACATCCAAGTCAAAGTAGAGAAAGAATGACAAGCCACCCTCACAATTTCACATTTATATCTTGCCTCATGTTGTGAATGTTTGCAATGACTAAATTAGACTCAGCGTCTGAGCATAACAAGTTGGTTTACAGATCAGAAAAATGGATCAAAAATAGACTCGGTGTCCAAAGGCCTTTACAGTTAACAAACGCTGAACCTTGTTTTGTCCACAGAAACCTTTTTACTCTATATTCAGGGAAGATGACCTCAAATTATTTATAGAATAAAGCAGCAGTTCTTTGACCAGCTCCTCTATGAATGGAAAAGTGGACACGCTGGACTTTTCAAACAACTGTGCGGTATGTGTGCTGCTATGATGTTATTTACACCTACAGGCGATTCTCTGACCTTGAGAGTTTTCATGTATAGTCTTGGCTTAGCTGAAGTGGGACTAGAAAAAAAAAAGAGAGTTGTTTTCAACTGGTGATACTACCTGCAATGGAAATATCTATTTCTATGGGTTTATAGACACACACGCAGCTGCATCCATCTATCCATTTGTCCATCCTCAGCTGTGAGAGAGCAGCAGCAGCAGCAGCAAAGTGTAATAGGAGATAATTAGTGAGGACACGTCAAAACACACATACGAAACAGCCTTAAGGGTGTATGTGTGAGAGTTTGCATTAGGGGAGTGGGTTAACATGCAGAAAACAGATGTGTAATATCTCTCCTATACATGTGAACAACACATGAGCAGAGCTGAGGTCATTATTCATCCGCGTTTGTGTGCTTTTGCTTCCATTTGTGCGTATAAAGTTGATTGGATTCAAATCAGAGGCTATTCTTGATGGATTTGTTATTTTGTTCAGGCTCCTGAAGGAGAAGTAAATTCTGACGTCGGGTAATTCTTCTCTTTCCTTTTATTTATCATTTCATCACTCAGCAGAAGGAGAGGAAAGGAAGTAAGAACACAAGAGCAGGAAAGCAGGAAGAACAGCCGAACTAAACCAATGACAATAAACATCTCTGTTCATTTCTGCTGTATAATTTCCTCTCACAACTGAGGCTCCTAATAAACAAGTTTCGTCATTACTGAGTGTTCAAGGCTTGTTTACTTAGAAGAAAAAAAACATCTGAAAACCAGTTCTTCAATTCATGTCAAGTATCAAAGCAGATTTGTTTGAGCAGATGCTGAATATCAAAAGTTGTATTTGCACCATAAGCTTAACTAATATCCAGTAGTTCTAATGGGCTGAAAGTAACCTTACATCAAGAGATGATGATCCCTTGGTGCCTTCACTGACACATGACAGATTTGACAATATAACTGAACAAATGAGGGAGACTCATTCAATGTCTGTGACAAGAAGAGTCAATACCCAGTGACATCAATGAAAGGAAGTTATTCCTCATCCTTGGCTGCATGTAAGAGACCTGCCAGAAGCTTCTGCTTGTAAGGATTTATAGTGGAGGCCTTGTGTCTTGTGCCAACCAAAAAATAATGAGTGATGTTCATTTAATTTTTCCCTCTTTTTTGTAGTTTAGATAAGTAATAATAGTCGCATACGTCAACTTAAAAGAAATATTGTCTGTACTTTTGTAATCCCCAGTTATCTGTTTTGTTTTTCTTTATTATCAGGCCTTTACTTTTTAGAAGTAGTTTTTTTTGTGCCTAATTTGGTCTTTTTTCACATTTTAGAGGGTATGGGATTTTTGCACCACAACCGTCTGAAAAGTGAGTGACGCAGATGAGTTTGTCTCATTTGGGTCAGAGGTGGAAGGGTTGAAGGTCAGGAAGAAGGGTGGCAGAGTGGAAACAGGGAGGAGAAGACAACTGGAAAAAGTCAGTCTTCTATCACGCACACATAAATACACACACAACATCTCCTGTAACATCCTGACTCAAGTTAAGTAGTGATCAAGCTGGCATATGGCATCCACTGATGTACATCAACCACATGATGGCTTCTCCAGATCTGATATTGGTTGTGTATTTCACAGTAAGTTGAGATATATGATCCTATTAGAGAGAATACATTTCACATCAAGTTTACATCTCTGAGAAAGAAACATCATTAATGCAGATTCGAAATATATGCATTGGAATCTGAGAAGTGCTTTCATTATCTAGTAATAATTTGATGACTATTTTCTTGTAAGATTGTTTTTGAAAGAATATTGCTAAATTCAACCCTCACTGGAAACGATCTGGTCACCGATTCTCTTCATAACATTTATGGACAGAATTTCTAGGTGCAGCCGAGGTGTTGAGGGGATCCGGTTTGGTG
>JBBBVU010000006.1:6967992-6978260 GCA_037177055.1 Atherinosoma microstoma
AAGGGGGCGGGGCCAACGTCCACTTGGGAGAATCGGGACACCCTACGCACTCGAACCCTTAGCGTGAACGCGCAATCCAAGGGCACAAGGGCAGAAGTGTGGATATTGGGACAGGGCCCAAGTCCCAAACTCAAGACCTCATTTCTGGTGGACATAAGTTTCTTTTTATTTACACATTAATGCTCCAACTTACTGCAGGCTCATTACCCAGTGAAGAACAGAGCTTAGTATTATCAATTTGTACCTTAAGTATGTCGTTAAACCCATAACAGATGAATACAGTTTGACTTCACCAAGGCTAATGATTTAAATTTTTTGTTTAACTTAAAGATCAAAATTTTGGAGTTATGTCTTCAAATGCACATACTTATGTACATTTGAATATGTGCTAGGTATTTGTGCAATTCAAAGCTGATAAATGTGTAGAATGTTCTCCAGTATTTATGTGCATCTGCTTTTTTGCCTTTATAAAGGTCATGCCGAGGAGCTTCAGTGTGTAGCCATAATTTATCCTGCAGCATTTTACACACATATATGGTGCCTCACACTCTCACACACAAACACCTGCTTATATGGCCATCTTTTTGAGGACATTCTTTTACATAATGCATTCCCAACCTCCTTACCTTTACTTCAACCATAACATGCATGCAGCCAAATCCAACCTCTGCCCTATCCCTAAACAAAATGGTTGAACTTTCCCAAAATGTCCTTACTTGATTGGCCTAACTCAAATTGGTTCCTTTAAAAATAAAAAAAAGCTGTTAAAATACAAATATACATACATGCACACACTCTAAGACACACACCTGATGCAAAATACCAGCAAATATACATGCACATTGAGTGATCAATGCATGTGACACACTCACAAACATACAATCACTATGAAGCTTGGCAGCCTCGAGGATATGCAGTCCTACAGTGTTTGGTGGCACACAGACATACATGCATGCAAGCATGTGGCGCTGTGGCAGGTTGCTTCAGACCTTAGGCTAAATCCAGAAATAAAAACAAAAGAAATAAACAAAAAAAAAAGAAAAGAGGGTGTTTGTCTCCTCGGGGCTTCCAAGCACAAAAAAATCTGCATGAAACCTGACAGAGTAGGACCATGTTTGTGTAATAATGTGCATCTGTGTTTGTGTGTGTTTGTGAATATCACACAAACAGATTTTGGCTAAAACAATTAATAAGAGTTAACAACAGTGGAGCTGCAGTTTAATGAGGGAACGGGCCTGTCGGTGTGCAGGAAGATACAGTAATTGCTGCCAACAGGAAATAATTTCTCATTTAAATATGCAAATAAACACATTTATAACATTTAATGAGAAAATGAATAAATAGAAGCTCTGTGTTTTGTGTAGTTTGTCTGAGTTACAACCATCAGTTTCAGTTCTCTTTCATCAATCTGTGTTCACTCTTCATCTATTCCACATGTGCAGTATTTCACGCTTTAGTTTGCTTCATTTGTCCACAGTTGGGCAGAAAAACAAGACTGAGTTTGCCCATTCATTCTAAATCCATTCAAATCCCTCAGTGAAGCAACAGACAATGAAATAAAACGTTGAGGAGTAGCTCAGCAAATTTTAAAGAACAAATATCCCAATTTCAATAGTTACAAATTATGACCAGAAAAACAATGGTAATAGATAAACAGTTAAAGAAATTTGCAAAAACTTAGTAATGTTACTTAAAGCAACACTACACAAGTTTCTGATCTTGAAACCCTTCTGTCCCATTTTGATGGCACACCGACATTCATTTTGCACATTCTTTGGGCTTCCATTGCCCTGCAGGGTTATGAAACTGCATTTCGCTTTAATCCAGTCACATGCCAACAACTGTATATCGACACAATGGTCATTTTGGATGTGCACCATCGCTAATACAACAAAGAAATGCAAGAGGGAAAGGAAAAGAAAGAGAGCAAGTGACAGAACAAGAGATTAAAAAAAGAGTCAACATCAGACTGGCTTTTACTTGCTGGAGAGAGCTCAGAGAAGAGACAAGAAAAGTAATATATGGAATACATGGAAATGATTACAATCACATATACTTTTAAATGATAAAAAAAAGTTTCAAATACATTTGGTGAATGGTTGAATGAGGAGGCCCCCTAAGCTCAGCTGACAATGAGTTTTGTTATGTCTCCCAAAGAAGCTCAGATTCTTCCACCACTCTAGATGTTGTGCTTAACTAACTCACTCTTCATTTAGACAGAAAAAACTCCAACATTCAACTTATCTGTGATCGGCTTTACCTGCCTAACAAAGCAGAGACACTGCGCAGTTGTGCTGAAATGCTCCCACCGTAGCTGCAGATTGTATCTGACACATGCTGTTCAGTTGTTAAGCTTTAAATATTGACTTGGATAGTCATGAAAGTTTAACTGGGAGATGCACACTCCTGAGACTAATCTAATATGATTGACTAGTTAGTTTCACCCGAGAGAACATGTGGTTGGTGGTGTTGAAGGAGACACGGTCCACTGACAGCCATAGCGTTGCAGCTTTCTCCAACTATCTTTTGCAGAGAGCCCATTTACAGCATTCTTGTTCCAGTTAACCACAACTGCTTAGCTACATGTTTCATACATGAGGGTTGAACAGGCAAGCAGAGGTGAAGGTTTAATAAGAGATTTGGACTGGAAATATTTCACTGCTGCTACTTCACCAAGTTGTGATTATCACTAAATCTGGCTCTAGAATGCAAAATTCACATTAGCCATTAAAAGCGCCAGCATTACTTTGTGACTTTGTTTTAGCTTGAGAACAACCAAAATAATCTCTCTCCCTCTTTAGTATTACATTTGTATAGAAATGATCCTGGCTGGGAGCTGCAGAGTGATTGGCAGGAAGAACTCTCTACTTTGGTCTACTTTGTGAGGTTTTGAAGCTTAGCTATGGCCTTGCAGATCTTTGGTCTGCTTTAACAAAAACAAAGGCCCTGCGAAGTTTGACATTAAAGAGATAGTTTGGTGGCTTTGATGTTGGGTCACACAAAGCATTTATGCATAGTCTGCATATTATCTACAGTGCGATTAGGTTGGCACACCCCTAGTTTTTAGAGGAACAGGAGTACACGAGGGGAACAAATCAATGCACAGCTCTTGCATAAGATCAGTAGCAAATGTATTTTAGTGACCTTAAACTGACCAACTCAAAAATGATCTATGTTAGTTCAAATGTGAACAATATTTTAAATATATTTACCACTTTCATTTTCCATAAGCAGCATTTTCTGACAGAAAATTCAAGCTGTTGCATCTTACTGTCTCTCTTAAATGCCACCAGACTTTCCGAGGAAAAACACAAATTTTACTGAGAAGAGCACAAGCATAAACGTTCTCTGTGATTACAGTCCATTTCACTATTAATATAGTGCTGTGGGTAAAAAGAATAGGGCATGGATTGGTAAAAGGGCTGGTTTTGTGTCCCAGAGGACAGACAAACAACTTTAGCATTCTAAATACATTCTGACAAAACAGCTTCCCCTTTACTAAAATGTCATGCCTGTCTCACTATCTTTTTCGAGTTTTACCATTTGGTCTGAGGACCTTCACTCTGCAGTTCCCATCAATCAATCTAATATCACAAAGTTCATAAAAGTAGCGGAAGCCACTTTACTGCTCAAGTTCTGGCCTTCACACATGACCAAAAGGACAAACAAAAGTGGGTGCGCATGCAAACATTTATTAAAATTCAAGGATAAAACAGACTCAGTTGATTCACTGCCATCTGCGGTGATGGACGAGACAGAAAAACAGACCAGTGTGTGTGTGTGTGTGTGTGTGTGTGTCTGTAGAAGATGTAAATGTCTGCGTGTGCTGTGAGAGCAGAGTGTGTAATTTATTATATACAGGAGTATGAGGAAATGTGAGAGCCTGGAAGATGTTCAGGGAGGGGAAAAATAGTTGAGATTGTAATTTTTTGCCACTCTGTATCAATTTAAAAATGTCAAAAAGCGCATGGATATTTTTATGGATTGTGCCCGTTTAGTTGCACAATGAGCTGATGTTACTTGTTGACTGACTGCAGACAGTTTGAACCACACAGAGAGCATCATCTGAGTCAGCTGACCAATGAAAGACCAGTGTGCTGCCGCCATCAGAGGATAGCTGCTGCTTAGACCTCATTCCCACAGATCAAAAATCAGTACCCCCACCGACAAAAGCCAGGCCATCTCAAATCAGCCGGCCAGTTTACAGCGTGCTCAGCGCCGTGTCGGCCAAATCACTCACTCTTCCTCAGCAGCTACAAACCAGAGCCAACCTGAGATCTGGAGTCTGCTTTAACACAAACAAAGCTTCCTGTCCGAGGCTCTGGGTCTATTATGGACTGTGTGTTCAGACCTGGGGGAGCTCCAGGTGGGCAAACACAACTAATTTCTACAAATAAACAGCCAAGATGCAGTTTGGATTGACTGATTAGTCAGATTTGACCAGAACATCAAGTTGCCACCACCATCGTCCAGATGTGAGGACTTTAGGCTCTTGGTTAAACATTTACTTTGGGGTAGGGGAGTGAGAGGGGGGGGGGGGGTCACTCACAACATCGTCTGGATGTCGTTTGATCCTGTCAAACACATCAGAGGTGCAAGACAGAAATACATTTCAGACTGGCAAAATGTTGAATGGCAGACCTGATTATTACGGTTCTCAAATGTTTCTTTGTTTTGTTAAAGTTACCCCGAGGTATCAGGCGGGCGGGGTTTAACTATCACGATTATCCTTTACGACAGCATTGATTGGGAGACTTAAGTCAAACATTAAAGGATTGTCTTGTCAAAATTTTAACTTAAACTTTCATTTTTGTCATTGTGGTACCTTTTAAGGTATGTCGTTTTTTCTCCACGGATTTAGTATCTCCCATTGGAGTTTTTGCCCACATCCTCAAGCTAAAAAAAAACATAAATTATGTTTTTTTCCCCTAGTGATTTGGGTCAAATACATATCAAATTGAAATGCTGATACCTGCCTTTGAGAGTAACAATGATAGTAACAATGATAACAATTCAATTTTGGCCATTTCAATTTATTTGATGCCTCTAGTTGTGTAATGACAAGCACATTTGACTGCCATCTTTTAGCTTTAACTTAAAAACAATTGCTTCCTTCAAACTATACAGGCATCTTTTATCATTTCCCCTTACACTGAAAATGTACACACAGCAATGCTGTGGTCTTTGCAACTAAATTCACCTTCATGTGAATAGATCAGTATCTAATGAAAAGATTAAACTCTTTGAGGGTGCTGCTGTATCATAAATAAAGGTAATATGACATTTCATTTAGATGTTTTTATTTGAGTGAATAGAAACAACAAAATAATTGGCACACCTAGTTATACTGGAAACTCAAAATTTCTTACAGATTCCAGAGGTTATGTGAGCAGCTTATGAGTATCACAGGATGAAAATTGGTGCAATGAATTTACAAGATCTGCTTAAGGGAAGGAGACAGTTCTCTGAATTGAGCCTAAACCGGCCAGAGCTTATACGCCAAGCAAGTTTAAATATTCATTTAAGCTTGACTATGCTATGTAAGCAGTTTTGTTAAACCACAATAAACAATTATTAGAGTCAACAGCTATGCAAAATGGAAGGGAAACAAAGTATGATATCAGTAGAGGGCAAACTTTAAAAAAGAAATCAAAAGCTATCCTTTTACAGGACACCCAACCTTCACCACATGGGTGGCAGATTAAAAAGGTGTTTCAGAAAATCTGACACAATTTACATGCTTCAGGATGAGTGACCTTTATCAATGCAAATGAAACTGCAGAACAACAAAAAGTAAAGTATGCAGAGTTAAAAAAAACAACAAAAATCTGCAGTTTCATCAAATGCCTTTAACCATCTGAATAGTGAGCTTCAGGCTGCTCTTTGGAGAACTATTTGTTCCTAAAAGGATCTCTTCAAGTGTGTGTGTCAACTGTGAGGCTAAAATCTGTGATTTTTGGGGTGCGTTTACTCTCTCTCACCTTTTACACTAAACACTGTCAGTTCTGTTTGTCCTTTAACAACTTGCTGGCAACACACACCGTCTGACCCTCTCTCTCTCACACACACACAGACACACACTTGGCAGTGTAGTGCGAAGTGTTGTAAGGAATGAATGAAAGAGTGGAAAGTAGCCGGTGACGGTTGAGGTCAATTCAAATTCTGCTGGAAAAAAGCCAACACACAGCTGAATGAAGGAACACAACTCAGACCTTGAAGGAAAAATATCTGCAATTCACTTCACATGAAATCATTTCAGACACAGGAAAACTGGAAAATATCAACTGTAAGACAATTACAGTGTTTGTTTGGACATGTTCAAATAATTTCTATGTAAATCTTATGAGCTTAAGTTGCCTTGCTAACCTCTGACCCCTGGATATAAAAACTCTAAATCTGGTCTCATATGTTTGGTATAAGTATCAGTACCTCAACAAATTAAAAACCACTTTTCATTTTTATCAGCACACTAAAGACATCTGATTTAGTTTGAGAAAAAACAAATCAGTCTGTTTTTGAAACATTGTAAACCAGCCCACACCTGAACCGTGTAGACTTGCCTTAATAACGTTTGGAAGGAACTTCAAAAAGTTGTTTTAAATGGGATTAAGGGGATTTCTTAGGGATCTGCATACAATCCGAGGCTTTATTTTTAATATTCCCATAAGTAAATAATCAAATTGTAAACAAGATAAAATTTGACAGGTATCCTAAAGCAGCATTACGTCCTGCAAGTAAACCTGCTTCTCTTTGCGTTTTGAAGCACGGAGAGGGGGGGAGAGTGCCTTACCTCGGAAGTTCTGGATCTTCACCACCACTTCTGCAGGTTCCTGCAGAGTGCGCGCCAGGTACAGACGTCCTGAGTCCCTCTCGATCTGTACTGGTGAGTCAGCCTCAGATATCACCTCAAACCAACGCTGATCGAACCTCTGGTCCGGCACCGTGAACACCAAGTCCCCTACTCTGACGTGGTCTGGAACGGTCACTGTGTAGGTCAGATCCTCGGACAGAGCGCGTGGCCTCCGGTGCGCTCTGCTGGTCCGACGGACATTGACGCGCAGGAACACCGGCTCACCTGTCAACGTTACATCTCCGCCATCCTTCACATAAAGGCGCAGAGTTACCTGCCTGACCCCCAGTAGGGATCTTACAAGCCTCACCTGTCCGGTTTGTGGAACCACGTGGAGCAGCTTAGACTCCGGAGATGCGTAAAAAGTTACGCGTCCATTCTTCTCTGCATCACCGTCTTTGGCGTCAAAGCTCGCCAGCTCCGTTCCAAGAGCGGTGAACTCGTCTACTTCAACCGTCTTGTTCCCGCTGGTGAACCGTGGTATATTGTCGTTTCTGTCTGACACCTCGACCTGGACCACGGCTCGTCTCCTCTGACACCGTGGAGATAGCTCCACCGTCAGCTCGTACATCGCTATAAACTCTCGGTCCAGAGCTTTGGAGGACACCAAACCCAAATGACCCGGGTTCTCCTGGTGACCCTGGCGGTGAACAAGCCTAAAATCTGACGCATAATCCCCGTTTAGACTGGCAGTGAGGTCTGCACCGGGGCAGCCATGGGCAGCAAACGGAATCACAACTCCATCCACCGGCGACCCAGCCGGAAAGTTCTCGGCTATTTGGCCGAAATAGCGCACGGGATGCCGGTGTTGCGCTGCCAGACACACCGGTGTGGCATGAAGCAACAGCAGCGGGAGCAGGTAGAAAGTGTGCAGGAGAAATGGTCCCGTTGTAGCTTTGGTCATGTTTCCATCAAACCGGTTTCACTTGCAGGTGACAACAAAGCGTCCGCAAGAGCCACAAAAACACGTCTGACTGAAAGAGGTCCAATTCAAATCAATTCACTGGTAAATATGAAAATGTCTATCCAGAAAATAAAAAGTAATCTAAAACAACAAAAAAGAGAATAAAAATCAAATGATGTATTTTTTAATTACCCCCTTACTTAAGCTTATAAAGATAAATCCTTGTCCTGTGTGAGAAAAGATCAAAGTCCATCCAGTGTGCAACAGAAACTGTTGATGCCGACACGTCTGTCTTGTTAATTCATTTAATCAATAAAGACTTAAAAAGAGAAAAAAGCATTTTCTTCTCAAGTAGGTCTGGAGAGAATAAAGTAGTATAAACAGAAGTTGTTATATTCAGAGTTCTATGTTATCTCTCTCTCTCAGTTCAGTTCAAATATTTTCCAACACTGAAGATGCTGATGATGCGCGAAATTGCTCCACAGTGTCCAGAGTGACTCCATCGGAGGATGGATCAGACTAACAGCCACGGAGACACTCAACGAGCTCCATGTGGCTCCGTTTCACCGCCCACTGCCCCGGAGGACAGAAACCAATCACGAAGCAAGAACGGACTGAGTGACAGGTTATGGAACCCGCCCACTGGAAAGCTGAAGCTCCTGGCAGAGAGCAGAAAGTGAGAGAGACAAAAAAGAAGGGGCAAGTAGATGACGTTAAACCCTTTCCAGTGTTGACCCTGACCAGTCTGACACCTATTTCAATCAAGCTTGATGAGCCATGGTAATCTAGCAGCTCTATTACTCAACACACACAGGAATGAGATGCTCTATTGTACAATACAGAAACCTTCTCAGAATGTATTCCCTTGTTGCTCTTACAGCTTTAACTGAAAGTAATTAAATGTTCTCTAATTCATTGCACATTTAGACTATAATTTGAAATGAATGGTAAAAGTAAATTTACTTATAGACTAAACCAGTGTAGAGCCAAAATTATGTATTTCTGGAATTACCACTGTGGAGGAAATGCCTCATTTTCATGCTACATTTCTATGATGCAGAACTTGCCACCAATGTAAATTTTTGGCTGAGTTTGGGTATATAGCAGTAGTCAGTCATCAGTCATCTCAAATACAACAGCAACAAAATACAAGTAACAGTATATAGAGCTTAAAACCGGCATACAGTCGTTTTTGGGAGTGTTAATTTCAAAATGTTGTCTTCTACCTGGTATAAGACATAACATGACCTCCAACCCAAGTAGCCATATAGATTTGTCCTCTGTTAGGATCATAAAATGTAAATCAAAGATAGACAAAGTCACTGATGTTTCCTTGTTACAGACTGCTGTTTTGAAGCCTCTAGTTTGACCTTTGGCTATTGCTATATATGGTTTTCGTAGGCAGAAGTGACATGTAAGAGAAGCATTGGGTAGATGCCACACAACTCGCCTGTCACTTAAAGTGACAGTTACCGCCTAAGACTTTTTTCTTCTTTTTTTTCTGTATCAGGCATATTTATATTTGCAACAAAGTTGTACATTTCAAAATAAAATGAGTCTGTGGTCTTATGGAGACAGCCCCAGGTGGTCATATTGAGAAACTGTTGTTTTTGGCACTCAAACTTACTTTTTCTGCCCCAGGGTTTGCTGCTAGCTTTGCAGACACAAACACAGGCAGACTGATTTGATGGCGCAGTGACACCTATTGTGTGCATTTTTGGAGCAGTTGCTGTCCAGCAGCGTCCCAAGGCTGAGACACCAGACCATATAACGTTGCAGCTGAGTTTTGCTTTCCACACGCTTGCAAGCGGATATAAACACGCAGACCGTGGCTGATTCAGCAAAGACAAGTTAGAAGACATTATCGGAGGAAGAGAGAAGCAAAAAGAGAGCAAGAGACAAAGCAAGAGATAAGTCAAGATAACACTGTCTTTTACTGGCTGGAGAAAGCTCACAATGCAGATAAGATGCAAGATGGATGCTTGATTAGGCGTCGATAGCGAGCGATTCACTCAGAAAATGGCCAAAGTGCGTCTCAAACGAAAAACACTGGTAAAAAACAAGATGAGACTGAAGGAGAAAAACCCAGATGAAAGTGAGTCTGAAGATAGAAGAAACAAACAAAAAAAAGTCCACATGAGCGTTTAGAATTAAACCGGGAGTAAATGAGGAATCCAAGGAAAACAAAGACAGAGAAAACTATGGAGATAAAAAAGTGTCAGCTCGCATTGGTGGTGAAAATAAAAGTCAGCTTTGAAAAAAATAAACTTGAACTTAAAACAGAAACACTGGTATTGAACCACAAGTACTGAAAAAATATATGAATTAGACTTAAAGAAGTTGTACTGAAAACTAAAATACATGTAGCCAGGTGATAGATTATTAGTATTATCAGTCATAGAAGATGCTCCTTTGAGGTCTTTTAAAACGGTAAAACGGGAGCCACGAGCAAACCAGCCTCCTAATACGTTCAGGTTATACGGAGAGAGGGGTGTCTCAATTCATAGGGCTGAA
>JBBBVU010000006.1:6997375-7007579 GCA_037177055.1 Atherinosoma microstoma
TCGACCGGTTGGGTTGGAGAGGACAGAAAGAGAGGACAGAAAGAGAGACAACAGACATCACATTTGATCCAGCGAGACCTGCTGAGAGAGGAGAAATATGTTAATGATGGCAGTACATGTCATAGGTTTATACATGGGAGATGAGGAGCAGAGAGATGAGGATGAGAGGCACAAGCAGCTATGTAGAAAGAAATCAACCCCCCCCCCCATGATAAAGTATCTCAAACTATAAGTGTTAGTAAACAGCTGCTTTTTTAGTCATGGTGGACCAATAATTGCAGCATTTAAGTATCTAAAAACCACTAACATGTTTATTGTTTAACTAAACACCATGAATTTTAAATCTGGTTCCTGTAAAGTATATAAATTACCAATACTTTCTCATGTCCTGGAGCTAATGTAGAAGACCAGATAAGTCACTTCACAGATTTGAAGTATGAGGAGTATTATTTCCTCCTCAGACATTGTGAGAAAATGTCAATAATGAGCTGCAAACATTAACACCCTTGATTGCTAGCCAGCATTAACACACTTAAAGACACATTACATAACTTTCCAACATTAAAACTCTGCATTCTGGACTTGTTTGATGGTACAGTGACATCCATTATATGCATTTTTGGACCCG
The DNA here is from genome assembly GCA_037177055.1 of Atherinosoma microstoma. NCBI lineage: Eukaryota > Metazoa > Chordata > Actinopteri > Atheriniformes > Atherinidae > Atherinosoma > Atherinosoma microstoma. The sequence goes on from JBBBVU010000006.1 coordinate 6,998,004, forward strand.
TCGCTACGCAGCAAGCATCTCGAGGCTGAGAAACCACCCTATACAACCTTTTGTTCCAGAACTTCGAGTGATGTCGCAGCAGAGTGACGTTGCAGCTGAGTTTTGTTTTATGCACCACAACATATACTATTAAGCAGATAAACACGCCGCCCGTTTTGAACACTCACTGTGGCAGATTCCGCAAAGTAAGGTAAGAAGACATTACCAGAGGAAGAGAGGAAAAGAAAAAGAGAAAGAGACAAAGAAAGAGATAAGACAAGAGCCAAGATAAGACTGTCTTTTACTGGCTGGAGAGAGCTCACAGTACAGATGCAAGATGGATGCTGAACAAGCGAGAAAATGCACAAAAGTTCTGTAGTGTGTCTTTAAGGAGCTTCTGGCTCCAGGTCACAATGCTTGATCTTGGTCTAATTTGACCAATATAATGTGCAACCAAACTTTATGTCACAAAGTACAGCAACGGCCGTGGGGCAGGCAGTGATTGCTAAGCAATTAAACAAATCTGACGGCTGGGTCAAACTAAGCGTTTCCATTGAATGTTCAGTTATGCATGCCAAAACTCTGTGCTTGCAGATCTGACTTGTCTTTTCAGATGTATAGATTTGATTAGTCTACTTTTGTTGTTTTTCATTCAGATATGGTGTTAATTGTTACAAAGCATACTTAGAAGTTATAAAACATATGAGCAAAACTGCACACATCTGCTTTTAGGTGACTGAACCCCAGTTATCACATGAACAACCAAGTACCGGAAGTGTTAAGATGGGGGTTGTCAATTGGTTTTGCCATGAGATCTGCATATGGGATACAGGCCAACTAACACCTTTTAACAAGAAGCTGCAGACAGTAATGTTTCAAACTGAGCCTCACTAGTTTCAGAGGTCTGAGTAGATAAAAAAAAAAAGCATGCAGTTGTCTTTTGAAATGAACTTATGGAGTTGAAGAGATATTTAAATCAAATCTACTACATATAAGGTGTGACAACCACATGTGATCAGTAATCTCACTTTGATATAGATCCATTCAATTGTATAAGAAAATACTTGTAAACCATGCATAAGTAAGAATTTAGCAAGATCTGAAAATATATCCACAATTAGCATGACCGTAGGTAAAAGAGCCATGGGCTCTACATGCATTTCAAAAGCAGGTAATTCACTAAATATGATGCATTGCAGTGTATGCTGGTGTTATCAAAATCACTAAGAGTTTGTGGCCAGATTCAATATACATTCAAAAGGCTGTGGAGGACCTTCTTCAGAAACTTGAAAAGAAGACAAGAACATGATTTAATACAGATGGTTGATGTTTCAATGTTTCCATACTTTATAAAAAGGCAGGCTACAGAGGACCCCTGCTGCCTGTGGCATTCATGTTCAACATTCAATGGATAGCAACAGGAAAACAACCAGTAGGAGATCAAACTTTTTCAGCAAATGTGCTGAGTCAGAAACTTTCTTTAAGATGGAAAGTTGGAACACCCTATTTCTGATTTAACAATATCAGAAATAGGGTATACATAATGTTCTTTGAACTATGGCCAAGACAGACGTCTGCACATCCACATTCAACGCACAGCTGTACTTTGCATGGATTCAGCCCAAATGCTTCTCATGTGTTTCAATATCTAAAAGCCGGGCTGGAACAAAAAGGACTCAAACAATTTATACCATCTCCTGAAACATCTCCTCTAGCTAAAAAGAAGTGAGCAGTTTATAGCAGATTCTATGACAAATGCAAAACACACAAAGGCCAAACACAAAGAAGAAAACCCTCTCAGTGCATCTTTATACAGTGTGATAACAGTATAAAAGATTCAAACCACAGCAGGCCACTAAAGAAATGTGACAATAATATTCAGTTGTTTATTACAGACTGACTGCTGTGCACCATCAGCACTGTGAGTTGAACATCAGTCCTAACCCAGAGCGGCTGTATCAGCTGAGGAGCAGGAGCTGCCCTTCTGATAAACAGTGAAGCGTGCAGAAATCCTGCGCTGCAGGCTGACTCTGTTTTTTTGGAAAAAAAGTGAGAGTCAGTACATTCTATATTAAGATCTTCTCCTCCAACAGTCTGTGTTCCCACCCCGAGACATCCTCTACTCTTCTGCAGGCCATCCTGCTGCTGTCAACACGAGGCCAGGCTAAGATATCAGGCTAATGGCTCTTTTTAAGAACCTTCGACAAGCCAGTCTGTCCCTTCCTGATTTATTCTTATAAACTCCTTATCATGAAGAAAAATACAAATCTCAATCAGTTTGAGATGTGTTTGCAATTACTACCATAAAAGCAGATGTTCTTTCATTACACCATATCAAGGTACAATAATGACTATGTACTAACTCAAGCGATAAAACTCTGATAAGAACCAGCTAAACCAGAGAACAGCATTGTTGAAGACATAGATGCTTACTGGATTTAGCACCTCACTGAGCTCTGTTTATCAGATGTAACTAAACCCCAAACTATGTTGGCTGCTGTGGAGCCAGTGTTTGGTTTGTCCCTTCTGAGTTACTGTATGGCAGGGCAACATGGCTGAGGGACAGAGGGGCCCCATGCCATCTTTGGATTGAAACTGCTCATTCCATGTTAAGAAGCAAAGACATTCTTGTATTCATATGATTCTACTAATGAAAACATAATTCTGAACATTATATTACATGTATGCAAATCTATAACGTAAACTGTGACACGCTGGCTTCTCAAAACTCAACATTTTCAAAGCTAAAGACATTTAGGCAACCTGCTGGAACACACAATAAAATGTGCTCTTTTTCTTCCTGCTTGGTATCTTTTTATTAATTTCTTTATCAATAAATTTATTTTTTATAAACCGGCATGTACTAACTTTATCTATAAATAAAATAAAACCAAATATGATGAACACATGTATTTCCATTCATGGTTCCATCCTTTAAGCTTTTAAGAATAGTTGCTCTTATTCGCAATTTAGTAAATTATTTTCTTATATTTTTAATTAATTAAGGTAAACAGGTGGTTGAACAGCTATTATTTATTACAAATTGTTGCATCAGTAATAGTAAGTGTATTTTTTACAATATAATATTCTTTCAAGTGACATCCAATGCAGAAATTTCTGTGGATGGCAGACCTTGCTTTGTCTTGTCAAGAATATTTTCTGAAAAAAGGTTGCAGAGACATTTTATTATGCAAAATTAATTCTTATAAAATGGTTAGTTAACATTCCGCACTTAGCCCAACCTGAACCTAAAGCCCCATTTTCACTATGGTGTCTGACTCGGGCTGGGGATGTTTGGTTTGGTAAACTCTGATCTCTTTTGTTGTTTCCACAGCCAAAATGTACGTAGGCGGGGTATAATCCAGATATTGACAGATAAATCAGCTTTGTAATAGTGTGATGTCATAAAGGTGCAATGCCTTCCTTGAATCACAATTCACGCACACACTCACTCCTAGGGAGAATTAAGAATGACCAATTAACTTATCGTGCATGTCTTTGGACAGTGGGAGGAAGCCGGAGTGCCCGGTGAGAACCCACGCATACATGGGGATAATTATCCCCTGATAATTGCTGGGATAGGCTCCAGCCCACCCGCGACCCTGCATGGATTAAGTGGTACAGAAAATGGATGGATGGATGGCCTTCCTTGAATTAGAATGAAGAAGAATACAACAGAAACAGAGGAAGAGAATGATTGACATCCATCAGTCTGTGTTCTTTCTTCTTGGCATTGGTTTTAAAAAAGCACTGTGTAACTTTCTAACCTTAAAACTCTTTGTTTTTTACTCTTTTTGATGGCACAGTAACATCTGTCATGTGCATTTCTGGAGCTGTCGCTGCCCAGCAGCATCCCAAGGCTGGGTAACCACACCTTACAACTTTTGCTTCCAGGGTGCTGTGCTTTACACACTATGTAACACACCAGCATACCAGATATTTATACAACGGCTGTTTTGAAAGTGCACCGTGGCTGACTTAGCAAAGAAATGCAGGACAGTAATGGAAGAAGAGACGAAAAGAAAGTGAGAAAGTGATGTAGATGATTTTTATGTCAAAAAGAGATAGGACAAGGGTCAATAGGATGACTTTTACTGGCTGGAGAGTGCTCAGAGTACAGAGAGGATGCAACATGGATGCTGAAATAGCCATCGTTAGGGGGAGCTAAGAAAATATACCAAAGCTCTGTAATGTCTCTTTAACAACAAAAGATTCCCAGTAGCTATGGCAATTTCAATAATTCGCTGGACTTCAGTTTGTCATGGTCTGCCTTTTAGGGTCATGTCGGTCAGATTATGACCCCAACGGGGTAGAGGAGTCCCAAAAAAGTAGGATGGCTCAGATTGGATAATCTGGCACTATTCCCAGTTTTTGCCTGTAGAAACAAAGAATATGTGTACCGAGCCGTCCTGTACTAACCCATCCTCTATCATAAAACCATAAAACCTTGGTGGAAACAAGGCTTTATGGTCTTGGACACTCTATGATTTGCCTACATAAACATTTGAAGAGTTAAAAAGAAACATGCTTCATATATTTTTTTGTTATTTTATTTTAAGATTAAAATCAAATAAATGCTATTTTTCTGTTTTTTGAGAAATATGACTTTTTTAACTCACCTCTGAATGACAATCCAATGAACAAACATACACTAAACATAATATAGGACTTTGAGTCAATACTAATTCCAAAGATTTTTGTCCTTTATAATAATTTACGAAATGAATTTATAGAATGAAAGCCAGACAGAGAGAAAAAACATATAATACTCAGGTAAAACTTTATTTGCTCTTGAAATCAGAAATCTGAATATGATACAGTGACTGGCTCAAAAAAATAAAGTTTGAAACTCATCTTTAACCCTGATGATTGACAGAAACCTATGTAAGCTCTGTGGTTAAATTGTGCCTTTCTATGTGGATATGGATCCACACTTTTGCGCTGCAATTTGTCACAATTCTCTCAATAATCAGCTCTTTATCCTCAGACCCAGTTTTCAGCAGCGCTCAGCGCCATGTGGAACTACGGGGCCGGCAGGAAACTTAATGACCGTGGCCTCTCGCTCCTGCCGGCTGCTGTGACTGACGGCCTGACGGCTCTTGATGAATGACATTCTCCGCCTCGACAGAATGAAACCAACGCCAGGCGGTGGGAGGTGATTCAGCTGCTAAACATCAGCCCTTGGTCCTCTGAGGGCCCGGCGCTGTAATGAGCCTGCCGCTCGGTTCAGCGGAGGGCCACAGGGGCCGAGGCCAAATGATGAGGGCCAAGCGTGACAACATGATGGAGCGCAAGCAGCAGAGCTGGTGAGGAAATGAAGGAAGGGGCATATGAGTGCTGTCAGGACGGGACCTCATTTCTCTAGGTTTCTCTTTTTACCCTTAGTTTGCTGGAACTTGTGCAGCTCTGTCATTTCTACACTGTTTGTTCACTCAGTCTCACAAAATGGAGGCACTGGTGGTGTTTCTACTGCTGGTGGTTCTGGTGTATTTGTTTATAATACCTGTTTTGGCCAATAGGGGCTGAACCAGGGCCCTTCTTGGCATATTTAAACTGAAACATAAATTGAATGAAGTTTGGCTGGACTGCAAACATCACAGTACGAACAAAAACCACAGTACTGATAATAACACTGTTAAATCAATTACATTAATAGAACATTTACAGCACATTGAGTCTTTCACTGCATCCAGATAACATTTCACAATCCATCCCGTCACAACAATCCATTTCCAGCCAAAAGAAAGACTTGTTGACACATAACAGATGTATTTATCTGTTTGCATACTTCGTACTACAGTTGTTACTAGAGGATTTCACTTGGTGGCAAACAGCAAATTCAACCATCCATTATCTATAGGCTACCTGCTTATTCTAGTGCAGGATCATGGGAGGTCTGGAGCCTGTCCCAGTTGGTACTAGGCAAGAGGAACAGTCCATCACAGGCCCAACAATTCTTAGAATAACCATTCAACCTAACATGCCTAACATGCATGTTTCAGAAAGGCCTTAGCCAAGGTGTTTGTATTATATTGAATGAATACAAAATTACAATGTGCATTATTTGCTTTTATTTGAAAACAAAGTCTGTGTGGATTTCTTACTGTGACAGTGTGGGTCCTGTCACTATGCCTCCAATTGATCACATTTCCTGGCTACTTGGCCACAAAAAGTTCCTTTTGCTGACTGGTCAGCGCACATGACTCTCACACAGGAGGTTGTGGGTTCAATCCCCGCCCAGGCCCTTTGTCCTGCCACATTACTTACTGAACATTTTTTTCATACTGACTGTAAATGCTGTGTATCTACATGCAGGTATTCCTTTTTTTCATGATGACCTGAGAGCCGAGCACATCGGTCACGAGTCACAGTGTCCCCACCAACATGAAATATTGTCATCCTTGAGGGCTGCTAAGCTGTAAAACATTTCTGTCACAGTCATACAGTGTCACCACTCTGACCATTAATTTTTCACCACCTGCCCTTGATAAGCTCCCATGCAGAGCTCTGTGACCTCTACAAAACAAGCCAAACTATCTGAACCCAGCTGTTGGGATTCATAGTTCATTGTTTGCAGCCTGTCTCGATGCAGCACATAGTCCTTTCAATTGTTCAGACATTGTGTAAAAGAATCTCTTCATAGACTAAACTGTAAAAGATGGATTCACAGTTCAGTTAAACAGAGATTTTCATTGTATATTCTTCTTTGTGTTTTTTCTGGACTGTGTTTGTCTTGCTGAGTCATAGCAGATGCATTGACGGGAGGAAGTTCCATGGAGGACAAGATGAAGATGCCAGCTTGAGTCCTTATGAAATTAAGTGCATAAATTAATCATTTTTGCTATCTTAACTCACTACTGGCTCATGAAAAAAACATCTATCTTCTGAGCTGCTATCATGTTATGTGAGAGAGTATTATGGACATTATTCAACACTTCTCAGCCAAAAGAGAGAAAAAATTTGGCTTAAATATAATGTATATATAAAGTTTTTGTTTTTAGAATTTTAGAGTAAAAAGACAACATTTTACCCGCAGCTGTGTTAATAGTTGATATGTTCCCAGTCCTATGGAATGACAGGATGTTTAAGGTACTGTATCGTTGGAGCTTGTTGTATCTGTGAGGGTTCAACCACTCACTACTGACTGAGTTTTATGTATTTTCAAAGGTCTTAGAATGTATACTTCATACTGGCTCATTAACATATATCACACAGGATTTTTTTTTCCAGTGGAATTTCTATATTATTGATTAATGGAGCTTTAATTATGTGCCGACCTGACCCCCACACAACCAATAAATGTGTGCCCACCCAGGAGGAGCTAATTTGTCTGTGACACTCTGCTGGTTTGTCTTGGCCTTCCTCAGCTTGCAGCTTTTTGGATTCCTGTGTGACTACTTAAAAAAATACATCTCCCACACCAACACTCATGCACAGATCTGGGTAAAGTTACCTTCACTGTCAGATTGCAAATGATGGCTTTCTGTGCCGTGAAGTCATCTCTGAAACACTTTATGAAATTACAGTGGTCAAGCAGAAAAATCCCTGGTCTGACAGGCAGTGTGGGGACAGCTATGGATATCACTGTGGTTTTTAGAGTGGATGTTTAATGGAGATACACCTTTCTGAAACTCAGGGATCATTACACTCCCAATTGGTTAAATGGCTGAGTGAAACAAGAACAACAAAAATTGCAAGTCCAGTCTTTCTGCTCTCTTATTATCTTTCCACTCTCAGAGAACACTGCAGCTGTTGTTGGTTTTTATTGCCCCATGCAATAAAAATGATAGCCTGTTACATCCATAAGAACCTCAGACATTCGCGTTGAAAGCCTGAATAATCAAACACAAGCGCTTTTTCGTCAATACCTCCCAACAAACCGGAGAAGGATTAATGTTCCTGTTTTATGGCGCCTGTGTTTGGAGTGTGTAGTTTTGCTATTACACAGGGGTGGGTGGGTATTAGGGGGTTGAATTTAAAAGCACCTTGCACGCCTGTGGACAATAAGAGTGATTACACAATTACGTTTTTGAGTTCACTGGAAATTGGTTGTTGTGAGTTCCACGATAAATGAGTTTGATGTCCTCAATACAAGGATGTTAAAATAAGGGCTCCAATTCCATAACATAAAGGGATTAAACTGAGAGCTGTTAGCTTCACTCTTCAATCACCGTCACTCACATACAGTATATGCATGCTGTCTGACATGGAAAAGAGATTTATGGCGTATACTTATATTACAAGAGACTTAACATATGTGTGTATCTGTGAAGCTCTCTTTAGAGCTGTTAATGTGATTGCAAGAATATTGGGACAGCTAGTGATTTAAGAGGATTTGCCCCTTTCACCAGTTTTCTTGTTCTTAGAATTAAGTCCAAGCCTATTGTATGTGTCATGTACAGACTGTGGATGTTAAGTATGTGCAAATATAATTTTTTGCTTATTGTCAGAGGACCTTACATTGTATATAAGTAGTGATTGTGGACTACTTTCTATTCTTGGTGTATTTTTTTTCTCCTGTATCCTTTACATGTAATTGAGCCACCAAATTTACTTGCAAACATTTAATAATAGACCCTCTTTTTTCATTGTGCTGTAGATTTCAATCACAGTGTTCTGCTTTTTGTCGAATTAGGTTTTCTTGGAGACTTACTTTGAACAACAAATGTAATCATTTTCAAGGTATAAAACACATTGCCATCAAAAGAAGCTGATAAATGTCTTTTGAATTAGTCTGTTTTATAAGTCATCAATAAAACTGAAACCTCTCTGTAGGTCCATAATTAAACACATTTATCTTTCTAAAAATGAACAGCTGAACCATAACTTACACTCACAGGCCACTTTTACTACTACCTGGTTTGACCCTTTTTGTCTTCAGAACAGCCTTCATTCTTCATGGCATAAATTCAACAAGGTGTTGGAAATGTTCACATTGACATCGATATGATAGCATCACACAGTTGCTGCAGATTTATCAACTGCACATCTAGAATCTGTTGGCCCACTACATCCCAAAAGTGTTCTCTTTAGATTGAGATCTGATGACTGTGGAGGCCATTGGAGTACAGAGAAGTCATTGTCATGTTCAAGAAGCCAGTTGGAGATGATTTAAGCTTTGTGAAATGGTGCATTATCCTGCTGGAAGTAACGATCAGAAGATGGGTATACAGCATACCCATCTTCTACCATATACTGTAGTCATAAAGTGATGGACATGGCTAGCATTAATACTTGGTAGGATGTGGCATTTCAGTTGATACTAAGGGGCCCAAAGTGTGACAAGAAATTAGAGATGTGGCGTTCATGAACAAATCAATTATTTTGATTGCTTCTTTTAAATAAAAAATGAGTTGCAGTTATGAGCTATTTGTTTTTGAGACACCCTTTTTTATAAACAAATTGTCCACTCTACCTTCATGAGACGTATGTGCCATCATGGGAGTCTGATGTCCAACACGCTTCATTCACATGAATGCATCTGTGGGCAGAAAGTATTGTTCGGAAACAAATACTGTGAGTTCCATACAAAATGTTGACTAAAATTTGTATTGATGTGGCTCAGGTTTATTCTATTTGTATCTATATTTTTCCTTT
>JBBBVU010000006.1:7007679-7018473 GCA_037177055.1 Atherinosoma microstoma
ATATAAAATTATCATTCTTGTATATTCTGAATTTTTTGCATTATTGTTCTTGTGTGGAAATGTTTGGAGTAAAGTTGTTTTGCATGGAAGTTAATTGTAGCTGTTTAGTTTTTGGTGTGCCACAAAGTTTTTTGTTGGGGCAAAATCCAAAATAGTGATCTCACAGTCAAAGCATGGGGATATGAAGCCACCTTATGGAATGGTTGTAATGAAAACTCAAGCAAAAAATGGAAATTATAGCTTAAGTCTGGAAATTATAACCAATATTTTAGAATAATTTTCATCAACAGAATATACTGTATATAAGGGTGTCTTAGTTTTGAATCCAAATCTTACCTTATAATTGCTACCAGTGATTATTTCCTTTATGAAAATGAGTTACCCCTGACTGAATTCCAAAGTAGAATAAAATAATGATAAAAATGAGCCAGTCTTTTGAATGGCTCTTTGAAAGGAAAAGCTCATCAAAATCCAGCTCCTTTCAAAGAGCCAATAACATATCACCCTACACCATTACATCACCAACAGCCTGAACCACTTATACAAGGCAGGATGGATCCAAGCTTCATGTTGTTTACACCAAATTCTGACCCTACCATCTGAATGTCACAGCTGAAACTGAGACCATATTTTTTCAATCTTTTATTGTCTAATTTTGGTGTGCCTGTGTGAATTGTAGCCTCAGTTTCCTGTTTATAGCTGACAGGAGTGGAACCTGGTCTGGTCTTCTGCTGCTTTAGACCATCTGCTTCAAGGCTCAGCATGTTGAGTGCTCAGAGATGCTATTCTGCATACCTCAGTTGGAACCAGTGGTTATTTGAGTTACTGCGGCCTTTCTATCATCGTGAACCAATCCGTCCATTCTCCTCAGACATTAACAAGGCATTTTCCTCCAGATAACTGCTGCTTACAGGATATTTTCTCTTTATTGACCATACTGTGTAAACCCTAGAGATGGTTGTGAGTGAAAATCCCAGTAGATCATCAGTTTCTGAAATAATTAGAACATCCCATCTGCAACCAACAACCATGCCACATTCAAAGACACTTTAATTTCCTTTTCTTCTCCATTCTGATGCTCATTTTGAACATCAGCAAGTCATCTTGATCATGTCTATATGCCTAAATGCATCGTCATGCATGATGTGATTGGCTGATTTGCTATTTTTGTTAACAAGCAATTGAGCAGGTCTATCTTATAAATTGAGCAGTGAGTGGATATTTCAATCAAACTCTTCCTCATTGACAATAATAATATTAAAAGAGGAATAATTCTCCTCAGTTCTTGGTTTTCTTGTCCTACTTTAAAACCTCTTATCTAGAATTAACATCTTTGAGAATCCCTGCTATATAGATCTCGAGATGGTAAAAAATGCTTAACCAATTTCTGCATGTAATGTACTTTACTGCTTAAGGGACTAAATATAACCCCAAAGCAGGACTTTCTTTAAGGTAAGATGTGCCACGATTCAATAATGGTGGTTCTGATAACTTTTGATAAGCTCACTTTTTCTCATGTCTTCAACACGAGCTGTTGTGCTGCAGTTCCTGTTTCTGAACCTGATCACCATGAGTTCATGGTGTTGAGCTTTGCTTGGTGATGTCTTGTGATGCTAATTTACTTATGATACTGACTGATTTACTGTACTAATAAAATGCTTATCTGCTGAAGCTAAGTAGTTATCTGTCCTCACCTTACTCTTCTCAGGTATAACCTGGGAAAGACATGACTTTCTTACAGTACACATTGCTGCTTGAGCATCAGCGGTTATTTATGTAAAGCAATCTTTAGAGGCAAATACAAGTGCATGAGTGGATTAAACTGTCCACTTTGTAAGGGCAGGAATAATCGGTTGCAAAATCCTCCCACACGTTTTGTAACCCAAAACTCTGATCATGTCCATGTCCTTTTCAGGTGTGAAAATATACAACATTAATGGGTTTATCAATCTGGTAAAACAACCCCATTCTTCCTTAAAGTCAGATTAATGTTAATTTTCCCCACACTTAGACATGAAGATGACACATAACTTCTCTTATTACATTTTCCCATTACAATTCACACTATCTCACAAGCTCACAGTGGTTCTGGTTAAGATACTGGCAGATGGGAGCAGCATACAGTATTACTATTCTTCATGGTACAGTTGGCGGAAAAGGTGGTGCCATAAAAGACTCTTAAACATTTTTCACACATTGATGTCTGGAGAAACAGATTTTGCAGTTTGACATGAACACATGTGTGAATCTGGAGATACTTGTTGTGAAACATATATGGGAATGTTCCAGAGTGGTGCCCCAGTACTCAACACAGGAGGCAGACAATGCTGTAACCTTTTCATGATTCTGTTTTTGTGTGGATAGTTATATGTATCCACAATACACCCATAAGAGTATTTGGTAACTACCATGAATACACACACTCAATCACTGTATTATCTACTGCACTCCCACATTCTTTCATTCAGCCATCTTTTGGAGTTACAGTTTTACTAGAAAGTTAGTTCACTTGAGTCAGATGTGTTGAAGCAAGAAACATCTAAACCCTGCAGGAAATGTTGAATAGAACTGATGCATTCCCTCTGGAAAACATCCAGTTGTCAAATTTACAAATCTTACAACATTCTCCACTCATCCAAATTTATTTGCTCACTTTTTATCATGGACTCATCAGTCAGTTTGTAGATTTATTTGGGATATCTCCTCAAAAAAACCTTGCAATTCTTGTTTGGGCTTTTTAACTATTTTTTGATTGGGATCATTAACAGTAACTTTTAGTTACAGTAAACTTTGACATTTTAACAGCATGTTTCAGACACTTTATTTTTTATCCACACAGAATATTATGGCATATGTTGGCAATTTAATTTACAAATGTTACATATTTAGGACATAGTGGCTTGAAATCGAGCAAGTCAAAAATTCCTCAGTGTAAAACAGATTCTGTTCAATGAGTAACATTGATAGTAATAAGAAAATCCCACATGATGGAAAATTGGAGAAGTTACTTAAATCCCCCTGTACATGCCACATGTAAGCGCTTAAGTCTATCGTTGAGTTTTAAATGTGAAAGTCATTGGTTGTAAGGAAAAAAAAGAAAGAAAAGTGACAAGTGAATGAATGGGATTGTGTGTTGATGAGTGTGTGTGCAAAGCAGCAACAGACTGTGTGTTTTTGTGTTAGATTTAAATTGTTACGGTCTTAATCCCCTGTCACTTTTCCCAACGGTCAGATTGCTTCAAAATAAAGACTCCCTCTATTGTCTGTCGCCGACACACACACACACACACACACACACACAGTTAGAGCCTGTCAGTCTGTTTCCTGCTGCCCTTTAGTGTGTGTTTTGTATGAAAGTGAATCACCAACATGTGTGAGAGCTGAGCGACTGACAGACTGTTAATCCTTCACCCCCTGCTCCTCCCTTTGCCTCCATCCCCAGCCCCGCTCCTCCAGCTCCTCCTGCCCACTCACTTACCCTCCTCTCCTTCTTTCCCTTTGGTGAGCTGTCTTTCTTCATCCCCCTTTAACACACATCTTTTTTTCTCTCCTGTAAACTACATCCTTTCCCTTTCGTCCTGCTAGTTTCAACCTTTTCCCTTCTTTTGAATGATCTTCCAGTGTTATCTAACATCTCATTCTTCTTGGCTACTGTCTTTTTCATGTTGTTTTTCTTCCTTTCCCTTATTTACTTGTCTTCCATCCTTATTTTTGAATATCTCCTCACTGACTTTCACCTTTTATCCTTCCTTCATCCTGCTTTTTCTGAAGTTCTTCACTCCTTACCTCCCTTTTTATCCTGCCTACCTAGACTCCATCTCTCCTCTTTTCCCTGATATCATCCCTTTTGCTTCCTATAGTATTATTTCATCATCAGTTTTCCCTTTTCTACCATAAAATATTTCACTTTCCAGTCCTTTTCTTTGTCTTGCTCATACATTTTCATCATTCCCTTTTCCTCATCTTTTCCTTTCCATCTCCTCTCTCATTTATACATCTAACTCATCTTGTCCCCCACATATTTTTTCTTTCTTTCCTCGTTCCTCTACACCCATCTCTCTCCTCCTTTGTCTTGCTTTCTTGATCTGCTCTGTATTTTCTGTATCTCCTCACCTTTTCATGCATCTCCTCCATCTCCTCCTCTTCCCTCCTCTCCCTGGCTGGAAAAAGATGGAGATAAGCAACACCGAACAGACTCAAAGTGAAGCATTAAATCTAGAGAACTAAATGCTTTAATGGTTCACTTCGTGTTCAGCATCCACAGCGCTCACATCAAACAGAAGAGATAAATTACACTAATTCGTCTATAAATACAAAATCACACCGTTTGATCCACCGTTACCGTCACAGCGGCTTACCCCAGCAAATGCACCACATGTCCTAATACGTTGTAATATGTTGAACAAGACACGGCCTTGTTGAACGCAGCTTTGAAGTTGATGCAACATGATGGACGACTGAGACGCTCCTCGAATTAGTGAATTCAAGGATTTTTGTTTTAAATGCTCACTGGCAGCAAATCAAACAGGATGGAAAGAGGGAGCAGAGGACAGGATCTAAATGAAGAGATGTGTTTATGTGAGCCACTTTGTTTGCCCAGATCTGAAATAATTTAAGAATGTGTCAACACTGTAGCAAACTTCACCAGAAGGAGCAGAAATCTGCTTTATGATGTTTGTGTATGATAAAGATAATGCACAAACGTGCTCATCTTCAGAAAAGCACTAATTATACTCTGGTATCTGTGACCTACTATTATTAACTAAAGAGTTCTCCTCATGTGGCAAAAAATTTAGCCCACACTAAGCCCTGACTGCAGCCCTTGGTAGATACAGGTCTGTAAGTTACTTACATGTTCAGACGTTTTAGAGTTTTTAATTCTGAATTACTTTTGATGGCACATAAGCTACAAATGTGGGAAATTAGATGTTTACATGCACAAATATGCTTTTAATAATGATTAAAAACATCCTTCAAACCTCCACTAATAGCAAAAGCATCATGTATGTATCAAAACATTTGTGTTTTTAGAGATCAGCCTTAATTCTGGCACACTTTCAAATCCACTGCAAAAACAATGAAATGCAAACTTTACAGTCTTATCATTCTTATTATGGTAAGTGTATTGCTCAACCATGAAAAAAATGTGTGCAATTAAATTTTTATTAAAGACAATCCTCTTTTCAGTGTATTCTACTTTCATCTAAATTTAATGGTACATGTTTTTTTTTTTTAGTTAAAGCCATTAACCATGGCTCTATGATGCTTAAAATGATTTCCTTAAATAGTTAAATAACTGAATGAAAACCAGGCAGAGATGGGTGCAAAACAACAAAACTACTTTTTAAATGCATTTCTTTTATTTTAGCTTCAAAGTATTTCTCTTACTATGCTGCTTATATGTTTAATTCCCTTGCTTCTCCTCAGTATTTAAGCCTTAGGTCTGGCTTATAGTTTTAAGGATTCCAATTGAGTGTTGTTTTTTTAATACATCTAAGACATATTTAGAGAATTAAAAGATGCACACTACTTTGCAGATTGATTTGTCTGCTCTTTTCTCTTTTATATGGAACCATAAACCCACCAGGACGTCCTTGTCTGAGATTATAACGACTTTACTGCTTCAACGCCACCATACAACACTAATCGCATTAAAAATTGCCCTCTCTGGTATTGTTTTTTATAATGCGCATGAGTTAAAATGTGCCCTATTGTTCTGAGGCAGCCAGGTGGAAGAGCAGAACCGTTTCTTTCACATTATGAAGGCTCTGTGGGTGTCGGAGGGTGATGGAGCCACAAAGTCCACCGACTCAGCTGACATGATGAGAGAGACAGGCAGGACACCAGCTCTGGGCCTCGTTACTCGAGCTCCATTAAGCTTCACGCTTAAATTATACCCTAATACCTGTTGTCACGGTGATGCACTGGGCTGCTAACGTTTATCCGGGCCATGGGGGCTATATAGTGCCCACGCGTGCAGCACCGCTGGCACCAAGCACACACACACATATTTACACATGTTGCAAGCTCAGTGCAACCAACACTCATCAACATTAGACCCTGCAGGTCACACACAAACACAGACTCTTCTGATTGCATACACAAACATAAATGCATATTAATTAACACAGCATCTAAAATGCTGTTAAGTCCTGCACTTGTTATTTTCTTTTCCAGCATGTCAGTCTCGTGTCTGCATCCAGAATAACCTGCTAATTTTTTCATGACAGTCATGGCAGATCAGAATCTGAGCCTTTTTATGTGTTTCAGAACTAGTTTAGATAAATGCAACTATATAGATAGACAAACATGCCATGGAGTATGACTTGTATGTTTTAACTGTAGTTTTACTGGTGAACATATTTGGAAATATTTTACTTTGCCACAATTTAGATTCAAGCGTGCTTCTTGTAATAAAATCAAAGGTCAATGACAGAATAATATAATACATCATTAAAAACTGTTTCTATTGGTATCTAATAACTTTACTAAACTAATTATTATGTTTTCATTCTCTTAGAATAAGCCATTTATATCTACTTGCTGTGGGTCCAAATACATGGCAGCTGCTATATTTGTGCCACAAATTTTTACAACGGTGTCTCTGAATGGACAAATAACTGAGTGTGAAGTGAGAACCCTCTGAGATTAAACCTGCAGTATCGGCTTTGTTCGATAGGAACTAAGGCGACGTTTGGGATAAGTAACACCTTAAAAAAACATAGAAAAAGAGTGTACATGCACACAATGTTGAAGTAGTAATCTGTAGTGCACTCGTCACTGCACCTGAGACCCATGGATTTACTCTCAGATGAAAACATGTTTATGTCTGGAGGAATTTTGGCCATGGACAGCCACCGTCCAATCACAACTGTGCTTGGCATTTAAGGTAATTTCTATTTTTACCACTAGATGTCAGTAATTCTTACACAGTGTACCTTTAATCTCTCAAAGAGTATCCATTGTTTAAAGTGAGGAAGTGATATCTTGCACAAACCATGCAAGTGAATAATCTGTTCCTGCCCTCCATGGGCGTGGCTCCGAGTGGATGATTACTCGTCTGACTCCGCTGTGACTGGACTTATTGCTTATTACTCAGGGTCTTCTCTCCAGTCACTGCCAGTTCATCAGCTTACTTGTGGAATTGTTTGCTCCAGCTTGATCCTTTGGATCTTTCAGCCCTGCAACAGAACTAGCACCCCAGATCATCTTTACCTCAGAGAGAAGTACCCTGGTACATACATATCTCCAGCCAGCTTTGAGTCACTCACCTGCTTTCAGTCTCTCTGCACCACCACCACCAGCTCCGTGGGAGGGTTCCAAGCCCACTTGGAAAACCCACCCTGTTCAATCTATCAGTCTTTTATCTTGGTCTCTTTCACTGCTCACCTGAAGACTCACACGATGGCATCGCCTGTGCAGCTTTTCCATCTCCAAGATGACTCTTCATTTCCACTTGTCAAAGCAAGCTCTTTGTTCCTTGGAAATAAACTCTTTTCACAACAGTTTTTTTTTTGTATTTATCTATGTTTAAAGATGATAAAATATTGCAGGCCCCTTAACACCCCTTAAACCACACAAGTATGATTTAGCAGTATGTTCAATATAATTATCATCCAAGAAGCTGAACCTCTGTTCTGGTTTTAATTCTCAGGAAGACTGAAAGAAGATTTTGCCAAAACTCCCTGAATCATTCCATCATCCCATCAAATCTGACCAATAACTCAGGAATCTCTCATGTCTCATGACCAAGACCCCTTTATCATGATGTTGCCACTCCCATGCTTAACTGTAGAGTTGTCAGGATGATTAGTGCTTACACCACAAGCTGTGTTGTTCTTTATGACCAAAATGTGAAAATTAAGATTCATCTACCTAAAGATTTTTTTGTTCACATTATCCTGATGCATTCTGGGGGCAGGGTATTAAAACGTTTCTTCAAGGCCCTGTATGCTCTCAAACTGTCGACATGGGAAAGCTCCAATAGGACAATCCCACAAGTAGGGTGAGTACCTGCCCTGGTCTGTAACTCTAATCCAGTCTGGTGACTTTATGTGAGTAATTTATCCCCCCTGGTACATAAATATTCACAGCTGAAATTACCTCCTGTTTTGAAGTAAACTTGAAGCTCTTCTTGTGATTTATTGTCACTTTATTTAATCAGTTTCACTGAGATTTCTTCTCCAGAACACTTGAGAACATTCATAATGACACAAACACAGAATCAGCATACACACCAAAAACTAAAACCAGTTAAATGTAAGAAAAAAGTCCGTACACACACACACACACACAAAGAAATATGTTTTACATTAAACATAACTGCAGCCGTGTTAACTCTTCCATCGAGATTATGAGGATATAAAGTATATTTGTACATTTGGCAAATCACTAAAATACTTTACAATAATAAAACAAACCTACTAAAACACAGTAGCTGAGATTTTACATGGATATGAAATACCATCATTCTATATTGGAGCACTTAGGGTTTTGGATAACAATCATTTGGCTATGTTTAGTTATATGTATGCAATTTCTTGGACACTGTGTTAGTTTATCTGTCTGTGAGTCTCTTATCTTTGCGAGGACCATTTTGAATTTCACACAAGTGGGGACATTTTCAGAAAGTGAGTACAGCTGAATCAGTCTTGACTTCTTTTGAAGATCACGACTGGATTATAGAATTGAGGTTGAATGATTTGTTTTAGGCTTATGTCATTATGTTACAAGTACTGTATATTGATGCATATATGCATGTGTGTGTGTGTGTTCTCACACTCAACCAGTCTGTTTTATCAGAGCTCAGACTTTCATCTCTGCAGCAGGCCTGAACACAGCAGACAGACTGGGTGACACTGACACCCAGGGATCCCTGAACACATCAGCACCCGTCCTCCATACTTCAGGCCAAAAACCCTGAAATCTCTGGATACCCTCACGTCTGTCACAAATGCACATAGAGAGAAACGCAGTCACTTTCATTTGTACAGATGAAACCACTGCAGATGTCACATCTTCTCTCATCAGTTTCAGTCATGATCAATTACAAGACAGAGATTTGATAATATGCATGTGTGTGTGTGTGTGTGTGTATGTATGTACCCTTTATCCGAGAAACATGAGAGGATGGAAAATCTTCTCATCATTGTTAGCCAAGTCTTTAAGCTAACCTTGCGAGCTAAGTTTAATTAGTGACTGTGGTTTGATGAATGCATCCCTGATGGCTTTTGTAGATTGCAAAACATGTAAAAAAAAAAAAAACGTGTGTGATGTCCAGTCTTATTGAAGATGGGGTTATCATGTTGTGAAACAGTACTCCTACATATGTGTTTGCTTTGTATTTTTACTCACTTTTGTGGAATTTTGTATGTTTCAGTCTGACTTGCCCGAATGTCCACACTATTCCCTAACCCCCCCATTCCCTACATTGGGCTGCACTATATCGCAGACTATATAGTTCTGTTGGCGATTCAGACACAAACAGGCTATTTTCTCCTCCCCGCAGATCATGTGACTACTAGCTGTCACCACAGCAACAAGATGCTGTACAAGATGCTGTGGTGAGACATCCTCGCACCACAGCAGTGCGAGGATGTCATTCCAAATCAAATCCAAACTCGTATGTGACAATATTTTATTTCCTTATATTTTGTTTTATTTTTTCTTTGTTGCAGATGTATCCAATAAGAAAATGAATGGTCTTTAGTTTTTTTAACCCGCTTGAATGTCTGTGCCACTGTTACTTAATGTGGCATCTTCCATCAGAGAAATGGTCCAGTGGTAAATTTTAGCATCTTCTCAGCACTAATTGAACTAATAATCATGAAAATAAGAAAATGACTACATATAAGAAGATGGAGACAGGCAATGAGGAGAAGACGGATGAGGAGAATTGCGCTTGTTGCTCCTGCCTGCAATGTGTTGTGGTCTATATTGACCCATTGTGACCATTGACCCTGGCATAGCTTGTGAAGTTGTTTAAAAGAAGGGCAAACTTCATTTATTAGTTTCTTTAGTATGATTGAGTTCATGATAATGAGAATCTGTGTTTGTCTGTTATTAATCCTAAACATTTTTACTCAAAATTACAAAATTAATAACGTTCTTTTCTGTGTCTAATGACCAGTGGCATATCTAGGACATTTTTCATGAGGTGGCTAAGATAATACACAAGAGTGTGGGGTGGGCAATAGCACTGCTGCATGTCCAGCAGAATCATTGTTCACTTTGGTTAGAATACTTGGGAGTCTGGAAACCGTTAAATTACAGCTTTGAGCCCCGTCCAATGTCAAAAAGAAAAGACTTTAAAGGTGCATTGCGCAAGTTTAAATGCTAAATACTATTATTTTCTTTCCCCAACATCCTCTTACCATTGCCTGATATGTAGGATGAGCCGATCTCTATTTACTGCAGTGGCCTCTATAGAACTGTTTCTGCATGCTCAATGAGAGGGATTCCATTCGGGTTTGAATCCTCAGGGGCGTGCATGTGGGTTGACACGCTGTGTGCTCGTTAACCTGGCCGCTGCAAAAAAAAAAAAAAAACCTGGCCACTGCAGGCATTGTATTGTGTACTTGTCGCGAGCGGGCAAGGACCCAGCCACCTAATAGTAGCCGGGACCAATCCCGATGCAGTTCGTGATCCTCCCGGGCAATGGACAACACGGAGCCAATCAAAAGTTAAACACTTTATTAATAATCATGGCCACAAGGACGTTCAGCAGATCTCAAGAGCCACTAGAGGGTGCTAGCTCCTTCCCAAACTCCTCCTACCCTGTAAACAAACCCTCCC
>JBBBVU010000006.1:7037006-7053644 GCA_037177055.1 Atherinosoma microstoma
TCCCCCCGGATGAGCTGGCTGATGTGGCCGGGGAGAGGGAAGTCTGGGCTTCCCTGCTCAAGCTGCTGCCCCCGCGATAAGCGGAAGAGGACGGCACGGCACTTTGAATATTCTTGAAGCTGAAAATTTGCTATACAAATAAACTTGCCTTGCCTTGCCTTTTTTAGTACCTGCGTTGTAAACAGGTTTGATTTGTTAGGAAACAAACAAAGAAATAAAGAAACAAAAAAAAGGGTTGCTCTGCTAATGTTTCTTAGGATATTGATGCCAGCTTGCCCTTTTGACATCTGATGCCTCTGTGCTGGTGGCATCTTGTATTATGTTTCTCTTGTGAACACAATCTATTGAACCACTTAAGTAGTTTTTTTTTCTTCTTTTTTTTCATATTTGGCACAAATGTTCAATTTAACCCAAAGATGCATCGATTAGAACTTGGTGGCCAGAAGTCAAGATCACCGTGACCTCACAGCAGATGGTTTTGGCCATTACTTAATAATTTGTAATGTTGTGAGGTTGTTTAAACAGATGGAGAACCCAGACGTTAGGTGCACAGAGGTAGAACTCTAAAATCCAGGTTTGATGAGCAGCCTTAAGGATCAAGCATATTTCATATGTCAGAGAAGAAAACAAATCCAGAAGCGGTGCAATTGTCAAAACTTGACACGAAAAATACGGTTGTCAGAAATAAAGGGTGCTTCTGTAAATAAAGAAAGTCTATATAGAAAAAATTTGTTGGGGGAGACGGGTGAAGAACTGCTCTCTGCATTCATCCATATTTGCTTTTTTTTTTTTTAAACAATACACGTCTTATATATTCATGAAACAAATTTTTGGTAGCAATGCCGCAGTGGCTCCATCCATGATACAGGCAAGGCAAGTATATTTGTACGGCACATTTCATGTAAAAGATAATTCAAAGTGCTTTACATAAAACATCAAAAGCATTACAGCGGTGTGCAGCAGGATGACAGCACAGATTTATCACAGCTGTTACCTTACAAACTACAAAACCATGCCTCTGAAATATTCACTGAGACTCCTGACATTTAGAAAAACTTGATTACATGATAGGATTATTGATAAAAGACGAGTAATATTCCTTCTCAGTCTTTGTTAATGATGATTACCAAAATTGTTTCCAATTTGAAGAGTCGTAGTTTGACATGTTAGGAAACAACTTTTGAGTAATATTTAGCCAGTTAAGATTTATTTTAAATGCGAAATGACAAAACCAAACAAACAAACATGAACTCTTTTATGCCACACTGTGTCTTCTTACATTAGCTTTGCAGTATTTCTTGGATGAGTCACATGCATGAAGGGGTAGCAACTATATGACTGACTTATAAGAAGATGGGCTAAGATACTTGAAAAATGCCAGCAGCAGGTTGCACCAGTGTTGTCATGATTCACATATTTTTAATAATAATGTGAAGTTTACTATTTTCATGAGCAGCAAGTACAACTAAAGACTTATCTCGTTCTTCTTTTGCCCTGATGTCTCAAACAGGAAAAGATGATGGCTGTCTAAGACTATTTGTGTTCTAGCTATCAGATACATTGAGTTGTCCTAAAGTACCTGATGTATGGAACAGAAAGTGTTCCTCTAGAACAATCAGGATCTTTAAACCTAAATTCCTGTTCACAAAACAAGATTGAACAATATAAACTTTTTTCCACTTATTGTATTTTTATCCCCGCCCTTATCTTTGCTGCTGCCATGAAGACTCAAGTTTAGATAAAACTTTAATCATCCCTTTGGGGAAATTGGGTCCTTGTGTCTTTTTTGAAGTTATATAATACAAAGAGCTTTGAGTAAAATAACAAGGAGCCAATTCACAGAGTAGGCCATTAAATCTTTTTTTTAAATCTGATTTATTTTCAGTTTGGAAGGATAACAAACCTTCTTTTTTTTTTCTCTTCACAATGTCTCAGACTGTACTAATTATCAATCAACAAAGAAAATATTCGTTTATTCTGTAGTATCATTATGTTTTCCATGTGTTAAGTTTCCTTTGCGTGACATATTTTCTTTGAATTATTTTAACATGATCTTTCACACTGGGGTGAAATAATTCTGCAAACGATTCACAGGCTTTAATTTCCATAGAACAACGGTAGCAACATAATAATGAAACGAAAAATGCTTTGTTAATCCCAGAGGGAAATTACAACTATATGTGGGACACATATGGGACAAATAGCGGAAATCAGAGGCTCTGGCAGATGAAAGTATAAAAGAAGATTCCATTTGAGTAAGATAGCAGAAATATCAGGACTCTACTCAATGAATGCCAAATTTGAATGACTACTTACTGCTTGTGAGTCCGGGGGGTTTAAGGGTTCAATGCTCCTGTTACACTCTCAGAGGGAGTGTCCATTACGGTGAGTGTTAATTGTGGTGGGGCTTTTCTTGGATCTCTGAGGACGACCTGCAGCCCAAACACAGGGGCCTCTTGTCTCTTTTTTTTCCTTATTTCAAACAGCAATGCATGTTATTTTATCTATGAATATAAATGATTTGACTTCAGCAGGCAACATTTTGGTACTAAACTTGCTGATTCGATATACAACAGTGTGTTTTAAAACTGGTGTGCAGCGCTTTGAATCAGTCTAGAGACAGATATGAGCACCTCAGATATTCCTGTCAATTTAACTCCATATTTTTTTAATGTGACATGTGTTGTATGTGTGAAACTCCTTTTAACAATTAAATGATATATAGAATTTATGTGAATGGAGACAAAGGATGAGAATCAAGATGGTTTTTCTCTTTTACGTTTTGCAGACAAGTACAATTTGTATCCTTAAAATCCTGTGTTTCTCTGATGTTAATGTAAATTTTTGTTGTTTTTATCCTAAATTAGATGAGTCCCGGACTAAATCCAAGTTCATTAAGTTCATTATTAGCTCATGAGGCATGAATGGAAGTACACATGTTCTTAATTAGTCTGGCTGATTGCTAACTTTGACAAGCTGTGGTCAAAATTGTGGGGGGGGGGGGGGGGGATTCATGTCTGCTCCTGTATTTTGCTTAGAAAAGTGACATTTTGTTAGCTAAAATTAGACTTCAGCTAAGCTTGTTAAAATGATTCTGCTTTCTTTACCTGATTTAGTCACAATAGTTTAATTTAATTGTCACACTCGTGTATTTGAAAAGCCATATTTAACTTTGAGGTAACATATGTGTGTTACCTTCATACTGAATGAAGGTGTGAATCAGTTGCACAGCTGACCTCCGATCAGTCTGTATACACACCTGTCAGTCAACACTGACATAAACGTGGCAACAACAGCCTCTTCATGCACACACTGACCTTCAGCGGCTTTAATCACAAACAGACGGCTGGTGTCGAGCAACAGTGTGTGTGCGTGTGTGTGTGTGTGTGCGTGTGTCTAAGGCAGTTTTCAGTGAGGGAGGTTAGAGAGCTCCACCTGGAGACACACAGCTAGAAGTTCAGATGGGAGGTGTGACAACAGCTTATATGCTTTTTTTGCTTTAAGTAAATCTGATAAACCTCCAACAGCAGTTCCAGCTTCTATGAATCAGATAAAAGTAGTAGTTTCATGAGAGCCTTTTCAGAAGGTATTTTCCAGATTGTTATGAAAAAGTTCTTTGACATAACAAGATTCCAGCTGATAAAAATCCCTGTTTCATTTTGAATTTCACTGTGGATTCATGCTTTTCTGTTTTGTTGCGTTTTGAAAAATACGTGAAACAGTTTAACCATATCATATAGTTTTTCTTCTTCATCTAAGAGCTTTGAACAAACCAAATCAATAGAACAACATGGATTTAACTAAGATATGTTATCATTTCTGGGATGATATAGGCTAAGAATTTACTCACCTGTCAATCAAACTTGATAATAATTGTGTCGTCAGTCAGCTTGAGTCGACTCAGTACTAGTCCGCGGAAATATGTCTAACAAGCACAAGCCCTTTGCTTGATTTGGATAAATTCAAGGTCCACATTTAGCAGCATGAGGGGCCCAAATGCTTCGCTTCAATCAGTGGCTCTAGTTTGACTTCTTCCTGGATCTCCCATGTTTTTTTTACTTGTTTGTTTATTTTTTATTGTTCTATCGCTTTTGTTTTCCGTCCTGAGGTAAAGTTATGATGTTTGAAGCTTGTGGTTTGATTTATGCAAAAGCTACAAGGTTAGTTTTATGCACAATAACCAGTGGAAAAAAACAAACCACAGAATATTAACAAACATTTTAAAATGTACAGTTTAAAGTATAACATGGGGAAATGACAACAGAACTTGATTCCTGCTCTGCTCTGATTGGATGACTGTTCTCCCAGCAGTATTAGGTTTCCTCACCTCCGGGACTTGTCACTCCGGTCTGACGGATATTAAGTGAGCATTACTTTTTAGCGCCATAAAATTGCTGGAGGAGAAAAACATGTCCAATGAAGCTTGACATTTCACAATCTGAACATATTACATGACTCCACCACATAATGTGCTTTTAATAAATTAAGCTCCTTTCCCAGCCAGGGAATAAATGTCAAAGTCAGACTGAATGACAAGCTTTGGTTTGTTATTCAGTTTTTTTTTAAATAATGACGTGAAAGGATAAGGTGTAAGGAGAATCAATCATTCAATCAATCAATCTACTTTATTTATAGTATATTGCACTTTTCAGACGAAATAACAAAGCAACCAGTTGCAAACATAAAATATGAAGAAACAAGACAAATTAGAACAGAATTAAGTTTATAACACATATGCCATATGTCCAGATCATAGCCTGCAAAAACAGAGCCCACCTCGTTAGCCTCTGGTTGGGACACTTCAGGGATCTGAGAAAAGTCCGAGGATTATGGTCTGTAAAAACAGCCAAAGGAGTTGAAGCACCCACGTACACTTTAAAATGTTGGAGAGCCCAGACCAAAGCCAGAGCTTCCTTCTTTATAACTGAATAGTTCTGTTGAATTTCTTAGCATTCAGGTTTTGCCAAACCTTGGTTATGTCTCTGGAGGAGAACCGCAGCGACTCCAACCTAGCTGGCATCCACCTGAAGTTCAAAAGCCCAGTCAAAACGTGGAGACATTAACACAGGAGATGAACAAAGCAAATTTTCACATTATCAAAGGCTTGTTAAGAGGCAAGGACCAAATAAACTTAGCCTTCACCTTCCACAACTCAGACAACGGGAAAACGACAGTGGAGAAATTACAGCAGAACCCCGGATGGGGCCGTCACAATATTAAAGCAATTGTCGAGTGTTAGAATTACTAAAGACTCAACTGTTGATGGACAGCTTTTTTCTATGATTTTACTCACTGATGGAAGGCTTGGTATCGGCCTATAATTCATCATTTAAGAAAGGGTAAAGATGGCTCTTTTTAGTAGATGCTTGATAATTGCAGTCACTGACATGTTTGATCAGGAATTTTAGAGCAAACACAAATGTCTTTTTTTTTCTTTTAAAGTTCTGATATCTGTGTCCTTGCATGTACATTCTGGCAAAATGTGAAATGACTGACAGTACACCCTGTAAAATATGTTATAAATACTTCATGTTAAGAATAAAACACGCAAAGACACTAACATAATGCCACACATGGCTTATCTACATAAGCTTCACCTATGCCAGATGTTTGGAACAGACAGGAAAGAATCTGAGCAGAAACGTCCAATCTGTGCGATGAGAGGAGACAGACGGCTGGAGAGTAAATCGCACAAACGCACACTGATGTGACAATACAGTGCAGGCATCACGTATCCGCGCACATGCACACATTTGTCACATCAGGCATCTGAGCTACACGCATGATCGCTTAAATGCGTGTGTGGATGTGAATGTGAGGTGGCTGGACTCTGATTTGACACTTTGAAGCAGACGCAACCAAATCAGACAGAAATGTGTTAAATAAGCTGTGAATGTGATCCTGTGTGTGTGTGTTTGTGACTTTGTGTCTTATTATTTTTCCTTATTTTTCAGAGAAACCCAAGCATAGAGCACAGACAGAAATAGAATTTTCAGCCCGGCTTTTCATTTGAATGTTTGATGGGTATTATTGATTTATTATCTATAAATTATTTAGGGTTTAAAATGTTCTTCATCTCATAGAATTTGTAAATACAGGATTTTTCACAAAATTTAATTTTTTTCTTATAATTTTATGTCACCTTTTAGAAAATGCTATCTTTAATGATGCTTCTCAAGGTTTCATTTCATGCGTATTTACTGTTTATTTCATCATTTTATTGAATGATGGTATTTATTTTACAATAAAACAGATGTCAAACACTCTAACAGGCCTTGTGTGGAGTAAATCCCATAAATAATTTATTTTGTTCTTACAAATTTCCCAACTTAGATGAACACTAGCTCATAAAGCTCTTTATTTCCATTGTCTCTTCTCTTTCCTGTCATTTTTTTCCTCATACCAGAGGAGTGAGTCATTTGTAAACTGTGCTGAATTCTGGAAGAGCTGCAACTTTTTAACGTGACTTAACATGGCACCAAAAAGAAAAACGCTTTAAAATTTTATGTTTGACTCTGTTTTTTCCGGGTAAGCTATAAAAACCAGTAGGAAAGAAGCCTCAGTCATATTATCATTGTGCTGATGTGGGTATTCGTGTGCAAATGCACATCCTATATTTAACAATGTGTGCATTTACTGCCTGTGCATGTCAGTAAATGGTTATGTGAATATGTGCATGTGGGAAAAGCTTGTGCGTGTGTGTGTGTGTGTGTGTGTTTGCCCGGGATAAAATTAGAAAATGCATGAATCGGAGCATAAAGGTGTGTTCCTATGTGTGCCCTCTCTGTCACACTAAGCCCAATAAATCACCCCGTCGTTACCCATCAGCTGCATTACTCAGTCAACCCGGCGATGGTTACACAGCTGAGCGAGCGAATGGCACGACCTTGTTGAACACTGCTTTTGAGGATGATGCAAAATGACGGACGAGTGCGCTTTTGCTTTAAAAGATATGAATCCAGTGTTTTTTGTTTGTTTTTGTTTTTTATAAAAAAGCTTTTCATGCTTTGTGAAAAAAGGAATCAAGTCAAAAGAAAAGGAAAAAGAAGCACTAAAGGAGAGGAACGCAATAAAAGACAATGCAGCCAGAAGAGTGGGAAAACAAAGGCATTACTGTACTCTGCCCCTCCTGTATGCTGGTGTGTAGTTGGACAGGTAGTTAAATGAGAAATAAATGAATGAATATCACAATTTGAATCTGAGCATTTGTTGTCTCACAGATCAAAACTCTGGAAACACGTCTAAGCATCAAGCACAAATGTAAAACAGCAACTGCCTTTGGGCATGTAGTCATATTTTTGGGGGCCAGAGTTGGAAAGGCATAAACTTAGCACAAAAGAAAGGAAATTTTTGTTTGGTGGGTTATGTCTTTATTGTTGCAGTGCCTCTTGGCAATAAATCCAATACCGCTTGAAAGCTTGTTTATTTCACTTCTAAATGGTGCCAGTTTTGCGAGGAAAATTCATCTGTGGGATGAGCAGTATAAGTATGCGGGTTGAGCCCATCAACAAACAGGGGCCACAGTAGGATGTGAAATAAACATACACAGCCACAACAGCCTAACACCTGCTCCTCATGCTGGTCACCAGCTTGGTCACACACTGCTGTGGAATGGCATCTCATTCTTCAACCATTTGTCGCAAGTCAGTCAGTATTATTATGTTGGTCACTGGCAGAAACCTCGATGGGGTTGAGGTCTGAACTGCAGGCAGGCCATTTCATCTTCTCCACTCCCAAATTGTGGAGGTCGTTCTGATAAATCTCGTTCTGTGGGGGCGAGCGTTGTCATCAGTCCCAGAGATGTGAGATGGTTGAAGAATCTTATCTCGATATATCCCAGCATCGATCGATCGATGACCAGCCTTGTTTTTTCCCCAAGAGGGAGAGGCCAACCCACACCATCACACTGCCTCCCCAATAGCTGTTTCCCTACTGGTGCAGGAATCAGGACATCATTCTCTGTGTCTTCTCCACACTTTGACCCTATGATCTCCATGCTCATGAGGTACCTCAGAAGTACCCATGAAGCCAGAAGCTCAAATCAATAATAAATAGTAGAATAAGCTGTTTGGCACTGACAGAGAAAATTTGGCAAGTTTTTCATGGACTAAACCCACATACTCAACTCTGCTGGGCTCATCCCACAAATACTTTTTCCTTACAAATGTGGTCATATCTGAAAGCCTTATTTTAACTTCTAAAAAAGCTCTGTTATTTGAAAACAACAACAGCTTTCTAAATGAATTATCACAATATGTAATACATGTCTTAAAATAACCATGCTCTTATGGATGTATGTTATGTATGTATGTTTTTAAAATATTGTAATTTTGCTGCGTTGATTACTTGTACAGTTTTGGGAACGCCATCCATACTGCAGTTCTCAGACAATAACAAGTTCTAAAATAGTAATGGTTACAGCTCTCAACGTGAGCCTGTATAGAGACAACCAGAAATCATTAGCCCCCCCCCTCCTCCTGTTCAATTCAGTTCAATCATTTTATTGTGCTTGAAGGAAAACTTAGTTTCAGGCTCTCTCCTCCCACCAAAAGAACAAACAAACAAACAAAAAACCTGACAAGAAAAAAATCCATTCATACCCAACATTACACAGTACACAAACATGACTTTCCAAAACAGACACCAAAAACAAAAAAGTCTAAAAATCTAATCTAATCTAACACTACAAAAAAAAACGGTCTCTAATAAAATTAGCCAAAATACCGTAATGAATAAAAAAAATTTAAAAAAAAAAACCCTAACATGAAATCTTGTCCAGCAAGAAAATTCAAACAGAAAAAAATACAGCTGCAGCAAAGATCACATTTGTTTCATTGTCCAGTAGAGGGAAGCCTATGGCTACAATCCCACCTGAAACTACATGGCTGAGTGTGCTTTTCAAAAGTTTCCATTTGAAACAGGAAATCATGTCAGCATAAACAATCATTTAACAATCATCATGTAATTGCTTGAGCTCTCTCTCTTTATCTAACTGGAAAAAAACTTGAGATCATAAAAAGCAAAAGGAGAAATTCACAAGTAGTTACAGGAAAAGGTGACAGCAATGCTGTGAAAACAGGCCACACAAAGTTGTGGTTTTGGTCTGCAATGAAACCACAGATGCGTGTTAAAAACTTTACAAATGTGTTTCAGATGTTTAACATTACGGAGGCTATGCCAGATGTAGATAATGTCAATGGAAAAGAAGACTAACACAAAGTATTCATCAAGGTTGGTCATCTAAAAAAGAAAGTTAGTTGGACTAAATAAATAGAATTTAGCATATTTGAAAGATGTGGCTGCAAGGAATTGTGGGGCAGAATAACTTCCTTTTTTCCACAAAGCCTGGTCTAGCTTTTCCTCTTCTAATGAAAATAAAAGAAGCATTGAAGTTCCTGTTCTTAATATTTGAAGAATCTGAGCATCATCATGAATGCGAATTAAGATACTTCCAGATGGGTAATTTTACAGGTTAGGAAACTTCCTAAAAAAAATAATAATAATAATTTTACTGGCCCAAATGCTTCATGTATTTTCAACAAGATTTTTTAACCTCAATGAAAAACTAAAAATATTTTTTTTATAAACAAACACTTGGGCTCAGCTTTGACTCGGCTTTGCAATAGAGAAACTATGACTATTTCAAACAGGAAAAACACAAGGTTAATTTGATACTTTGCCCCTTTTATTGATAACATGTTGTTTTATGCAGGCTGTGTCATTGATTAGTTACATCAATATCATCTGTAAAATATTACCAAGACACTGTGATCACACTCATAGTTCCCATAAGGCCACTCTCACCCTTAGTTCTCCACATATGCAGGCAGACAGTCAGTATGGTTGTATAAGACTATACATTCACTTGAGAGTTTATTTACAAGAGGGGTCGAGTAAGGGGAAGATGTCAGTAGCATGCAGATGACAGAGGGGGAAAAGGTAAAATGCCAATCGCAATTTTAAAAGTCTTAATATACCTAAAAGCAAAACAGTATAAAAACAACAGTAACAAAAATCCAAACCAAACAAGAGCTCTACACAAAAACTCAGCGCACAAGGAAAAGCAGGAAGCTATATAATCACTGGGAATGGTCAGATAAAAAAACAAAGGTGTGGAGCAAAGATGAACTCACATCTGTAAAACAAATCAAATTCTGTATCATCAGCAGCTGAAGCCAAATTTGTTCAGGTCATTAGCAATGTATGCTAACAGGAAGTTAGGAGTTTAGAAAAAAAAAAGAAAAAGAAAAAAATATATATATATTTTTTTTGTTTGGCTGTTTCTTTTTCTCAATGTACATATATCCTTGTTCGATATATCAAGTTTGTTTTTGGGACTCATTTCATATTGTTTATTTTTGTTTGTTTTTTTACTTAAACTTTTTTTTTTTTTTTTTGGTTGCTATGTTTTGTATTTTGTTTTGTTTTTTTTGTCTATTGTTGTTTATGTGTGCGTAAATAAATTTAAAAAAGTAAAAAAAAAAAAAAAAGGAAGTTAGGAGTTTTAACTGACACAGGCAGCAGGGTTAGTCATTTGTGTACTTAATAAAGTTATATGGAAGTTAAAGACACTAGTTTTAATAGCATGCATGCACATGCTACTCAAGTATATGTTTTGCAACAACACATGGTTTTGATACAGTTCTGCTTTCTGATGCCAAAGCAAAATGACTGCATTCTATTCTATTCTATTCTATTCTATTCTATTCTATTCTATTCTATTCTATTCTATTCTATTCTACAGTCATCTAGCAGACGTTTTTGTCCAAAGCGACTTACAACTGACAATGAAAACAACATTGCTAGTTAGTGCTAGTCAGACTGCTGAGTCCAGTTGGAAACAGGTGCTGCCGTGGAGTGTTGGCAGTGCTTTTTATTTTTTTTTCAGTCTGGGCACAGATAACTATAACAGTTAAAGGGGCTTAAATGCGTCTCATTGCTGTCTTAAACAAAAATAAACTGATGGAATATGAACCAGGCTCTGGTTCTTAAAACAGTCTACAGAAAGGTTCACACGGCATCCAATGTGCTGAGAGTGTGGCATGTACAGCAGAAAGGTTTCTACATCTGCGAGCAGGTGCCTAGTTACTCAATTTTCCTTTTGCCTTTAATAACTGTGACTGTAAAAAGTACCTATGACTTCATCATTCAACCAGCATCTGCAGTTGTATTTTAGGATGATAAAGAATTTGGTTGATCTTATTTGCTATTAAACTTGATATCTTTATACTCAACTATTTCTCCATTATGAGTCACCACCTCAGTCTGGACCCATGTTCCTACCTGCCCATCTTTCTTCTCAAAGCGCCTCACCACCACCCTCCCATTTGTTGGTAAGTTGCAGGGAAGATCCATTGTGGCTTCTTGGTTCAACTTCATCTTTAACAAGTCCTGCGTGATGCCTGCTCCGCGTACTCCACCTGCTCCGCCTGCTGGAATCATTGCATGGTTTTTGTTGATGTCCTCAGACTGCTTAGGAGAAGGAGAGTTGCGCAGCCCAATATGGGCACGCAAAGGTTTGAAGTCTGGTCTGGGGGTGCGCTCCCAGTTCAGTGGAGATGGTGATGGGTTTTTGTTGAAGGGTGAAGCATCCCTTATAGGTAATGGATTCCTGTTCAGTGCACCTCTGTACACCGGTGAAGGAGACCGTTCTCTGTGAGTAATGTGAGGTGACGGTGGCTTGAGGTGCTCTTTTTGAACAGCAGCATTTGCGACAATGCCTTTGCCTCCTGCTCTACGTATTTCACTTATGACCCCGCCCACTGAGGCCCTCAGAGTAGGGTCCGGCTCCACCATCCTACACACAGCATGGCAGTATGCCTGATCCTTCAGGGTCTCCTTGATCTTGGCGGGACAGACGGTGGGCGTGTATAACCGAACCCGGGCACAGAGCTCAGCGATGATCTTTCCCATGGCCCAAACATCTGAACGCTGGTCCCGTTGGCTGGTCCTGCTAAGAACCTCAGGGGCTGAGTAGGCCTCATTCCCCATGTCAATTGCAGAGTTTAGGCCATATCTGAAGAACTTGGCAAGTCCCAGGTCAATGATTACAGCTCTGTTTGTGTTATGCTCCACCTGGGGGACAAACACAGTTTAGCATTTGTGATCATAGTGCCTCTATCATTAGTGTTTCTGGATATACAGCGGTGAATGTGTTGCTAAAACATCTTCCATTACAGCGTACATATTTTCTATGGAACCACAGAGGCCACAAAGGTCAAAACCAAAACCACATTTTACAGCCATGCTCTGCTGCATTCTTCACAAAAGACAAAGTTGTGATGCCTTTTTGAAGCCTCTGAATGGGGTTCTGGCTTTTTGATGAGCACACTGAAGATCTGGGTGAGAATAACAAGCTGCATTGTACTCAGAATTTGACCCATTTCAGGTTATTTAGAAAAAGTATATTATTTTTGGGTTATTCAACAGTATTTTGGGCTTAATTATTTACATTTAGGAATATTCAAAGAAAAAATAAACCCAACAGACTTGAAGCATAGAGACGGTTTATTTCACCTAAAGGGGGCATGATTTCTTTAATGCCTTCTTGGTGCTCCAAAGAAGTTCCTCAATGTTTATTTTTACACTCAAAATAATATTTTGACCTTATTATGGCTAATTCATTATTTGGATTGTGGTGTTTGCATTAATACTCCAATTTATAGGATACAGAACAAAGTCAAATTAGTGACCCGTTCCAATTTTAGGTCCCGCCCATACTACCCATACTGTTGTTTATACCCATCCAAAGCCACCTTTATATGCAAAACAGAGCAGCACTCTGACTCCCTCTCTCTAAAAGTGTGTCATTGTTTGTTTTATATCCTCATCCATCCTGTTCTGTACTTACTGATCGAGCCCAGGTCATGGGTCGTAAAGCTAAATGCAAATATGCCCCCTTTTGTATTTAAATAGTTGGAAAACACTGTTTAAATAGCAGCGTTACTTAAAGTGAGGTCTTAATAGGGTGAATCCTGGAATATGTCTATGCTTTTCTTTTAAAGTGTGTTTTCCAAATTTTAAAACCCACTAATGGCCTGAGTCCCCACTCACCATTATGTTTTCAGGCTTGAGGTCTTGATGGACAATATCTTTGGAGTGGAGGTGAAGCAGTCCCTCACACATGCCGACGATGATGGTACCTTTATTTTCTGGAGTCAACTGTAGTAAGAAAATGTGAGGTAAAGTTCAGCCCGGCTCCGGTGAAATCAGCTGTTATAACACTACAGGTTTAGTCAGGCGTGATTTAACATGACTGAATTAAACAAAGTGTGACATGTAAAACCAGTGAGACGGGTACACATTCTGTTTAAACGCTAAACATAAAACAACTGTAGAAGAAAATAACACCTTCCTTAGAATTCTGTCACCAACATCAGGTTGCATTTACTTGATTCATTGTTAGTCGGCCCTCTGTGTATTCTGCACATCTGTGTGATGTGTGGACTTTCTGTTCAACTTGTTCAGAATAAACATTAGCCTAAAACTGATGCTATTGAATATGTCATTATTATCTTCTTTTTTTTTTCAAAGTGACCGGTAAAAATACAAAATGATGGGATTTTTATGAGCCTGTCAGTCAAAATGACCGACAAAGAAAAATTCTAGCGCAACCTCTGGTCGCCACGTACAGATTTCATTGTACTGAAAGTCTGGTCTGTTTAGAGATCTACTGTTCGTATATTCTCCACCAATGACCATTGGGTAGATCTTATTTCACTTCTTTATATACTCTGTAAAAATAGTAAATGTAGGTATAACCCTACATTTTATTTATAATACATATACTCACTTATAATATCAATCTTACCTGTATCTTAGACTTTGCAGATTTGAAGATAGTTGTCTCTAAATCTTCTCCAAAGACAAACTCTAGTGGAATGATCCATTTCCCGTCTTTAAGAGTTATGTTGCCAAGAAGCTTCACTATGTTGGGATGTTCTGACTTGCTGCAGATCAGGAGTCATGGAGAGAAGGAGAAAATGTCAAATCAAACTAAAATCACAATTTTCTTTGCCTAAATGTCTGGAAACCATCTAGATTATCTTGCTGTGTGAATCTTTAAAGTTTACTATCACTACTAAACATCCAGCCCCTGAAACACTTTTACTTTGTCTAAATTCAAGCTAATATGTATAACTTCAGATTACCAGCACTGTCTAAAAAGACTTTAGGACTCCATTAAACCAGCAACAAACTACAACAGTATGCACCGGATGTGCTAACTTTAAGATGATATGGTCTTGTTCATTAAAAACCGCATGCTTTAAATTTAGATTAACATTTTGAACTCTTCAGGTTTGTACATTGGAAGTACTGAGGGAATACTTTACATGCAACTTTGCAATATTGTTGTGTTCAACCATTTCAGGGCAAATTCAATCCTTGGCATTAACAAAGTGTTTAATCCAAAATAATTAATTCTTGGTAAGTGATCGTACTCATAGTATTTTTTTAGGCACTACAGCTTTAAAGCATGATGAAAGCTCAATAACTCACAGACTTGATGTTCAACTTGATGTTTATCTGTTTTATCAGAGTGGTATCACTTGTGTTCTGCTGAGCTCATCAAGCACGATGTTTTCTCTTTGTTTCTAGTGCTGTAATCCAATCTCTTTTTTTTTTTGTCACAGGATGGCAGTTTTTAGTGACTTAATTAAATTACATGCAAAACAATCCGTTTTGAGAAGTGCTGTATTTTGTTCCAAGCTAATAATAAGAAAAAAAAAATAAATAAAAATACATTACATAAGAAAAACAGGCGGTTTTCCAGCTCCTTTTGTTTTCAGGCACAATCAAAACTGCATTGTAAGAAATCACCTTCTCTCTTTCAAAAGCTCCTTCTCACTCACAAAGGCCGTCTTTATTCTTGTGAGACAGCAGATGCTGAAAAAGCTTCATGTGCTTACTTGTAAACTTCACATTCTCTCTCCAGGTCCTTCCTGCCGATGAGCTGCTGGGGGACTTTCTTTATTGCAGCCCAGGTGTCATTGTACTTCTCCCTATACACCTTCCCAAAGCAGCCCTGTGCGAGTGTACTGGTGGAATACGCCATCCAGGAGATGCTGTGAGGGCTGGACAGTGAGGATGTGGTCACTTTTAAAATAACATTAAAGCTCAGATTAACAATGAAACTGCAACAACAGACTACGGTGAAGACCATGACATCCTGTTTGTGACTGTTTATGCATCCTTGTGGTTAGCTCATTGAGGTGTTTGGGCTGTTGTAAAATATTTTGTTTTTTATTCACCACTGAACATAATCTGTGACAGCATACATGACCCTGTCCTTGCTCAAGGGAAGGGATTTTGGGTACTTTCCTCTTTGCTTAAAAAAACAAACAAAAGTAAGTATACTACTATGTAACCCATGAGCAGTTTTCCACCACATTAACTCTGATACTACTTACGTAATCATTGGCTTTGCTGTAATATAGGATTGTTTTAAGTAAATCATCCCAATGCTTCTTCCATCCCTAACAATTTCAGGAACATTGAAATAATCACAAACAATCTAAGATTCATTTCATGGTTATTATGTTGAATGTTTCTGCTGATCGTTCATGTGTTCCTGTTAACATTCCTGTTAACAACGTAACTTAAAGGATTAGATTGAAAATTTCCAAGGAAGGGTGTGTCAGCTTTGCTGAATAAGACAGGAATTTCTGTAACACACTTCTAGAGGAAGAAAAAGGTGCAGCGGCCTTTAAAACAGTCAATCCTGAATTTAAAGAAACTTCAAAAAAGAACACTAACATGAATGTCTAATAACAATTTCAAAAACAACTTTGTCAAGTAATTCATGTGAGCAATTCAGCACAGACTCTTTCTCTTTTATAGCTTCCCTGATATAAACATATCCCTGCAATTTTGTAACAGGTAGTCATTGACTGGCTACTTAGCACACATATGCTCTCACATAATAAAGAGCTAACAAACAAGTAGGTCCAGAAAAGATAGCCTGCTCCTAGAAGTTGGAAACTTGTTGTGAAAAACCCCTACAGGAACACATTTATGATTAAACTAGTAATTCATTAATAACATGAAAGTAAATAGTCACATCAAGATGGTTTAACTTAAACAGAAGTGAATATCTGGACTGGTCATTTTGTTCAATAAATATCTTCTAATTAGAATACAAACTCCTAAAAGCAGTGTCATCATGATTAGACTCTCTTATTTCTACATTTTATCCACTCTTGATTTTACTCAAAAATGTACCTAAATTTGTTGTGACAAGTAAATTTCTTCATACCTTTTTGCTGTGAAGGAAAAGCAGTTCCGTCAGGTCTGAACATGAGTAGGCATAGTTGTCCCTCTTTTTATACCTTCACCTGATCCACGCCTCCTTTGTATATAGCCCTGAGCAATGCAGGTACTCCTGGGTGCTGTAGTGGGGGTGGACAGGTAACAAAAAAAAAACAATATAAACAGACAAAGCCAATGAGAGAAGAGCATGACTGATGAATAGAAGGAGATATGATTCACACAGGAGGCCAAGGCCTGCAGTTAGTCCAAAAAGCTGCTGCTCGAGTCCTCACTAAGACCAGGAAAGTGGATCTGCCCCTTTCACACTAGCACCTACTCAGCCCGGCCCGGCACCACACCGCCCGGTTTGTTTGTGTTCCCATTACCATT
>JBBBVU010000006.1:7053744-7064726 GCA_037177055.1 Atherinosoma microstoma
AAGATCCTGAATGTATTTTGGCCCTAAACCATTCAGTGCTTTGTAAACTAACAGCAGGATTTTGAAGTTGATTCTTTAACAAATGGGAAGCCAGTGTAAAGATCTGAGGACTGGTGTTACATGATCCACCTTCATGCCCTTTCCAAGCTCCACTGTGGGAGAGGACCAACGATCCAATTCCAGTGTGCAATCAAGCCCTTCTGTCCATGAAGACCTGTTCAGTGTGCCTTGCCAACAACACCGTGATGATCCACGCGAACATCGCCACTATAGACGCAGAGGACGACGCGAATTCTCTCAAATTAACATCTGTAGATTGTATGTATGACATTACAAACTGAGAAATAATTTTTGTTCATATGCTGGCTTTTATCATAACCTCGGTGTACAGTTGACATTTTATAAAGCCAAATCAGTCCAACTTACTACTACAGTTTGATTAATTATCAAAATCATTTATTGTATTAAATAGCAATTCATTTACTGGGATATAGTAAATAGATTACAGTTTAGTGTATGTGTCCCTAATGTGCTTTTTAATTTCTCTTTCCCTCTTTAGGTTCAACGATTGTTGGACCAGAGAGTCACGGAGCAGCTACCCGTGGCAGTAAGTGCTCTCAAGGTGCTCTTTATTAAGAACATGATATTTGGTTGTATGGGCTATTGATTATCAAAAATAATGATTACAGATGTTGGTGTGTTGCTAGAGTCTTTTGTTAACCTAGTATTGCTAAAAGTGTGGATGTTGTTAGTTGTCTTGTTAGTTTTTGTTGTTAAAGCGATACATGCTCATATTTCCAAAGATACGTTTTATTGATTCATTTTTCTTTCTTTTATCTTTTCTTTCACAATGCTTATATTGCTATTACAATCATATAAATTTATAGTATCGAATGATATTTTCAACACTTAATTATCAAAAACAACAACAATAGCAGGGGTAGGGTTAGCAAATAAGATCAATGCAGCTCAACAGATAACCAATAATTTCCTTTAGTTACAAAAGCACAATATCAATTTAATAGTGATGTTGATAAGGATGGTGTAAAAAAGTGTAAAAATCAGCAGCCAGATTTATTTTGCCTTGACAACAGTGTGTTTAATCTTCCAGGTCTCTTTTTGGTGCTGGCCGTACTGCTGCTGATCTTGATTGTGTGACTCAGTAAGAATACATCATTTTCGACATGTTCAACTGAACAACAATCTATATTATATGAGCTTTCTGTATGAAAGTCTACAGTGATTCTCTTTTCCATCATTTAATCAAATCTAATGAATGCTACTAAAGAGACTGAATGTAATAGAGAATCACATTGCAGTGTTTGAATCGGTTTTTAATTATTTCCTTCCAGTTCTGATAGAAGGAGGTACAATAGACCTACTACTAAAGTCTTTAATTACATGCATTTTCACTAAAATACACTTTTTTCTCAATTTTAAAACAGGTTAAAACTGGCCATGAACAGCAGATGGTGATGACGTTGCAAGATCACCGCAAGATCACCACTGGACTTTCATTTAAACTGGTTAACTAAATTTTATGCATTTTGTTGCAGAATATTTTAGCAAGATCTATAACAGCAATTTAAAAACGTACACTTCATTATAGTCTCTTTCACACAGAATCACACACATGCACCTCACACACAAACACACACACACACAAAATAGATATACCCCCACCGGATGTCAGCACACCCATCGCCATAGAGGAAGCCACTATACAAGAACCACCCAGATCAGGGCAGCCTGGAGGCCACACCACAACCATACGGCTGCAGTGCATGACCCCCAGCCACCCAGACAAGGGCGATCACCATGGCAACAACCCTGCATATTGGCATAGACACCGGTGTGGAAAGCATTATCACCATCATATGCCAGTTTTAGTTTTAAGTCAACTGTGAACTAATTGCCATTTTTTTATTACACATTTAAAAAATACTAATAAAATACTAATCCAGCATGTGGTTCATGTCATTATTAATAATGTAGATTCTGGTCCAGGACATTAATATTATTCATAAATGATCAAATTAGTAGGTCCAGTTCAGCTCAGATTCTATATTAAACTAATTCACAAAAGAGGTTACAACGTGTTCAGTTTTTCAATATATAAAATAAATTATATTAATTTTCAACTTCTTAAATTTGATTTTTTAAATACCATTTACCGGATACATAAGACTTATTATATATTTTGTTTATTTTGGATCAAATTTTCATTTATATTTATTCATTAACATATTTTCTTCATTTTACATATTTATTAGATTCCACATTTGTTAGAACTTAATGATCATAATGGATCTAAAACAACCATAAAACATTTAACCTCAGGTATCTGGAACTAAACAGTCCAGTATTTCACATTATTATTAGAGTAACTTTTACCAAAATCATCCAGTCGGCCATACTAGGCCCTCTGGCCGGCTGGTTTTGACTATATGTTTGACACCCTTGTTTTATACCATCTTTTAATCATGCATTGACATGCGATTAGCCTTTTATGCAATGATAAATCAACATTACCTCTCGAACTCCCTCAGGGATGTGGTGTCAAGCAACCAGGGTGTAGGGAAACACAGGTGGACTCTGGCCATGGCTTTGGTGTGTCTATGTGGAGCAGGAACAGGTAGAGGAGTGTCTGTAGACCACCACTCAGGATCAGGTGACAGGGTGTCATGTGAAGTGTCCCACAGGGGCAAATGCAGAGGGAATATGTTTGCCATGAATCCTGGCTGTGCCTCTAGTGTGATGAGGCACAGGAGAGTCAGACCTGGAGCCTCGCCTCTTTCTCGAGTGTTTGAGGAAGTGGCTCACAGGCTCAGGCTGGATCCAGGGTTGGTGCTTTTTAGGATGAAGGCTGGCAGACCAGAAGTTGTCAAGTTGAGGGTTGAAACACCGAAATATTTAAATGTAATTTGTCTTTGATATTAGTCATTTCCCAGAGAGAATAAACAATAAACAGCTGATATACCAAAATGGCTGAGATAAGTCTAGAGGAGACAGAATTATATTTGGTGATTTCCTGCTGGAGATGAGGGTAGTCTGTTGGGTCCACATTTGGCCTGATCCTTCTGTCGCAATCCAGGGAAGACGGGGGGGAAAACCCAAACTCAGGACTACGAGACAAAAGGCAGGTAAGAACTAAGACTTCATTCAGAAAAATAGACAGTAAGCATTGAAAAGCAGAATGTTTCATGATCTTAACTTAAAACTAACAAAAAACAAAACTTAGATAAAAACATTTGCCAGACTACAACAGCCAATGATCTAGCAGAGAACAAAGGAAAACAGGCAGATTATACATTGACAGACTGGATAATGTGTGGCAAACAGTCACAGCAGACCAGGCGAAACCAGAGCAGAAATGCAAAACAGTAAGTAAAACCATCTTAGAACACAAACCTGAAAAGAGGGCAACTTAATAACACACTTAACAAGTAAAAGGAACATGATGAGAACTTTTATCAGGTTAAACATTGGGGCTTTAAAAAAAAAAAACTTCTAGACTTTTACCTGATTGACTTTCTCAATTTTTCAAATAACTGCTCATTAATTATTAAGCTAATTATTTCTCCTATTTGCTCTCAGATTTAGCCAATGGTGTCCCTGCACATTAGATGTCAATATAATTCTTTTTTTGAAGAGATGATAGCATATGTACATTAAAATCCCTACTGTTTCATGTCAAGATTGTAGGTTCATCAACTAATAACTGCAGAGTTGGATAAAAACACAATAATGTCTGTATGATATTCATTGGGGGAAAAATAATCTGCATTCAAATTTTGCTCGTCTAAAAATTCAAAGTATACAATTAGGCTAATAAAGCGGATAATGTTAACTATCAAAAGTGCCGTGCAAATAATCTTTAGTCAAATTGTAGAGTGAAATGGTGATTCATAAACACCTTAAATTTCTTAGAGTTCTTCTCGCCCTTGTTATTCAGCAGAGGTGACTGTTGTTGTTTCCTGTGCCAAAATGAGGCGAGAAAGCAAAGACGAAAAACCAGTGAGCAATAACAGTAAACACTAACCGTTAGAAACATGAAAACAAAGACAAAACGAAAGAAACGGTTTCGGTGGAATGAATAATCTGGAAGATCAACCTTTGTCATGCTGTACTGGTCACCTTATCTGGAGAACTTAAGACATGAATGAAGATGAATCAAAAACAATAGTCAGGATTAAATGTGGAAGTTATCTTACATATTTACAACACTGAGATTAAATTAAGACTTCCTAATGGCTTACACGTTTAAGATGACTTGCAACATTTCTTTGACCTTGATCCACCAGAATGAAATTAAAATGCCTGAATATGTTGGTTTTTTCTTGAATAAAGGGAAAAACACCAGTTCATTAGACATATGAAAACATAAAGCTTGAGGCCCTTTCTTCAACTGATGGAGGCGCTGTACAATGAAAAGATTTACTGGTGACGCCAAAAAGTCAAAAAGTATATTCATTCATTTCCTCTCTTGTTTTTTTTTTATGCCCGGCACAACGTACCAAGAAGCAACAGAAGCTGCGACACCCGTGATTTTAAACCAGGAGGCTACACTTATTCTCAGCCAAAAAGTAAGTTTGTTCACTTCTGTCTTCCAGCAGGAAACTTTTCCTATGTGAAGGCATTTCATTCATTCGGCCTGCAAACAAACCGGCTTTGACTGGATCACCTAGTGTGATTTCATGCATCTTTGAGGCAAAGCATTTCATTTAACCTCACAAATTACGGCAGAATAAATTCTTCTGTAAGATTTCTGGAGCTTATTATTGTTCCATTAACAAGCAATTAAACTATGAGGAAAGCGTGTTGCGATGAGGTAGCGTTCCAACTTGTCCGACTTCCTGTTGATTCGGGAGGATTTTTGTGATGCAATCATAATGGTTAAATTAGACTATAATTGTTTTGAGACTGGATAACTGAGTCATGTTTTATTATTGGATGTGGCAAATCTCTGTGACAGTGGGTCTGTGCTCTCATTTCTTTCTTATTATTTGAACATGTTATATTTAAGCCAATTACCATGTCATTTAATTTCTAACCACTCAACCCTGGAGCTTTTCTGGATCACATGTGAATGTTGTATCTATATATGGTGCAATCTCATAACTCCCCGCTATTTTTAAATTCCCACTTTCCTTCATTCCCTATTCTGAAAAAAAGGAGGGAACTATATTTTTTCCTTACAATATTCTTTTTCTAATTTCTTTTTCATGAAGGCTGCGCTACCATCTCAGCGTACAAGTTAACTATAAGGAAACAACTGCTCTTGCATTCTCTGTAAAATAAGAAAACATCTTTTTAGACCCATTATAAAAGAAGAGTTACACTTCTCTGAGCTGCCAGAGATGGCGGAGAGATTGCCACACCCAGTGGTGTCTGGATCTATAGGCTCAGAGTGTTTCTGCCGGGGAAGTGCTCTTAAAACATGGAGATTTAGCTGTGCCACATAAACAAACAAGTCGCCACTGAAACGGCCACAGCTGGAAAACATTCAGAGAAGGGGCAGTCACGTAAGAAGCTTTACCTCAAACAACCGCCATTACAGGAACAGATGGAGGAGGAAGGCAGGAAGAGATGATTGCGTCATGGACTCTGAGATGGAGTGCAGCAAAACGTGCAAAAGAAACAGCTACAGTAGAGAAAAGAACATTAATGGATATGAACTAGTACTACAAAGGTTGAGTTTATATCTCCTTTTTTTATTTTGGGGGGGGGGGTTATCAAAGTTTTGACATTTTCATTAGTTTAGTAATAATTACAGCCATGCAACTTTATTAACATCACTGGTACTAAATGTCAACTGTAAAATTCCTTAGTAGGAAAATGTAATTGTGATTTTGAGGTGTCTGGATTATACATACATTTTTTTCTATCTTTTATTTAGTTATTTCAAAAAAGACTAGGGACAAAAATATAAGACATTATGTCATGAAACAAATACCTCAAATGCTGTCATTAAAAAACTACACACACAAAGGAAAACTAAACAAATACCAACCCTGATAGTTACCATATGATTCCGTTTCCACATCTGTACATCAGCACAATTATAAAGCTGGGCATCTATTTTTATTATATCTCAACTACTTATTCTATAGAAAAGTTAAAAACTAAACTAATAAACAAACACGTTTTTTTTTTACCCTCATTTCCAGTGTTCCTTGTCTTTTGGCTGGCAGTTATATCAGTGGCTGCCTGTGATGCGTATGATGGTACGTGTTAAAAGCTGATTATTTTATCTTTATTTGACGTTTCATCTTGGATTGTTTAATTTTACGAGGAACTA
Source organism: Atherinosoma microstoma (assembly GCA_037177055.1). NCBI lineage: Eukaryota > Metazoa > Chordata > Actinopteri > Atheriniformes > Atherinidae > Atherinosoma > Atherinosoma microstoma. The sequence goes on from JBBBVU010000006.1 coordinate 7,060,046, forward strand.
AACTAAACTCTGAATAATGTTATTTGTTGTCCTCTTTAAAGCTGCTCAACATTTTCCTTCCTGGTTCGCACCTCAATTGTGGCTGCTCAAACATGTTTATTCCGAGGAACTTTTTTGGCTGTTACATCTGTTACTCACATTTATGTTTTGCTCTGATTTGATGGCAGGTAATTGTTTTACCTGCAAGGAGAAGGACCAATGCCTCAATCTGATGAGGATATATGGCTCTGAAGCAGTTCCACTCTGGGAGAGAGACACCAATGATACAATTCCAGTGTGCAATCAAACCCTTCCGCCCATCAAGGCCTGCTCAGTCTGCCGTGACAAAACCATGGTCATGATCTACTTAAAAAACATCACCACATTTGACGCAGAAGCCAACAGCCAAACCCTTCAAGTAGTATCTATAGATTGTATGTATGACATTACAAATCTATATGCTGGCTTTTGTCATATCCTCTAAGCACACATTCACTTGACAGTTTAAAAAACCAAATCAACCCAATGGACTAATTGTTTGATTAATTATCAAATAATAATTCATTTACTATAATATGATATTTGATCCAAGAGCAAAAATGACTATGATTAATTCTGTGTTTCTGCAGATCCCTGATGCACATTTAATTTCCTTCATCATCTTTAGGTGCAAAGATGTTTGGCCCAGAGAGTGATGGAGCGGATATCCGTGGCAGTAAGTGTAATCACTGCACACCTGATTAAGAACAGAATAACTAGTATACTGTCCCCTAACTTTAAAAAACTTAGATGTAAAGAGTAGTTGTCTAAGATACCATGACAGGGTCAACTCAATATTGTCTATGTTTACACCATCGAGCAACAGTTGGTGAGCAGAAGGGAGCATGCCAGAGCCAATACTGTTTAGAAATAGAAAGGCCCCCAGGTCATCACCACTGTATTCAGATTCAGGAGTTGTTGTATTGTTTTTTTTTTTACTTAATTACATTGATTTGTTCAATTTATTTAGATAACATTAATTCACAACCAATTTAAAGCACTCTCATTGTGTAAAATAATAATCCAGCTCAGTCAAATTCATAATAATTCAGTTATTCACCTTCACATTATTCTTATTCATATGATGTGCATAGTTTAGAGCCAGAGAGGCCAATCACAGAGTAAAATCTTACATTTGATGTCCTCTGATCAGCTGTAGTCATCAGTAAGGAGGAAAAACATAACAGGAAGACACCTCAGGACCAGCTTCACGGTAGGCAGCAGAGGGGAGAAAAGTGCAAAGCTAAGCAAAAATGGACAAATAAAAACAAAGCAAATTTAATGATTACTAGATAAAGCAGATTTGAAACATTCAGCTCTAGATCCAGACAAGCAGGGAAGGGCCCTAGCTGGATTTTCAAGGCCACCAACCCTGTTATTGGCTACAAAAAGACAGGGACCTGGTAACTTAAATGACACTGTTTTCTTTTCTTAAATCTTATGACCTCATGTAAGCCATTTATCAAAGAATTCAACTAGATAATAAAATGTGGACAGCAAGAAATCTTGAACGGGCATGAATTTAAATGTTTGCTTTAAAAATGTACTAGAATAGGACATACAGAAGCAAAATAATCTTAATGAATGTTCTCAAGCCATATCGAAATAGTAGTAAGATAGTATCGGACTAACCAATCCTGGTATTGAAAGCACTTTAGGACAAGACTTAAGAGGAACTGCTGGCCCAGCAACAGGCTTCGTGCTTTTGTCACGGCATTTTGCAACCGAGTTGAACATTAACAAACAGCTCTCAGAGCCTTATCGCTGCTGTCTGGGTTATACCAACATGCGGGTGTGAGAAAATAAAAAATAAGCCCAAATTTCCATTCTAGCGTAAACATATCGACAAATATACTTTGTCCTATTTTAAAATATTATCTTGATATCTGCACTAAACTTCTGATACCGCAGCGGCCCCGCGTCTGAAAGAAAATATAACCTAAAATAATTCGTTACACCCTTTGGGTTTCGTGATTCGTCTCTGATAATTCACCTGTTGACTGTGCCTGTGACGTGAGGCGTTCAGGTACTCCCTCTCTCCTCGTCTTCAGCTAGAGGAACAAAATGGAGTTGGCGATACCTGACTGAGGAAAAGTACTGCTCCGCTCGATGTTATGCATTTCTTAAAGATTGTGCGTTAGTGTTTCGATTATTATTAACATTTAAGTCAATTTTGGCAAAAAGGAAAGAGGATTAAAGATGTTTTGGACCATAATCATTGGCGCTTTATTGGCGGCAGGTAAGTTGGCCTGTTTTTCATCTGATAGGGTGGGCCCTCTTCCGTGAAAACTGAGTGTAGTGCATGTGTGCGTTAGAACTACAAAGTCAATGGGTAGAACATAGCATGTCCAAAACAAATAATAATAATAAAAAAGTTCGATAAGGGGTTTAAAAAGGCTTACAAACTATTGTTTAAAAAAAGAAAAAAAGTTAGTCCTATTTTTTTTGTTATTTTTAAAATACTGTATTAACTAAATGTGACTTTTACCCCCTTTTTTAATTGATATGTTTTAACAATCTGCTCATTTGGCACAAAAGAAATGTTATTGCCGAGTGTGCAATGGGACAAACTGCACTATTGCCCCTGTATGACAGATGCGCATTGACAAGCAGAAACTGCATGTGAGGAAGTTTGAATCAGGCCTGTGATGTGGTCTGCCACTAAGAGGAAAATCTCTTACATCAGGGCAGATAGTGTGATTGTTTCTGATGAGTAATCTTCCTTTACAGTTTTGAGTTGGAATAAGATGAATTTTTCATGCCATCAACAAACCTTTTTTAAAATGACCTCATTCATCTTCTTCTCACAAACCATTGTGTGGATTTATCTATTCTGAGAACCCCAGTAACATAGCCCTGTAGTGGTCAGACTGAAGAATGTACCAAATCTGAAGTGACTCATCTCACCCACGCCAAGTGATACTAGCGCTGAAGAAACATTGTTTATTGTGTGCCACACCTTGAAAGTTGCAGACTACTGAGACATTTTTAGCCAGTGTTTCTAAATGTTTGTAACATTTAATGATAATCATCACTTGCATCTACAGCTCTGGCTAATGTACTAATATTTTCTGTATTTTCTAATACTTCCCAGAGTCCACCCTGGCAATTTCAGTCCAATGTCCTACCAAGAGGTATATTGTCATCCTCTTCCAGCCTGTCACCCTCATCTGTAATTACCAGGCGAATCCTGGTTCTCAGGCTCCTATTATAACATGGAAGTACAAATCATACTGCAGGGACCCGATCCAGGCTGCACTCAATCCCAGCAGCGCAGAGAACGTCCTGGCTCAAAACAACCCCAACTACGACCCGAACATCGAGTGTGCGGATAGCCAGAGGACTGTCCATATCGTGGCTTCTAAGCAGGGGAGCGCTGTTACTCTAGGCAAACAATACCAAGGCCGCAAAATCAGCATCATGAACAGTGAGTTGATCAAAGCCACTGCAAAACCCACAACTAGACACCTAGAATAAAGACTAAGTACAGTCTCATATCTTTTTACAAAAAATCCAGAGTTATATTTTTTAAATCTGCTTTTCAAAGTAAAATGATAACGTTATGTCCATGTGGGATAAACAGAATGGTGTTGATGGGGTAGTATTTCAAATGTAAATCTGAGTTTTACATTTTAATAACAGAAAATCAGCAACAACTAAAGATGGAAATATGTTTCATGTATATATTTTCTGCACTTGCAAAGATGAAACCTGAGAAGAAACATTCTCAGAGCTGAGAGTGTAATATGTGCTCAACATGCTTTGCACAGTGCCCAAGGAGTACACGCTGTACTTTATATGTTAGAAAATAATCAGCGTAGATATGATGGCTTATATTTCACAGATTCTTATCTCCAGATTGTTGCAGACCTTATGACCTAATCCGGTCAGTCAGTGAGGCCATTGATTGTGTATAAAAGAGGGATGCATATACTCATAAAATAAGAAGACAATGCTGATGTGTCCTAAACTGTAATACCACAAATAGCATTTGGGTGCTGACTTCAAAACACCTTCTCTTCCAGGAGAAAAAAAACAAAACAATACTAATATGCTGATAGAGGTCATATCACCAGCTAGCATAGTGAAGTTGGGTGTATTTTGATTAATGAATTAGTTCTCTTCCTGTGTTTATGTACTGGGACAAGGAGACCAATCTAACTAAATTGCCTGGCCAAGTTAACAGTTACTGCTAAGCTAGAGGATAGCTTGGCACAATTTAACAGTTCATAGTGTTTTTTTTAGCAAACTGTGTGTAGGGAAACATGCAAGTCAACTTACTCAGTCCCTCACACCATGGGCAGGAAGGCTTTTAGCCACAGCAGAAAAGCGGGGGAGGATTCTTTCTTCAGAAACTACCTCGTTGTTAGTAATTAGTTCGACTTAACAGAAAGTTCCTTGTGCTCTCATGAGTAAAGTCACCCACCAAATATTCCGTTTCAGTGTTGTCCTTTCCTTCTAGGGGTGGGTTTAAAAAAATCGATTAATCGATTTAAATTGATTCAAGTTAAATTAATTCAATATCGATTCATAAAACTAAGGGTCGATTTTTTTATGTCCAATATTTATTTATTTTTATTTATTTATTTATTTTTTGCAGGTATGTCCATATTTTCTGATGACGTTACCCAATTTAGAGCAATTTTATTATCATGCTCCGTGT
>JBBBVU010000006.1:7067745-7106429 GCA_037177055.1 Atherinosoma microstoma
TGTGTGTGTGTGTGTGTGTGTGTGTGTGTGTGTGTGTGTGTGTGTGTGTGTGTGTGTGTGTGTGTGTGTGTGTATGGGGGGGATTGGGTGTGTGTGCGAGACTGTGAACATGAGAGAGAAAAATACCCTAGATTTCTTTTTAACTTGAAACAAGGATGTTTTTGCTCTGCAACGCTGAGATTAATGTGTCTCTGCTGCTGGCTCCATGCAGACTGGCTCCTGGTTCTTCTGGTGGTTTTGGGCTTCTTGTTGCTGCTGATCCTGATTGGGATCTGCTGGTGCCAGTGTTGTCCACACACCTGCTGCTGCTACGTCAGTTGCCCCTGCTGCCCCGAAAAGTGCTGCTGTCCACGAGCGTGTAAGTATTTATTTCTAAATATTAGTGAGTTTAAGTAGGAAAAGCACAAGTATGAAAACATCCTGTGGTTTATTAGCCTTCTTTATATATGAACTTGGTGAGACATAACCAGATAGTTTGGTTATTAGGACAATTCTTCCACATAATCTCCGAATTTCTTATTTATTTGAATTAATGTTTTTTTTTTCCCATTTCCTTGGCCAATTTTCCACAAATCAACTCATTTTACTTGTTCTAACTGCTGGTTTGTCAACATATTGTCTCATGAGGGTTGTGCTTCAAATGAACCAAATTCAAAGTATTGTGGGATAATAATTGGTTTCTTGCTCTGTATGTAATTTGGGTTCTTTAACGTCAACCAGATCCTTAAATTTCAGTGTTTTAGATTCAATAGAGTTGATAATATCTGTGCTGGAGGATTTGTTTACAATTCTTCTTGCTCTATTTTGCATTATACATATTAGAAGTGTGTGTATATAAGTGTATATATTAATTTAGATTAAAATGGAGAGTCAGTGACTAATATTTCTCTAATTTAGAAGCGGTTGCTAAACTGAAAGACTCTTCTAGAGTATCGGTATCTAGTATCACAAATGTAGTTACAGTTTTGCCAATAATGACTGAAGTAAAGTAATTGTATGCCAGCTTGAAAATATTTATGCCTCTTCATTAGATGAAAAAGACTCAAACACTCTGTTGCTTTACTGTGGTGTTGAATATTAGTTGTTTTGATGAGTTTAAAAAGATTTTAAAAGCTAAAGGAGGTCTTGAATCCAACTGTACTTCCATGAACCTTTGCATTTTGTGGCCTTTGTGTACAAGTTAAAAATAGGAGAAACAAAGTCCAAGTTTCAACCCCAGACTTTTAAAGTAAATCCTAGTTAAAGTTGAGAAATGACAGGGTCCAATACATTTTTAGATGAATGTAAAACTACAACCAAAGGTTAGTTTCTAAGTCAGAGTAGCTGAAGTAAATGTCTGGTTAAAGTGGTGAAGAAAGAAGCATCCAGTCTCAATAGATATTGCTCTTATTATGTTAATTTAATCCCCTACAAAAGCTAAAGCTATAAAACAACTAGTTTTAAAAAGACCTGACATAGTGTGATATTAGCTGTGGTTACCAGCAACTGATACTCTCATATCTACCCGATGATTAATAAACATGACAGTCTGTCTTCACGTGCGACCTTCAGCAGGAAATGAACCTAAAATGGGAACTCTGTCTGTTTACATTTGAGATTATTAGCATTAGCTGTCCAGTGCATTTGCCAATCAGCCGCAACATTAAAACCACCTAGAAAACATTTGATTTGTTTCACCAAAACCTCTAGTATTTATACATTTCCTCTAACATGTTCTCTCCCTTCATTTCTGCAGTGTACGAGGCAGGGAAAGCAGTGAAGCATGGTGTGCCTAGTCAATACGCCCCCACCCTTTATGCTCCCAACATGTATGCTCAGCCAATGTATGGTGGTCAACAAACCAACCAGCCCGGCATGCCCCTGCTTCCTCTACCCAGTGGAGTTGGAGCTCATCCGTCCCAGAATGGTTACAACCGAGAATACGATGGTGCCAGCTCAGGTAGCCATTACTTATTTCAAAATGTTTTATGAGATCCTGAAGGTTTCATAACCGTAAGGAAAACAACAGCAGCTTTACAAGGTTTTCAGTGGTCTGTTTGATACTGATCCTGTTACTATAATGCTGAAAATGTGTGTTTAGAATTTACAGACTTCTGTTTACTCTTAATGCTGCATATAAAGTCAGCAAAGTAACATCAGTCTGCAGAACTTTTTGATTAAATGTGATTTTTAACAGATGTACACAGTTGTGGAAAAGTCAAACATGAGTATAACTAGTTAAATGTGATGATAATTTAGTTCTTTTAATCTTCTCTGCTCTGTAAGTAACAGAATTAGATGAGTAAAGTGGCCGCGTCATCTTGGTAGAATGCCGACTATGAAAACTATGTATTCACCATTTCAGCTTTTGCTGCTAACGTTCATCTCAAGAAAGAGGTATTTGTCTCTTTACTACCACTAAATGACAAGCACGTCTTGTCGGATTATTTTCCCTGTCCAGGCCATAGCAGTCTGTGTTTTTATTTTACTTTGTTTTTTGATTTTATTTTTGTAGAACTTCCCTTCTTTTAGCCACATAAACAGCTCACAGCCTAAACTCAGTGGAGGAGGAATATAAGACTTTTTCATCTGACGAAATATAAACAGTTTAACCTCTGTGCTGTGAAACGGATTTATTTCCATTGCTTGTGTCTGCTGAGACCTAGGGAGAGAAACTCCATCAAGAAGGTCAAACTGCACCGTACTGAACAGCAAGTGAGTGTAGTTGTAGTCGGTGTAGAAATGTCATTTGCACACTGACTGCAGAGCAGGAGTCCTGCAGTTTCAGTTCTTGTCATAAAAATAGCTCATAATGTCTGTCGTCATTAGGGAAAATTTGAGTGGTTTTAAAACCATGACAACGCAAAAACTGCCCTACCGTAAAACTTAAAAAATGTCCTATGCTTATTACAAATCTTTGAAAGTACCTGAATATTTTCTATTCCAGTGATCGCAGTATGATCAGTTGTGAAACTGTTAATTTACCCAAGTTCTGTTCAGCTCCATCGAATCCTCTCATTTTTTTCTTTTTTTTTTCTTTCCGTTAATTGTGCAGTGGGGCAGGGATCGCAGGTGCCTTTGCTGCATGACCAAGACAACGGAGGTGACCACAGTAAGTAAATGAAGAAGGAAAATACAACACCTAGCCAATGGAAGTTTCAGTGGGCTAGGTATTTGCTAAACCCCAGTGGGGCTCTGATGAGAGGGATTTTTCTCACTCCAATGTTATAAATAGAAGAACTGTTTTATGTTTCTCGTGTCCTTTTTCATCTGCGAAATTGTGAAAACATGTTGAAAATAAGATTCTTTTAAATCTACTCACTCAAACCAGATATTTTGACATTAAATTACTATAAATATTTTTTTTTAATTACAAATTCTGTGCATTATGATCACATTTAAAGAATGAGTGGGCTGTATGAAAAATATATGTAGTTTTATGGTGATTTTTTGTTTGATAATAGCGTGACTTATATAGCACTTTTAGAAAGCCATTTACAAAGTGTTTTACAAAAGGGATGAAAGCTGGAAGTCATATGCATATACGTTTAACTATATGCATAAGAAGGATCAATGAGCATACGTCTGATGATGAAAAGAAGCGGTGTGTGACAAGTTTGTGCAGCTGACAGGGTTTGGCAGATCCTGAAATGTTCAAGACTAAGAAATAAAAAAACAATCTTACGGATCTGGTTAATTTTTCAACAGACCCAAGACTGACTCAGTATATTTTCCACTCCCTTTCTTCCTCTCCCCAGCTCGCAGTGGCTATCGTATTCAGGTGGACCCTGATGGGAACGCCACACGTGCAATTTACTACATGGAGAAAGAGCTTGCCACATTAGACCCATCCAGACCTGCCAACTACAAGCGCTGTGAGTGCATTAATACTTCCTCTGCTTCCTGTTTCTCAAGTTTGCCGCAAACCACTGTGAGTGACGGTAAATCATTTTCGATCAAGTCCCTTAAAACTTACTTGAACGTGTTTTTTCAAATATTCTCCCAGCTGCAGCCGGTCCACACTGCTGCAGCTCGTCTTTTAACATGAACATGCAAGTGAAAGCACGTTGCGGCTTGTTTGTCTTCTATGGCTTCTGTACATTTTAAAAATGGAAAGCCTTTACAATCATGAGGTAAAACCCCTGAGTTGGTCTTGTACTGTAGAAATTGTCACCAGTAGCAGGTTTCGGTTCTTTCTTAATGTCGAAAAGAATGCAGCCATGAGGTTGTTTTTAAGCAAAGAACTTGATTGTAAATTGTGAAGTTTTCTGCACTTATGGAAATATATATTTTTTTTAAAAACCTGTAAGTTTCTATTTTGTATTTATTTATTTAATACTTTGGTTATACACCATTCAATTTTTTTTTTAGCCTTGCTTAATCTCTTATCTGATCCTCTTCAGTGGACAACATGAGTGAAGTTAGTTCCCTGCATGATAATTTGGAGCCTCGAGGCCGTGGGGGTCGCTCCCAGCCGCCACCTCTGGCTACCCTCTACGACCGGGATGAGGCCATGAGCACCATCAGCAGCGTCTCTCAGCAAGGCCGCCGCCACGATGACTACCCACGGCGTGGTGGGGGTTATATGGAGAACCGCGTCCGTGCCCGCTCAATGGATAACCTGGACGACATCGGACGGTCATACCACAGAGACGACTACCCACCACACCGCCGCCAAGATGAGCCCAGAGGCAGGAGAGGGTGAGTCTTATTTCCCCTAAGCTAAACTAACTGATTAACACATAATTTTTCCTCGGCATAAGCTACTTTCAGACATTCACACCTTTCTATTGATCGTACAACAACTGAATGCCGTTAAATTCTAAGTCCTCACGACAGTTTCTGACTTCAGTCTCAAAGACTTAAAACACCTTGACAATACTTGAGCCACCAATCTTTTCTTCACAAATTGGTAGAAAACAAGAAATAAGTCTGGGAATTTATTTTAAACAATTCTAAAAAGCCTGAAAATCAACATTCGCTATGACCACATTTACACTTGAGGAACAGTTCTCCAGACTTCTTGAAGCTCATTTCAAAGCTCTTCTTTGGATGCAAAGAAATTGATTAGCACGTGGCATTACTTTGGGCTTGTATTTCAAATAGAAAATGTCACATACTAGCTTACAACAATCATTTTCTAAATGTATTTATGTTTTTGATCAATTATTTGAGGGGGAGCAATTAAAAAAAAGGATCATATGATGCTAAAGTAAGGAAACAGAGTGCTGGATGTCAACTGATATTGAGTCATTGTATCACACATGGAGAGATCAATAATGAACGCACAGCGGGTCATTGTGGCATTGATGCAGCTCCGGTAGAAGGCGCATGCATTCAGTGCAGCCATGTCCGAAACATTATAAACCACCACAACAGGCCATCTTCTAGTTACAGGTAGATGTTGTAATCCCACATTGTTTGATCTGGATCAAGTTGATATTCAGGATCTGGTTCAAAATATAGGGGGTACTGGGTGGGCTGTTGGGCCTTTTAGGTTTTTCTTGGGTGAGTGGCGGAGGTCTGCATTCTCCGAGTGCTTCTCGTTTTCTAAATGATCCTACACTGCTTCAATAATGCTGAGGCTCCGGGGAAGATCCAGTACTCGATTAAGACTTGTTGCCTCTGATTTTCAGTCCAGTTCTGGTCTAATTTGGCATACCTCAGCCTTTTTTCCCCCTTCCTTAAGAACTGCCTCTTGTTCTAATGAACAATTGACTCGGGTCTTGTTTCAGGTTTTTGGGATAGATGCATCTATCCATTGGTCTTTGCTTTTAATAGTGATCAGTTTAGATCATTTTAGTAGTGATGGGCCTGCGACCCTGAATTGGATTAAGCAGTACGGAAAAGGGATGGATGGATGGATGGCGTACAGTAGATGAAGCAACTATTTATGACGCTGTGTTGGTGTGTTGCTTATTAGCACCATCTGCTGGATTTCAAAAATCACTGCAAGCAACCTGGAAGAAGTGTAGAGATGGAGCTAGGCTGATTTATCTAAACACCAAATAAGAGATAAATGGTCCTGTTTACATATCTCACTGAACATATAGTGCTAACTGAAAGAGAGAGAAATGTAAATAATCCAATTAATCTGATTGTAGCTAAAATTTAGTAATGATATTCTAACCATGACTTATGAAGGATGTCCAATGCTGAATTAGCAACATTCTGGTTTACTATGAAGTGCAATTGAAAAATTTGAGAACAAAGTGAAAATTTTAAGTAATTTAGAAAATATATTTGCTTGTGAAAGTGGGTCTGCTTTTGTACTTGTATGTGAGGGGAGGAAGCAGGGTTAACCACAGACATCTGACCACAGTTCAGAGCAGGTGAGACATTGACTAGTCAATACTTGCCAGACTATTCACAGCATTAAAAAAAATATGAAATATCACTTTTAGTTTAGTTTGGTTTACCAGCTCGTACCGAAAACCGTTGTTTATTTTCATTATGATATAAATTTTTCATATACCGCTATACCGGTGAATAGCCCAGACGATGTGGGGAAGTGTTTCAGTGGGGACCGATTTCACTGCTGGACACAAACATTCCAGCACAAGAAAAGGAAAGTTTTGGAGTAAGACTAGCTGCCAGCGAGAGCTGTCAGAGCGAAGCACGAGTTACGGACCCAGAGGAACTAATTCCAAAAAGAGGAGCTGTTGTGCCAAAAAGTGATCGTCTGCCAGAAACCGATTAAGCGGCTGCGGGTCGCTCAGTTTCTCTCGGTGTGTCGGGGTCTGCTGCTGTTCTTCTCGGCACAAAACTGTCATGACACAAAAATACAGGCGACATTATGTCAATTTTAACATAAAACATGTTTTGCTTACAGACAGAGATTCGCTGTAATCAGAAACGATGTTCAGGCATGTTGCTGCTTCACTGTTCTGGTTATGTGTTTATACTTCTTTCCGTTTACAAAATAAAGTCTAATTAATATGATTTATGTGTTCATTTATTAAAGAATCATTTCTAATGATGTCCATTGATGACGATAAATTTCTTAGCAATAAATTCTGCTTTAAATGACCTGATTTACCTCAAAGTTACACTTTACAAATGACTGGCCAACTAATATTTTAAATTTGCTCTCGTGGCCTTTTAAGAATTTGTAGCTAGTCAAAATGACAGTTTTTACCTGGTTTAAAAACTGCCATTCTGCGGAGTAATTCCACTTTAAAAGACCATAAGAGTTGATGGAAGGCACGTTACTTATTGGCCAGTAATCTATTTCATTTTTCTGCACTGAGAGGGAACAACAGAGTATTTGCAAGCAGAGAGTCATCCTGGTGAGAGCCAATCAATCCACTGTGCAAACATGTGGCCCAATAACCTCACGCTGGTGACGAGCACTCTCTCAGTTCTGTCACTGCACGCTTCAAGACCTTGTGTAGCATAATTTGTGTAGAAACTTTAAACTTTTCAATATTAACAATTTGTGCAATGTTTGTTGGTTTACAAAGAAAATAATGTATTAGATTCCTTTCCTGGCTTATTAGCAGTTAAAATACCTCATATGCTGCTCATTGATAAAGATAGTTAACTGCACTGATTATGCAAACTATGTTCAATCAAAAGTTCTATTTTGACCAACCATTATTATTCTAATTCTTTAACTTAATTACTGTCTGCTATTTGTAACCTCTCTTTAAAGGTTTTTTTATTTGCCTGTCTAGACAAGGAAAAAACAACTTTATACAGTCCTTATTACAGTAAAATGGGCTGTTAAAATGATTTCTTATTGGAAGATGATGTGGGTTAGAACACTGTTGTATGAAAAAAAAAAAAAAAGTTACGTACCGTGAAACCGACATGATTTAAAAAAAAAAAAACGTGCTATGAACATTTTGCCATACCGCCCAGCCCTACTTTTAGTAAACTTTTACAGTCTTGTTTACTTATCACACACAATTGTGTTCAAATTATTAAAATTGGGAAATTTACATTTAGCTGATTTGAAAGCACAGCTTTTTTTCTTTCTTATTTTTTCTTTTTGTTGTAGTGTTTACATGTTGTTTTAGTTTCATGTCAGACATAGGTTTTTGGGTACAAGCTCGTTCAAACTAGGTTTATGAATTCTTATCCGCAAGAATGTCGGAGATTTTTTTGTTGTACTTTTGATCAATTCAGTCAGTTCAGAATCTCTGATCAGATTGATCCCCAGAGGTCGATATGATTGCAGTAAAAAGGAGAGGCCATTCATAGTAAAAACAACAAAACAATAACACACTGAAGAACCATACAAGATGCACAAACACAAGAAATGGGTTCTTTAGGAAAAAAAATTATTTATGAATCCCTGGCTTATTTCCCCTTCCCTTTTTTCTTTTTCATATCCTATATATTTTTCATTATTTATTGCCATTATTGATATTATTCCTATGGCAACAACGATTATGATATTAATTTGGCTTTGATAATAAATATTACTCATTAATATCACTCTTACTATTTTTATTTTGTCTGCATTTCATTCTGATATATTTACATCTGGAATAAGTAGAGTGTCACTTGCCTTGTTACAACATGCCTTGCTCCACACACTACGCTGTCCTTGTGTGACTTTATATCACCTTGTTTGTCTATGTACATCTGTTCTTTTTCTTCACTGTTTTGTACAATGTGTTTGCATGAAATGAAAGAAAAAGTGCCAGGTAACAAATGTAGTTTCAGTGGTTGAAGCTTTTGAAGCAAAGATGCTCCAACATGTACATACTTGCCTTTACTTATCAAAAAAGAAAAACCCCAAGAAAACCCCAAGCTTTTATGAATATCCAATTTGTGGTTTCAAAGACAGTCAGTTGTGTTAGAAAGGTTTCTAAATAACTCATTTAATAACTATTGTTGATGTGTGGAAAGTGTAACATTAGTTTCGGTTCCTCTTATTAGTTCCCAAAATGCGGCCCAGTGATGAACTTTTTTATCAAAATATAATTTATATATATATACAGCTCAACAAGAGCTCAAAAATCATTTTACATACATTTTTCACACACGGATGTTCACTGTGTTGTTGATTTGTATCTGACATCACATTGTTTTATGAAGAAAGGCCACTTTGCCTTAGTCAGAAAAGTTGGATTGGTTTCCACTTATGCAATATTAAACTTGTTTAACTTTCTTGCAAGCTCAAATTTTGATCCATCTTTTTACAAATTATAATCTGTGCTTAAAAAATCCTTGAAAGTAAACTCTTAGAAACTACAACCTGTCACCATCTGATGACTGCCACACGTTGATGTTTTCGAGTCTCAAAAGGATGAGGTTTGTGGCTCTAAAGGCTAAACAACAGCCACGTATAAAACAGGAAATGGGGTCAACTTTGCTCTGTCTTCAGAGATCAGCATTTACAGGATGTTTGTGTTCCCCTTTAGGTCTGACGATGAGTGGAGCAGCAGCGCTCGCAGCGGATACGACCGGAACTACGATGACCGCAGACGTCGTGACTACTCCCCTGATAGCCGCGGGAGAAGAGAAGAAGGGGCCAATGGCGGCCTCGCAGGCCGACGTAGCCGCAGCCGTGACGATCTCATGGACCTGGAGAAGGACCGTCGTCATGGTGGCGGTGCCAGGGGTGGTCGAGAAGATTATGATGACAGTTTCCTACGAGAAGCCATGGAGAGGAAGAGGATGGGCGAGCAGCAGAGAGCACGCAGCCAGGAGCGTCTGGATAGTGAAAGCGACCGCTCAGATAGGGGAAGGGCGCCACGTGGGCCCCCACCTCTTCCTACAAGTCCCCCTTCTGGATACCCCGATCGCCGCAACGACTACATGCCTCCTCCACCACCGCCTTACAGTGATGATGAAAGTGTGTCATCTTCAAAGAAAAGCAACCTCCGCAAGGCAAGTCATAGATAAATATATACAGTCATCCAACACAGGTTCCAGATTCAAGTTGGCTTTTCAATTTTCTCAGTGCTGTTTCTGGAGAAATTAAAGTTTTTATCATAAACAGTGATGGTGAATATGGTCTTAGCAGAACTAATAAAGTAGTTCTGTGGTACAGAGGATATATGAGCAGCATCAGTCACTTGTTAAAGAGCACTAACCATCATCAACGCTACACTGGTCCTCTGCTTGTAATATTTGATGGTGGTCAGAAGCCTCAAATGTGATTTAAATGAGATTTTCTGTTCATTTTTGCTTTGGTTAATTGGTAACCAGACTTGTCTTTTCCTGTCTTGCAGAATGGAGCTGTTAGTCGGGAGAGCCTGGTTGTGTAAAACACCACCCTGATGTTGGACGCAGCTATGATCCATCCAACAAAGATGGTTGCTTTTTTTAAACTGTAAATATGACCCACAATAGTAATTTGCTATGTTGATTCTATATGTTTCATGATGAACTGAAATTGATGCTGAATGTGTTATATACTTCTCTAACAGAGGAGAGAGATGCACGGCTGAAACCTTGTGCTTTGTATAAAACTTTGTATAAAATTTTGTGGCTGCCACAAGTGCCTTCAAGTGTACAGAGTTTTACGTGTAGATGTAGAAGTCAGGTTGATTTAAAAACGTCTCCGTTTGTGTGTTTGCATCCTGACAAGTAAAGATGTTCCTTTTGGGTTTTAATGGTTTTCATGTTTATGTAGTTTGAGTTAACTGATGTAGATTTTTAAGGGTTTGTGCTGTTTTGTTTTTGTACTTCTGAAAAATTGTTTTTATATGAAACTAAGAGCATTTAGATGAATTTACTGTATCTCTGTTTTTTGCTTTTTATTCAAGTCAGTACATTTACTGTAATTGGAGAGATGGTAAACAATCTACTACAATAGATTGTTTTTTTAAATCCTTTTTTATGCAAATGTTCAGTTTTAATCTACAGCATGCTGTACAGCTGGCCATTAACATGCTTTAAAATATCTAATTTCATTATGTTGTGGAATCTAATTTTACAAATAAAAGTCTTTGCCAGGCCATCTATTGGACTTACAATGTTTTACCACTAGATGTCACCATGTTGTTTTGTTTTTACATGTCAGTACATCGTAGACAATGCTTTATTTGGTACATTTGTTCAATTGCTTGTTTACACAGATATCTAATTGTCCAATCACATGGCAGTAACTCTGTGCATTTAGGCACGTAGACGTGGTCAAGATGACTCCAAGTTCAAACCGAGCATCAGAATGGGGGAAAAAAGGGATTTAAGTGACTGCATGTGACATGGTTGTTGGCTGGTCTGAGTATTTCAGAGACTGCTGATCTACTGGGGTTGTCACACACAGCTATCTCTAGGGTTTACAGAGAATGGTCTGAATAGGAGAAAATATCCAGTGAGCAGCAGTTGTCTGGATAAAAAAGCCTTGTTGATGTAAAATATCAGGAGAATGGGCAGACTTGTTGGAAATGATAGAAAGGCAACAGTAACTCAAATAACCACTGGTTACAAACAAGATATGCAGAATAGCTCCCAGAATGTACAACATATTAAAGCAGATGGGCTACAGCAGCAGAAGACCACACTGGGTGCCACTCCTATGGCTACAATTCATAAAGGCTCAACAAAATTACATAATAGAAGATTGGAAAATCATTGCCTGGTGTGATGAGTTTTGATTTCAGCTGCAACATTCAGATGGTAGGGACAGAATTGGCATGAAACATGAGCACAACTATCTGTCCTTGTTGGTAGCAACAGTTGAGGCCGGTGGTGTAATGATGTGGCCTCCGAGAGCCTTCACAGTCACCAGATCTTAATCCATTAGAGCACCTTTAGACGGTGGAACGAGAGTCTCATCATGGAAGTGCAGCTGACAAATCGGCAGCAACTGCGACACTATCCAAATCTCAGAGGAATGTTTTCAACACCTTGTTGAATAAATGCCACCAAGAATTAAAACAGTTCTAAAGCAAAAAGGGGGTCCAATCCAGTACTAGCAAGGGATGCCAAATAAAGTGGTTGGTGAGCATATGTATCACACACTTGTTCATTGCTGTCAGAATTAGTAGAAAAGTTTATTTGTATAGCACATTTCATGTACTAGACAAGTCAAAGTGTTATACGTAAAACATGAAAAGTGTTACAAGGTGCAAAAGAAACATTGGAAATAGGAGAAATGAAAACCAACTAATAAGAATGAATTGAATAAAATCAGAGCAAGATTGTAACCCAGTCTGCTTCCAGTGTTCCACAACTGGGCCTTCTACTGTTTTAACATAACATTTGTTATTTCTCTTCCCAGTCTGAATGATGTGAACAGAAACCCAGAAACTCTGGTCTAAAATGATACCAAAACTAAAGACCATAAGAAAAAAAAAAACCCACTTGGTTTAGTGATATATCAGACAAAAGTTATAGTCATGGATGGATCTAAGTTCCCGAGGAGAAGGACTTCTCATCCATAGCTGTGCTTCATCGTAAAGTCTTTCTTGTCTGCCATTAGTTTGGAAGTTCATTAGTTGGACACAAAGACGAGAAAGAATAAAAGGTATGGCACAATCCATCGTAAAAACAGAAACAAGATGCAGGTTCAGCATCAAGCCTGTATACAAGGGTCTTTATATAAAGCATTACAAATGACAGCTTCAGATATTAACTCAGAGCACCGTTGCTCGCTCTGACGTTTCAGTCTAATCTGAGGTTTAGACTTAATAAGATCTGACTTCTTGCACAGTCATTGCATCATGTTTTATGTCTGTTCCTGTGGTTTCCAGCCCAGTTATCCTCAGTTTGACCATTCATCGTACGACTGAGTCTGTGTAAAAATAAAAAGTAATGATCTGATTTTTTCAATACTAGTTGCAGTATTTTCTGTGCACCATAAGAAAGAAGTCTTATTTCAATGGTGGGTATTTTTAAGTGTCTCAGGCTGGAAAATTGTGCCTGCATGCATCAGCTGTGTTGTGATCAAGTAAGAACACAGTCTTTTACATAGTTAAGTTTCTTCTTCTTTTTAAAGTTGATCTGCTGACATAGTGAACCTAAGTAACTAAATATCTCCTTTGCTTCAGGTTGCTTGATTTGTGTGTGTGTGTGTCGGTTTATGTCCGTCATACTGAACACACTGAGATGAGTTAATGGTTTGTGTAGGTGACCTACATCTCACCACAGCATCAGCTATGACAGGGATGATATGTTTACCACATCAAGTTATGTAGAAATCTGTGTTTCCACTTTTGGTTTCTTAAAACTCTGTGAGAAAAAAGAAACTGCACATTCAGCCGGTTAATCTATCTCTATGAATAAGAAAGGATTTATCTAATTGGCATTTGAGGCATGTTTTGCTGATCTTTCCTATATTCATTCTGCAAAGCAGAAGTTAAAGAACAAAAGAAGTGCTTCTGAGACGATAAGGCTTTGCTGCTTCTGCTTTTTACTTGTCAGATTCCTGCTGTTTATAAGCTAGTTAAAGCTCTGTCTGTGATTAGTTTGACTTACAGCTTTATGTCACAGCTCTCACTTCTTGCCAAAATTAAGATCTAATATGTCGTTTTACGTAGTTTTTATTTTGATTTTAGTAGTTCACTGGTTGTTGCTGCCTCACACTACATCAGCACAGCCACAAACTCATCAAAGACCTTATCCACACCGGTCATCATGACATCAGGTGGTTAACCTTTGGGACCTACAGGTTCAGGCACAATTTGCTCCTCCAGTAATTTGAAAAACCAAAGACACTATTCAACGTTTAATCATCGTGGGTGTTCATATTTTGCTAAACTTAGGGAATGCACGGTTGGAACTAAAATAAGTCAAATAAAGGAAAATGACGATTGTCACCTAATTATGGCACCAAGATGGTTAATGTCAGCATTCAAAGAGATGGACACCTTAATCAGCTGTTTGAGAGATGATGTTTACCGGCTGACAGATCAGAGCAGCACTTCAGTGTGTGTTAATGGATGAGTCATACTTTGAAATTCCTGATGGAAAACAAATCAGTGGGAGGTTTTCTGGAAAAAAAGATTATATATTGTTCATCTCAGATCATATATTAGATATATGAACTTTGGCATATGCATCATGCAGATTAGATGAAAGGAAAGCAAAGCAAAGCAAAGGAAAGCAAAGGAAAGGAAAGGAAAGGAAAGGAAAGGAAAGGAAAAGAAAGGGGGAAAAAAGCAACCCACATTTGAAAGAGTTACTCACCTCTGTCACCTCTGCTTGGAGGCCTGTCATAAGAGCAGAAATGTTGCGTCATGTCGTTTTGACTGAATGTGCAAGTCAATGCAATCTGAAAGCGGCTTAAGCGTTCTATCGGAGAACCTACTGGTAAAAAATTGCGCATGTGTATTCTGTTAGAATGTCTGTATTTTTATAACTGACCTGTTGTTTTGTGTGCTCCATACCTGCCTTTGCTTTGGCCCCAAAATTTCTTAAATCCGCCACACTCAGGGCAGCAGTAGAGCAGGTGGTAGAGCAGGTTGTCCAATGACTCAAAGGTTTGCAGTTCAAATCCTGCTCCTGCCTCAATTGTCATTGTGTCCTTGGGCAAGACAGACACTTTACCCTCCTTTCCTCCAGTGTTGGGATGGTCACTGGTATACTCAAATGTAAGTCACTTTGGATAAAAGCATCTACTAAATGACTGTAGACTATAGTAAAATGGGTTAATTCTGAAAAACCTTTATTAGGAATGGATAGAGGTGACTTTTCAGGAATTTAAGCACCATCAGGAGAATAATTTTCATTTTACAACAGTAATGTTGAGTTATAACTCTTACAGCAGACAGGAAGGCCACTATGATGTATAAAAATGACATTGGTGTTTTTTATTGTTTTTATTTATGTCAGCATGGTTAAAAAAACACTTGTTGCAGGTCTATGGTGAAAAAGCTATCCCTGTGGATGCAGGGCCAGAGAGGGTTGCATCTTGTAAAATAACTAAATAAGGCAGTAATATAATAACATGTGATATATGATATAAAATAAGTGAATTGTTAGTGGTCCCACATACAGAATGCAACTCATCTACAGGATAATATTGAGATTGGATTTTTTTTTATTGAGTTTCTTTTGTTTGTTTAGTAATTTTTTGTTAGTATGAATGATAGATCATAAATAAACAATTATTGAAACTGTCTTGATTCAGTTTTAATCTTGTGAATTTTGTCCTAACTAACGTAACTGCAGAGGCCTTTGCACAGTTGTAAAAATAAATGAGGATTGATTGGGTTAAAAAAAAGCACCAGATGATCAGAGAAGTTTTCAATGAATACAATAGCAGTCAATAAATAGATGATTCAAAATCTTTTATCACAACCTTTACACTCACACGAAGCTCAGTAACCATGTTTCTATAGTTTGCTTGTACAGTGGGGGATAATCACTTACACTTGAGAATGCCTGTTAGTTTTTCTCCTCAACTGTAGTTTTGCTTATTTAACTTGAGTGTCTGACCAATCAGTTTTTCTGCTCTGATCTCAAATAGGTTTCTATGTTTCCACTTTTTGTGACCACAGTAATATCCAAATTATTTTTATTGGTGGACAAGATAAAAGACTCAGACTGCAAAAGATAAGACAGAACTTTACTTGAGTGAGACTGAAAAAAAAAGAAATCATGGCAAGTGTCCCCTCCCTTCAAAAATCACCGTTTTGTATGCCAAAGAGCCAATCTGCTGACACAGAGAGCACAAGAAGTGAGGGAGGAGGGAGAGCAGCAGAGAAAGCAAATACTGAAGGAGAGAGGACGACTCGCAGTACTGCTCACTGGCTTCAGATCAGCTGATAAGGTAAGAACTATGCTGCTCTTTAATCGACAGTTTTTATCCATTATTGTTAGATTTCCTCATATGAGAATTTCTAAATTGCTGCTTGCTTTTATTCACTCTGACTCATTCATTTATTTTGCAGTTTGCCTTTAAATCTCTTGTCAAATCCTGTTTTTGCAACAGAATAGTAGTGAATTGTGACTATGTAGTGGCAGCATTATGAACAGCTATACGGTGCATGTGATTGTTGTTTTGTCCACACATTTTCTCTACTGTATACCCGCATTCGATGGTGTACCTCCTTTTCAATGCCTTTCAGTTAAGAGTAAAGCACAGCTAGTATCTGTTCTATTTATCATCTATTCATAATGAAGGTTAAAAATATTGAAGATAGAAAAAAACTTTCAGAGATCACAATCATGTCATGATTGTGTCATGTCTTTGACTCAGAGGACAAATAACCTTTTGAACAAATACGTTGACAGATGCATTTTTTTGCATAAAAATATCTCAATTCTTAATTATGGAGAAAACTAAAGAAAATGCTAAAAAAAACACAAAAAAAAAACACCTTTGTTCATCTCCCCACAAGGCTGGCAAAAAATCTAAACAGACCTGCATATCAAACGCTCTCCTAATCCAAGCCTGTCAATGACAGTTGGAGCACAATATGGGAACTTAGGCCAACTAGGACAAATTTGAGATTAGGTGCACCTTTGGGAATAGAAAAAGCATGTAAACCAGGAACAACAGCAGGTCACAGCTCTAAATCTAAGAGCTTAAATGGGGTCAATCATCTCACACTGACATTTTTTAAATGATTTTACATTTAGCCCAATACTTTGGACAAATGAGCACAGTTTTCACCTGCGAATTGTTATGATTTTTTTCTCACTTATAGGATCAAACCCCCTCTCTCTATGATAGGAAATAAATGAAAAGTTAAATACGTGCTTTGTTACGTCTCAAAGTCCCTCTGAAGATGATGTGAGTTCAATATTTCAGTTCTGACTTGAAGTGACACCGAGCAGCTGTGTGCACCGAGAGCAATATTTGTTTTAAATGTGCTCTGAGGAGCATGTGCAGCAATAACAGATAAATGTGCAGAGATGTAAAGTGATTCCTGTAATGATCTGCAAAGTGGAACAATAAAACACAAAATGTTTGCATTTCTCCAACTGTTTATGCATTCACAACCTCTGCTTCTGTCCAATAAAGTGGACAAAGTGACAATAGATCCTTTCTCATTGTGCTGTTCTGTCACTCGTCTCTGTCCAGTACAATCCCAACAACTCCCATCATCACCCACCCACTCAGCCTCCCCTCACCACCATCAGCAGTGCCATCATACAGTAAAAGTGTGTTTTAGTGGATTTAACCTGAGTGTAATTTGGTGTGCTTTTTCTGTTGCAAACTCTGAATTTTGGATGCTGACATTATCTACAGAGCAACTCCCAAAAGTGATCACACAAGTGATTACTTCTGCTCAGGTTGAAAATGGAAAGGTTTATAAGAGTTTAGAGTGAGGACTAATAATCATAAAGTTTTCATTTTTCCAGACCCACAGGAGAGTGAGACAAGTATCATTCATACCTAATGTTTACACACCCACACAGTCCTGAGAAGAGGTCCAATCAGCCAAAATAATCAAAATCCCCAGTGTGAGTTCACCATTGGTGTCCAGCATACATATGCATAGCTCGTGGGATATCCTTATAAGAAAATACAAAATAATGGCCATATTAAACTGCTGTCCACCCTTCTATCCGAACATCTACTCACTTCTGAGTAGAGACTACATCATGCTATGCTCTGATTTTATGAAGATTGTTTTGTGAAATTTGCAACTCAACTATTTTTTGGTGCAGATTCTGTCATCCTGGTCATTGTAATTCTAAAAACTCAAAAATAGGCACCCACATTTCTTTTCTTCATTCTTGAAAAGGTTTCACCTCAATCTGAAAGTCCTCTTCAGTTCTACAAGTTGGACAAGCTGCAGCTTAGAACGTAAGCTCATTTTCTCTCATGTTGATTTTGATGCTTTTAACTTTGCAAAAGAAGCAAAATAACTGCAGTGCATGAGACCAGAGCAGTTTGTAATTCTCATTTGCTCCGTTTTCCATTTGCATGCAACTAGTGTTCCCCTGCTGCACTGAAGAAACAGTTCTAGAAAAGCCAGGATATGCTTGTAATAAACTTATTTAATAGAAACCATCTTTGAGACAGTTGACCCGGTCATCTGAAGGGGAGGGGGGGCTTGATTACTTGCGTTTCTTGGCAGACATCCCTGATGTTTCAACATGCAAAATATGAAAATTGTTGGTAAGAATGAAAATGGAAAACTTTAAAAGATGCTCACTACATGCATTTATGCTTTTAAACTTACCTGGTCAGCATGAGGTGTGTGTGTCCTTTTAATTGTTGTTTAATTGTTTTTATTTTTTTTTAAGGACCATCAGCCCCTTCTTAACAAATCTCACAATTAAATTTTTTTGCTGAGAGCGAACACTTTCTTGTCAGAAAATGTAAACATTTAGGTTGAGAATGAAAGTATTATACAAATATATATTTACAGTATGTTTAATCTCCCAACAACTCTTCATTGATTTCATATCATCAGTCTGGACCTCTCTTGTATATAACCCGTAAGTAAAGTTTCAGCCCAGCTTGTGGCTGGTCAAACTAGCCAAAAGCCACAAGGTTTAAACCCAGGGAAGAAAGGTTGAACAAGAGACAGAGACAAACGGGCCAGGGCAGAGAAAAGGGGATTGTTGTGATTAAAAGACAATTATCTGTGCACATCGACTTCCCAGTGTTGTGCGGTGTCAGGCTCGAGCTGAGCTGTTCTGTCCCAGAAGGCCTCTGGAGACAAAGGCTACTGTTTCAGCTGGAAGGAGGGGGTTTGTTGGCGAGTCTCGGGTTTTCATGTCATGGTCACGGCACCGCGCAACTGTATATGAACACGGCTAATCCCATATAGCCTATATTTCAAATGTGTTTCATCTTTATTTATGGTTATATAAAACCGCTTCCAAAAAGTTTAGATGGAGTGTAACATGTAAAGAAAAAAAAAAGAAAACAATGACTTGCAAATTATTCAAACAGCAGCAGCAGAAAGACAATTTATTTAATATTTTAATTTAGCTCATTTTAATGTTAATATAGGCTTATGAATTTAATGTCAACAACAGATTTCTTTTTAATAAGTTGTCACAGGGGCATCAAAAGACTAAAACAGTTATAT
Source organism: Atherinosoma microstoma (assembly GCA_037177055.1). Lineage (NCBI taxonomy): Eukaryota > Metazoa > Chordata > Actinopteri > Atheriniformes > Atherinidae > Atherinosoma > Atherinosoma microstoma. The sequence continues at coordinate 7,086,624 of JBBBVU010000006.1, forward strand.
TGTGCTTACCTTACCTGTTGGAACTTTTTCCAACACACTCAGTAACATGACTGGACAAAAAAAGATCATCACAACGAGGTGGAGTCTTTTGGAAGTAAGATGTGGAGGGGCTCAAGCTATGGGCAAATCATTTTACATATTATTTAGCAATCTAAAATCCCGAACAGTGCAAACATTTAACATATGAAAAGACAAATAAACAACCAAAGGAAAACAGGCAATCACAATTAAGAATAGAGGAGGTCCAAAACTGATGAGCTGAAATATAAAATCAAACCAAAATGGGATAATTTGTCATCTTCTAAACTACATCAAGTAATTTTTCTTTGCGCTGTTTGAATAAGAAATGATGTAACTCTTTTGAAACATGTTCAGAATTCAGAATGAATACACATTTTTCTGGGTTAGATTTGATAACTTGGAGCTATTTTCAGCTGTGAATATAGACAGAATGATTTGTAAACTGCATGCAGGTTGGTTGATATGTTGCCTGGCATCAGCATGCAGGTATATACCTCAATTTAATGATCAGTCGCCCAAAATAAGCTAATAGAAACGTGATGAATGTTCTGTAGCTTGTTGAATGTGAGTAGGATTGACTGCTGCAGATTAAATGGATGGAAAAACAAAATCTGTGTTTACAAGCAGCTTCAGTGTGACAGCAGTGGGGTGTGTGGGCTGTTTGAAGGATCAAGGAGGAGCCTTTAGTATCAGTGGAGATGCTCTTCATATGCAGCTCTTGTGTGTCAGCATCAGCTTGACAGAGATGTGTTAAAAGCCCAAAAAAAGAAAAACAATGTTTTTTATAAACAGTCAACCTGTATTTTAGACTTCTTTCCTTTTTTTTAAACTTATTTTTTTCCCTTTAACATTTCTGATTCAACATTATATAGCAATAAACATCGTTACTCAGTTTATATTTGAATGTTAGATTTAACACAAGCATCTTTTTTATTTTCTACTATCCATCCTCTAAACCAGGGGTCTGCAACCTGAGGCTCCGGAGCCACAAATGGATCTTTGGACCTTCCACAGTGGCTCTTATTAACATTGGCTAAAAATGATAAAGAACCAATAAAATTCTTAAATGTAGATATTGTGACAAATGCAGGTTTTAGCAGTTTTTCTATTAAATAATTACTTTAAATTTCCTCATGGTGACACTCAAAGTACCAGTAATATTCTTTTAGGTCTATCTTTCTTGTCATTAGTTTGGAAACTATGGAATTTTTTTAAAGAAAAAACATTTTCCACAAATATTCCATAGAAGACAATGTTCTATTTGCAAAGTTTTGTTTTTCTTTATATTAAAACCTAAAAGTAGAAAAATAAAATTGTGGTTCTTCAAAATTGACACATTTCCCATCGTAGCTATTTATCAAAAATTAAAAGATGGCTTTTTTCAAAAGATCATGTAACATTTGCAGCTCTAAACAAGTTGGCTCTTTGGATTGGAAAGGTTGCAGACCCCTGCTCTAAACACCCCACAAAAGAGCAAATGGTAGTTTCCTTTAGCTGATAGATTTCTGTCTGTTATGTAACTTAAATTAGGCCATTTTTGTTGGATGGTTTCTGACTTTAGACAGCTGATAAGACTAACAAATATGAGTGGTTATAAAACGTTACATTATAGATTACAGAGGTTTTTCCCATTTCATGCCCTCTATGGAGCAAAGTTTTCTAATCTAACTTTTCTTTTAACTTTTCAGACTTACATTGTTGCTTTGCAATACAGTCCAACAACATAGCAATACTGCAACCCTAATGAATACAGACATGATGAACTATGTTTCTCAAGCAGCTTTAAAGCTTCTGCAAGTTTTTTTTTCCTTGTTTGTTTAGTGGTACATGATTAGAAGTCAGCCACAGCCTTGCTGGTGGACAAACACATCTGAAAACCACCACATCATACTATGGAAAAGTAGATTTGTAGTCACTGGGGTAAAAAAAAAATGCAAAAACACTTTTCTGGTTCCTTAGTATTTTTTAGCCTCTGAAGCATTGACTTGGATTTTTTATTTTATATTTTTGGTCCCAAAATAAAGAGATATTTGCCATTCAAAGTGAATTAGATTTTTCCCTCATTTTCTTTATACTATGCCCACTTTTCCTCAGCATGCACACCCACGATCACTTCCTGCATTTTTCTGCTCTGACTCCATAAACAAAAGAAAAATGTGAGCGTTCTCTCCATCAGTCCAAAATGATTAAATGGACTCAGATCCATCCAACTTAAAACCAATTGGTCAAGTTGGACAGAAAGGCCTCGGAGCTCAAAGCTTCACCCGCATTTGTCAGGGAGAGTTGGAACAGTGTGGCCCTTTGTGGCCCCCTGTGTATTTATGAATGGTCGAGCCTTGGGGCGAAGTTTCAGAACAATGCTGTTCCACTGAGGGCCTGATTTTCATATGGGAGGGGGTGATGATGGTGGCAGTGGCGGCAGTGGGGAGGGCGGTTTATTCTCAACTGTTGGGGCTTGGTACAGAGAGTGGCGAGAGGTCTTGCTGGTGTGACGCTTTGCATGTGAGTGTCAGAGGGAAGACTGCTGGCACTACTCGTACAGGAGCCGCTGGACTTTTGAAAGTTGGCCACAGTCACCTACAGCTACAGGTGAGGAGCAGTTCTGATTACACACAAATTTTTTTCTGCCATTTGGTGAGTTTATATCAGAGATGCTTACAGAGGTGTACAGATCTCACAGTGTAGTCACTTGTTTTTTAGATCAAACACCTACAATGAGTGTGTGTGCTCGTTAGCGCGAGCACTCGTAACTGATGTGATGATTAAGTTAGTGAAACGACTGAGAGCTGGATGAGTCACATGGTGTTAGGTAATAATGAATAACTGTGTTTCTTGTGAATTCCTGGATGGGTGAATGTGATTTTTGATGATGTGTGAGCATGCACACATGAGCGAGCATGTCTGTTTTTCGATGGCAGCAGAGGCTGCTAAAAGCCCAGCCAATTATTAGAGGACACATTTCACAGCCTGGACCATTAGCGCAGAGTAATTGCTGTGATTGCTTGAGCACATCTAAACAGACTTGTGATGCCAGGTAGAAAAACCTGCTATTACATAGTCATCCAGCACAGTTTACAAGTGATGTGTGTTATTTTGGTCGAGTAAAAGACATATTTTCTGATACTTTCAAGAGATTCAGAAAATTTGGTGCTCTGCGTTTCTCATAAAGGTCAAACCGTTGAAAATACTCTTAATTAATGTCCAGTTACTTAATTTTAAACAAGAACAAAGAGTAAAAACACAAAGTTATTCTTTGTCTCTGACTTTCTTGTTAAAATAAATAAACAAGCAGGAACATATAGCTATGGAAAAGCATTTCAAGCCTTTAAACTCATTGAGTTTTTGTAATGTAAGTAGAAAAATCAAAATTTGCATCACCCCTCAAGAATGTCAATGCCTCCCACCATGCTAGTTTTCGGCACAAAGATTTGTAAATCCAAACAAAGGGAGGTTTATGCTCACTCTCCCTGTTTGTACACAGAATCAAGTCAAGTGGAGGGTTTCAGAGAGCACTTAGAAAGAGCCACACTTCATTTGCCTGTATGCCTGAACAGGTGATGGCTCTGTTTGTCGCCCCCTTTTGTTCAAAGCGGAAGGGAGCATGCTCTTATGAGAGAAGAGGCCTGTGGCTCACCATCTGCCCACTGTGATGGGGATTGCCAGACTCAATTTATTTGCCAGGTAGTGAAGAGTAAAGATAAGCTAGCGGTGCTCCTGGTCTTTGGCTCTGTTGGTGATCTACCAGCTGAAGCTCGCCTAGTTGTCCTACACACTTTGTCTTGCTCTTGGGGAAGACTCAATGCAAACCTGCTTGCCAGATGTGGAAGAGGACTAAATGAATGTGGATTTAAAGAGTAAACTACAGTGTCAAATAAGTGCTTTACAAAGAAAACTGATTAATACTTCAGATGCTGCCTCAGTGCATATTGCACAGTCAGTTGGTGGGCAGGAACTGCACACACATGCATGTTCTAAGATAAGTGAAGATCATTTTATTGTGGTTTTATCACTTTACGTTATGAAAATGATCCCATCCTTCTGAAGTTTCCTTGAATGACTTTAGATGACATGCAATAATAAATAAAAGCACATCAAACGGGTTATAAAGTGACCTAAAATAGTAAAATAAACATGGGCACAATAATAAAAAGAAGCATTTCTGAGTAAATGCTATTACTTTCCCATAAAGTGCAGTCTTTAATGCCAACTCTCTTTGCAGTCCCTCGGACAGACTGTGTGACTGGATGTTGGCATACCTCCGTTTTTATGTTTATGTCTTGTATCAGTGAGTGTGTATGCATTGCTCGCTGGGCACATCACAGCTCAGCGCGCCATGTGTGGGAGGGGGAGCAGTCATGTTTTAAGACCATCTGCTCCTCTGAGTATTTTAGTGGGAGCCTTAGCTTGTGGTGGATCAACGAGCGTCACAGGCAAGCAGCAAAGCGCAAGCTGTGAGCGGGCCTGTTCCGGAAAAAATTCCTCCAGTTTGTCCCTCTCACAATGGGCAGTGTTCTGCATACAAGGTTCCCATTATTTCTCCCCCCCCATCCAAGAGCCGCGGTGATGCTCTTGTGCATGTTCTGCAGACGATATTCACAATGAAAATGTTCTTCTTGGCTGAGCCGATTATTTCTGATTTCTGCAACGTAGAATGACTCATAAAAGGTGTCATGGCCTGATTTAGCAGAGTTGATTGTTCAGATAGCATCTGAATCCCTGAGGCGTGATGTGGAATAAATGATTACACTGAAGTTTGATTGCATCTGATATTGGAAAAAGGATATTTTGCACAAGGCAACAAAAACATCAGATGAAGATGAAGGTGAGAAAAACAAACCCAGAATTTCAGATGAGTTCTCACCAGGTTTGCTCTCATCATTAAATGTCCACATCCAGACATTGACTGCAGCCCCAGCAGGACAATGGAGCATGCTTAGCTTACAACCAGCACAGAGGGGCTGCAGAGGAAGGTCACATATCTGCACACCCCACACTGAGAAGTGTGTTGCCATGCCTTATGCTGCATGTGTGTAGGGGGTTATGGCATGCTGCGTATTCGTTAGCGCTCAGATTCAGAGCATCATGAATGTAACATTCTTTTCTCCAGCTCCTCTTCACACTGTTTATGGAGGGATTCCCTTGAGGTTATCCACAACTCATCCGATGCCATCACTTGGCCGACGTTGTAATGGCTTTTGAACACAGTGACGCACTCTACATGTAACAATGAGGGTGGAAAAACCTTTTTCATTGGAGACACAAGCTGCCTTTGTTATATTATTATGTAAACTAGGTGGACCTTTGAGTGGATCCATGCTTGTCCTCCCCGCCTCCAGACATTCCTCATTGGGGCAAATATTAGATTTCTATGAGGCTGGAAAGATCATTGATCATCCCTCGAGATCTTTCCGTTTCTGAAATTCAAATCTGCCCACAGACAGCTGCAGAGTCAAATATGTTCTTCAGAGTCACCGTGACTCTTTTAGGTTGTGATTAAAAATAAATAAATAAATAAATCTTCAGCAAATAAATGTAAATCTGCAATTCATGTCTTTCACAAGTTCCTCCTACTCTTCATATGTTGAGCTTTACTCAAAGTGACACTTGAGTCATCTTTGCTTTACCATTTGCGCTCAGCCACCAATCACATGAAAGAGTCCAACTAGTGTCAACATATCTATCTTCAGAGGCCTTATCGAGGCCCAGAGACCAAAATGAAGACACATGGGACACCTCAGGAAAAATGGACCAGAGCGAAGGAATTCTGAGTGGGCCAAAGAGCAGCTCTAGAAACAACGGCGGGCATATTTAAATCTGCCCACAACTCATGTAAACAGAGCTCACTCAGACTCCTCTCTTCTTGTCTGACTCTAACATCTCTTTTTATCTCCCTGTCTTGGTCCTGTCCCACAGTGTCTGGCATCCAGGAGTCAGAGCAAGACGAGCAGCTCAGGGAGAACAAAAAACAGCGAGAAGAAGAAGTCGTCAGGACAGCGAGGCAGCAGGAGCCTGGTGCTGAGGCTGGAATGAGGCAAGTGTTCGCCGTGTGTGCGTCTCGAAGTGTGCACACGTATGCTGTGTGCTCGGTGCCAGCCGTTTGTCTGCCCCATCAATGAGAGCGTTGTTGTTGTTGGGGTTGGTGGTGGTGTCAGTGGCCCGGTCTGGCTGCTCAGCTCTGTTCTCCTCTGCTGCTGCTGATGCACAGCCTCGCTCCCTGGACACGCTCATCTAGCTTGGCCTTTTGTTGGAGTGCAGATGGTTGAGCTTGATACAACACTGGAAAAAAGTTGGAATTGTAACAGCTAGATGTAGCATTATGTGGCCACATACTGCATAATGGGGCCATTTTGGAAATACCTGCAATTTACATCTGCATGATGAATAATAACCATAAAAACATATATCAATGAGGAAAGAGGATTATATCAAATAGTTTTGTTTCCATTGTGAAACTTTGTTGCCTGTTTAACACTGAACAGCAGACAAACACATGCAGCATCCAGCATGTGAATAGTAGCAGAGGAAATATTAGTAGCCACTAGATAAATAGCTAAAAGGGAGCCAACACTGGGCTTACATTCTCCAGGAAACACACCTTCTAATGGACGATAATGCTGCCCCACATGAACTGATGCAGAGATAATTAACTGTTAGCATTAACTTCAAACGTCATAACTCTGTTCCTAATTTCATTCTACTGCCCCCACAAGGCCAAAATTAATGGCCGCTGTAGGTTTCAAGTTGACAAAATATAAGGAACCAAATAGCCATGCAAAGTCAGATGTGAAAATATCTTCACATCTGTGAGTGGCTGTGGAGCTGCATGATGATGCACTGGTGTCAAAGCCACACAGTGTTTTTTTTTACCCACTCTCCACCAACAAAGCTAATATTGGTTGTAGATATTCTGGGGCATGTTGAGATGTGTTAATCATGAAGCTCTAAAGCGCAATCCAGTCTCAATCTCGCCATCTGTACGCACCGGCTGCTGATGCACAAGGCAAAAAAAAAAAAAAACTCTGCTTCTCCTTCAATTCTACATCATTCCAAAGAGACTAAAAAGTAATCACACCAATTTAGATTTGATTTGTATTTCATTTTTAAACAGTTTCAGATTCATGTGGAATGTAGGATAAAAAGACCAGCTAAGACTACAATAGGAAAACAGAAACAAGGTAAAACAAAGGAATGTGATGGACGAGGTGCAAAGTTGCTGCTTTAGATCTTTGCTGCAAATCATTCTTCAGCCTTCCTTCTTCTATCTAAGCTATTTATTGTCAAATATATTTAATAATTTATCTCAGTAATGTGATCATGTAGATAACAAAAAGGATTATTTGTAATATGTGGTATCATGCCAAGAAACTAATTTGATCAGCATGGAAAACTCACGTTCTTTGCCTACAGTTTTACACCACGCTTGATCTATAATAGCACAGACAGAGATTATTTAGTTTGACAGATCTTTGATTGCAAGCTATATCTGCAGAAGATAAGGTGACCTTACCTTCCTCCCCTCAAAGGGAGAAAACATTTGTTGGCACAATTCTAACCTTTCACCCCTGTTTCCTAAACTTGCAACCTATATTTGGCTGTGGCTATGTTAGGACACCTGTCCTCCCATGTTTCCAAATAACCCCTTGTGTGGCAAAGCACAAGTGTCTGTAGTTTCTGCAAGCCAAGATTAAAGCAGCATTTAGTTCCTGACATTTGTTATCATTCTGGTTAGCATAGAAGTTCATGCACTCTCACGTTCTTGGTTTGATGCTACAGTTCATGTCTGGAGTAACTAAACACCGCACAAAGTCTGATGCTGTGATGTTGACTACTTTAAGTGCCTTTGGGACATGAGCGTGCTGGCTTTGTCACTTTCTCAGTAAATGGCTTTTAATGGTTGCAGTGGCGCTTGTTTACACATCAGCACACACATACAGTCATCACACCCTCTTTACCTCCTGATTTATTTCCAGCACAGCACAAATAGGATCAGTAATCTACTGATGACATGGTGTGTGGTGACTGGTGTTTGGCTTTGTGTCAGCGTCCAGCCAACAGTGAGGGTCATTCACTGTAGGCTTACGTATGGCCACCATAATGAGAGATTCCACAGAGGGGGCGCAAGCAGGTGCTGACTGACGCTGCATTTGTGTAACTTACTACGACTGTGCTGGCGAGGGGGCTGTAAGCGATGTCATCGCTTGATAATGCTGATGTCACTAGTATTTTTTTCTTTTTTTTTTCTCTACAGAGAAGAGGGCTGTCAGGCTGTCAGGGTGTAAGTGAACACCCTCAAGAGGAGCTTCTGACAAACTGTCCTGCAGAGATTCTGGTTGTTTTCTAACCATCATCATTTCAAGGTAAATCCAAAGTCATGCTGACAGTTGCAAGTCAGTGTTAGTCAGTACGTCAAATCTGTAAGAAGCATTTTTTACTTTTTTTTGTACATGGATTCACCGCTTTGTGCAAACCACAAGTAATAGTTTGGAATTCTTAAAAGGAAATATTTTAAGCACGTGACTTGCAATGAAATCAATTTTATTTGTGCTATCAAATCTTTAAATACTATTCAAATATGTTGAATATACTTAATTTACTACAGTATATTCACCAACTTAGACTTATTTCAAGTGGAGGACTTTGATGAAGAGGACTTTTTTTTTCAATTAAACAGAAAGTTTAAAGAATCTTTGATGTCTTTAGTCATTATGAATTTCAGTGTTCCATTGTTCCAGATTTCTTTGTGATCCATACTGCTCAGTAATGATGTGTCTGTCTGGCTTAAACTGGAATGTTAATCTTTTCTATTAATCTGAGAAAAATAAAAGAGAGAAAGAAATCGGAAAAGATAAATCTAAGTTTGACACAATCTTTCATCTGCTGGTTTGGAATAAATAATTAGTGTCACTGCTCAGCATGTTTATAATGCTCTAGAAAAACCTTGTTAATTGTGTTGGTCAGAGCAAAATCAGACTTTTAAAATATTAGTTGACAGAACATATCATTTCAACCCAAATCATACGAAGCTGAAGTTCTAAAAACTATTAACACACCTTGATCATTCAGTATTGGGTTCCCTTTTGCATGGAAGCTCTATGCTGAAGTGGACCCACTTCATGCATGTACCAGATTTCCCATCTCTTTTTAAAAAGAAGATAAGTTAAAAAGCTGCTCTCATTTATATATTTTTCTGTTAGTTTTTTTGTCTGAAAAGCATCTTTACTGTTACTTTTTGGTAGTAAAATCATAATTTTATAACTGCAGCATCATGACAAAATTGCCATTCAAGTAATTCAGATAAAACATCTGTGCTGTGAATCTGCCTACATGTAATGTAATGTAATTGAAGATGATTGTCCACAGTCAAAGGGAGAAATGGCAAAAAGTCTTGATTACTTTCTGATAGTCCACTGTATTGCAGTGTTGGATATGCTTTAGTCAACAACTCAGTTCTTCTCGCCTGTGTGTGTATACTGTGACGAGGACAGTGTTTTTAAAATATCCATCAAACTCATATTTGTTATAGTGATCATACATTATGTTTATATTACATATTTCTATTAGTCATTAGTCCAAAAGCACTTTTTTTTTCACTTTCTTCATCTAACAGAGGTCTATGGTCCAGCGTTGAGCAGAGACCATGTGGTGTTTGGAGCTGCTCTTACCTCTGCTATTGATCATCAATGGTAATACATTCCTGTACTTTACCCATGTCAGAATATAGACACTCTTCCATCGTTACATTTGTCACCATGCAGTCAGTTTTCCAATGCATTTTGAGAATAAAGCGATCAAATTTCCCTGCACATCTGCCTTCTTTCCCAGATGCCAGTTGCCAGTGGAATGTTTGGGTACCCCGGGATATTTCGGCCATGACGAACTCCTGCGTGGTTATCCCATGCACCTTCATGTATCCGTCTGGAATCAGGCCGTACCGTGGCATTCATGGTATCTGGTACTTCGGCCAGCCCTACCCTCAACTCTTCCCCCCTGTAGTCTTCAAAACACGTACGGATGTTGTGCACGAGAGCTACAAGGGTCGCACCAAGCTGCTGGGTGACCTGACCCAGAGGAACTGCACTCTGCTCATCAGCAACATCGGCGCAGAGCACTCAGGGAGATACTACTTTCGTGCAGACCTCGGTGGAGCCAATATATATACTTACCCAGACTTTGCTGAGCTTAAAGTTTTGGGTGAGTCAATGATGAATTTACATCAACATTTAACTGTAACTGATGGAAAGAAGAGCTCTATCACTGCTGATAGGTAAAATATTTTTTTCGTTTGTTTTCTAGATCAGCCCAGCATTGATGTACCCGAGGAGATTGTCAGTGATGAGAGCCTGGAGCTGACATGCTACGCTCCCGATAACTGCCCTGAAATGACTCCAGAGATCCAGTGGATGTACACCGACTACCTGCCCGACCCCGAGTTCACCACTGACTACGTGGAGGAGAGTAACACAGCAGTGCTCTCCAACACCCTCACCTTCATACCCAGACCCATGCACAACGGGCAGCTCCTGGGCTGCAGGGTCTACTACCCCAACACCACTCTGGTTTATGAGAGGCTCATCTCACTGGACATCAAGTGTAAGTAAAACAACAATCACATTTGAATTAATTTAATTTATTGATCTATTTATTTATCAGTAAACGATTGCTGAACAAAAACAGTTTTAGCTGCTTGTGTCTGCAGCTAAAACTGAAATTAAAATGTTTTTAAATTGCGTTTGGGTAGGAATTACTCCTATTGGGAATATTGGGAATTTTATCTTCTTTTTTACTCTTCCTTGCAGATGCTCCTCGCTCAGTGTGGGTGAACGTCTCTTCTGAGGTGATGGAAGGCAGTTCTGTGATGCTGCACTGTGAGGTGGACAGTAACCCTCCTCCCAGGATTTCCTGGATGTTCGGAGACCAGGAGCTGGAATGGGACACGGCATCTAACCACTCCATCTACCTGAGTGACGTGACTCCTGCAAACGAGGGAATTTATACCTGCGTCGGAGACAATGGCTATGGCTTCATGAACACGTCACTGTACCTGGCTGTCAAATGTAAGTCTAAGATGGTAAATGAGTCCCAGTCTCCCCATACATAGCCTACATGTACAGGAATAGAGTATACAATATGAGATATGTAATCCTCATAGGTTTGCGATGTGGTCCTGAGTCACTTTGCAACTTGCCTTCAAAGATCTGATGATAAAGCACAGAACAAACATACCGTTGTGGGGACTTTAAGCTATCCAACTGTCTTTGTGGTATTAAAATCACAAACCACATGGTTAGGATCCGGGTAAAATAGCAAGGCAGGGGGGATTTAATTCAGGTCAAGTGATGTGTTAATTAGTTTACTGAGCCTTTTACATATAAAAGCCGCTATTCTCAGCTTAATACTTTCTAAACTGTCTTTTCATAATCAATAAACATGGTAGAGACTGAGAATAGTGGACGTATTTGTTTTGCACAGACCCAAAATAACCCGAGGTACAAACTGTGACTTCAGCATGCTACTGTCAGCTGAATGACGTTTCCAGAAAATTTCATTTGCTGCTTTTTTTATTTTCTCATACTGTTTTTATTACTTTCTGACCTGCATTGTCAATGCACAAAGGGACAAAAAAAAATGAAAAACCAACTGGTATTATTGTACCTATAGTGGATATTTTTAGTGACTTTCTCCTGTGTTCACACACAATCGAGACCTGCTCAGAATTAAGATGTAGTAGAGACGTGTGACACAGCTCTTCTGACCTTCCTCTGAGTTCAGATGTAAGTAGGATGGAGGAGTTGTGAGTGTTTGGAGCCTGAAATATCTGTCCAACATTTAACAAAATGTTTACGCAGTATATTTTGTACTGAAATAAGATCGTAGATAGATGAAACATTGGCAGCCACCAAAATCTGTGCCACACTTCAGGTTAACAGAGCTTTATTCTAAGTTTAACTCATTGTTTTAACTCATTATCAGTAACTGTCAGTGATCGAATACATATTACATAACTTTTTTTTTACCACGCACTTAATTTAATAAAAGTAATCAATTCTTTAAAATAACTTTAGCAATACATCAAAATTGAAACATAAGAATGTAACCCCTACCTTATGTAGAAATGCTTCTTTTCAATTTCTTTTTTTGCTTTATTTCATATTACATATCACCATGGCTTCCTTTTTATCCAGCTCTACTGTGCCTTTTAAATGACTGAATGTTTTCTTGAATTGAATTGAACTGTTTTCTTTATATTTTTTTCTGCCATAAGAATCAAAATATCTATTGAGAAATTATTTCATGGCAGCTTTTGAAAATGCTCAAATACTTGAACCTGTAAAAGATGTATGACCCAAAAATGAAGCATTCTTCTCCACATTGTCACTTCATATACAAGTACTGTGTATAAGTAGGTGCAGATCCAACATCCTTTTTTTTAAAAAAGGTATGGAGGGTCCCTGATACATTGTGCATTCAATGTGCAATACTTTTGTGCTCTTGCTATTGAATTTGAAATAGGACTGAACTGGATGGTCATAATATGACGTTGTCAGTGTGTTCAAACTCCATAATTAAACTCCAGTAACACTTGAGTGATTCTGAAAACAAGGAAAAGAATGGGTGTGTTTAGGTTCATTTTCACACTATAGGAAGGTGTTAAATCCCCACTGCATACCAACACATTGACCCCTATCATGTCACTTTAGTTCAGCATTTTACAGTTTAATGGAAATATTATTTTGGTTCTCTCATAGGTTCACCAAAGACTAAATATAAAAGTAAATTTAATTAAATAAATGTACATCGAGGGGTAAAAAAAGATAAGCCATACAGTTTTTGGGGGTGCATATTGATTTGAAATTTGATAATCTATTGCTGCTTGTTTATGCTGCCCCTCAGTGGCCAAAAGGGTTGTTGCACTATAATTATCCGTCTTGTTGCAGACCCTCCCCGGGAGCCAGTGGTAAATGACTCTATGACAGTACTGGAGGGTACGTCGCTGGCCTTGCACTGCAGCACTCAGGGCAGCCCGGCCCCCACCCTTACCTGGCTGAAGGACGGGGAACTGGTGGGCACCATCACTGCTGATGAGCTGTCAGTGTTGGAGATCCTGGAAATCACACCACAGGGGGATGGACACTACCGTTGCCTGGCAGAGAATGAGCATGGAAGAGCCAGCAGCTCGCTCAACATCACTGTTGAGTGTGAGTGCCTCGTTCTGTATCATAACAACACAAGTGTTAAGAAAAGAACAAAGCCTGATCGCAGAGTCTGCTATCTGCAGCCAGATCTTTTGATGTTCTGCGTGTGAAAAATCACTTTTTACGAGGCTTACTTTGCTGCGCTGAGATCAAAACATTCCTTGGAAATTAAAGATAAAGTTAGTTATCAGATTTTCTTATCACGGATACATATGCACTAGTTTTATTATGGAGGTGTGAAAATGTTTCAGATTATCCACCGATGATCTTCACTGCCTCCTTCCATAGATGCCCCAGTCCTTCTGGAGGAGTCCAAGTGTACCGTGGTGAGGGAGGGAGTCCAGTGTGTCTGCATGGCCACAGGAAACCCTGAACCCACCATCGAGTTCTACTTACCTGACCTGAACATCACCATCAACGAAACCGATGGCCGGTACAACTTCTACACACACACAGATGGACACATGTCCACGGGCATGATCAAGCTGCGGGAGAAAGGCGACCGGATCGACAACGGCGGGCCAGCCGTGAACGTCCACTGCAGCATCCACAACCTGTACGGAAAAGAGAGCATCCTTCTGGAGCTGCAGCAGGAGAGTGAGTACAAACTGCACTTTTTATTAAACAGTAACGCTAAAATCTATCGTTGCTCATTATTGGATCTGGTGACACTCCACATTTTCCTGTATTCAAGCCTGGTATAAAGCTGTGTTGTTTAAAAGCTATTAAAAAAAATTCTGTTGCACTTGTTCCTCCTTTGCAATAAACTTGGGAACTGTAATTAATTCCACAAACCCTGCTCTGCTCCAGTAAATTAAATGTGTATTGATCTGCTGAAGAAAATAGATCCAATGAAAGCACAACATCCTTCTGTTTCAGGAACAGTTGCTTTAAAATACAAGGCCCAGTTTTTTAGGAAGTAACACACAAATAACAACAGCTTAAAATGATATAGAGATTAGTTTTGTAAATTTACAATGTATGTAGGAAAACATGGGCTAGATGAAGAGCATTGTAGACATGTTGGAGGAGATAAAAAAGACTATTTCACATCAAAGACCAGTAATTTGATAATGTACATAAATAATTTTTCCCAAATATTTAACTGAATCTATCCCAAGTCCACTGAGCTTTACAACAACTGATAACGGGACTTAAAAGTGATCATCTGGCTGGTTGCTTTCTCTTTAATTGTACACAACAGCATGTTTGTATGATAAGCCTTTATATTGCTTTTTATTACATTGCTTTTTGCATATTGCGACCAAACTTGATCATTTTTGGTGTTGTCACTAAATTGATAGGATTTCATGTATAAAGTAAAGTAGTTGAAACAGGTAAGAAATACCTGATGTTAGATGTTTTTTTTGTTTGTTTTTTAGAGATAATCATGATAGAACATAGGAATGGACCTATGCTGGATTCCTAAAACCCTGTTTATACTTGTAAAAAACATAAATTACTACTAACCCTCTTAGATCTGACTCAGGAATGTGATAGAAAGGGACTTTAATCAGCATTCAGTCCTGCATCAAATGACTCTGCAGAGGTTGTTGATATTTATTGACTAGGGCGCTGAAAGGGTGTTACAGTTGGGGTTTCAGCATGAGCACAGCCCACAGAAACAGCTGTCTATTGGCTCTAGTGTCTCATACGGAAGCCCTTAAACTGACAGTAACATTTATGGACAAAATTACATGAGATTATTCAATTTTACTTGACTAAGACAGGTGGAAGCTCACTTTTGGTCCTGCTGTGCAGCTTGATGTCCCTTTTTAGTAAAACAGAAATAGTAGACTTCACAAATTTCTTCAGAATGATGATTATCAGAAACTGTGGTCCAACACAGCCTGTGAAATACAGTGCAATTCCATTCATCTGTGTTGTAGTGTACAGGCCTGTCCTCTGAGAGAACTGGAACTGGACCAGTTCATTGACACCCAGAGCACAGAATTCGCAATTGGAAAATATTTAATCGGCTTGTTGAAGTGGGTGTCCCCATGCTTTAAAAGCTTTTGAAACATGTTACTTTAGCAGTAAAAATGGCACGATGGACTCAAGACACCACTTTGAGTCAAGGCATTAGCAGGGTTGAGGAAGGGTTCTGCTGAGGGCGGCTGTCCTTAAGGACAGGCAAGATGGATCTTTTCAATATACTGAAAATCAGCTTCCAAATCTGTGGTCAGTTTCTAGAAGATTTTAATAATCTCTAATAATAATTGTTAGACTCACTCTCAAAATTGAAAAGACACAACTAAATTGAGGAAAGCAGGGCTAATACCAACTCTGTTTCTCAGAACCAAGATACCCTTTTTTACTCTTTGAATCAAGTGGCTAGCTAGCTAGTTAAATCAATCCGATTGTCCCATCAAAGGACTAGACAACCACAACTTATTGATCCCTAAAAGAAAAGGGACACCCTATCCCTGTAAAATGGAGAGCTAGAGCCAAAGGAGGGAAGTGAAATTGGTTCATAGACTTGTAAATCCATTTCATAACACAACAACCAACTCTGGTTAGATAGGTGTAGTTTCTGTGTGTGCTGTCCAATAATTATTAAGAAGAATTCCCTGATTGTTCATTTTTGTCACTTTTGTTCCCAGAAAAGTACATGATGGCAGTTATAGTTGGCACCATTGGAGGAGTAGCTGTCATAGCCTTCATCATTGCAGCTGTGAGATACGTGGGCCACAACAACAAGAAGTGAGTATGGATGACAAACTAATGGAGAGGCCAATGTGAGGCAGAAGTCATCCTTTTGCTCACAAAGCATTTTCTAAAATCCAAGGAAACACTTAAGCCTAGTCATCCATTCTAAAACACATTGATGCACATTGTATATGAGTGAATGTGGGATTGATGTGGACGTGAGAATCATTCCTCCAGAGCAATTTCAGTTTATTTGCTAAGACAAGACCCAGTTGATATCCTTGGAGATCAACATTGGCTGCCTTGTGGAGTGGGTTAGCAAGCTGGACTAACCTTATATTTTGCAGGCATGATTCCCTGCTCTTACACTGCTTCTGTATCCTTGACCTGCTACGCTGAAAACAACCCAGGTAGCCCTCTTAACCAAGGTGCTTTATTAGCCTCAAGGTATATTTGGAACCCCCAAATTTTGCACGCTTTTTTCCAATAGATCAGCCCTGAAGTGGGGGGGATATCAGCGACTAAACCCATGAAATAACCACGTCACTCACAGCCAGAGATGGCCTCTAGCTTAACCTGTCAGAGCTTGATGTTTTAAAATGGATGCCCAGGCTTGGCGTGTCGCCATGCGTTAGTGGCAATCGAGACCGAGTCTGATTATGTGACTCCGTCCCCCAGAGAGAATGGCAACCCTAGGCAGGACCTGGTCCTGGAGAACCCAGCTTTGTACTACAGCGCAGTCAAGAAGGACAAACAAAATCTGAGGAAGAAAGTGGTGAGACATGCTGTCGTCAATGATTATGATTATGATGGAGGATGGGTTGGAAGACCATTCTCAGATTGTTCGGGGTTATAATTTTGTGTAATGAAATAAGTCATGAATGCTGAAACCCCATTTGAACCTCTGATATGAGGTGATAGAAGGAATCGCTCCCACTTGCAGTCTAGTTGCTCCAACCATGACCTTTCCAAACACTGTTTTTCTCTTGCTTTCATCGCTTCTCTGCGTTTTTCTGTCTGTTTTTCTCTCCCCTAACTCTTGCACAGCTTAAGACAGAGCTGTTGGGCTCAAAGTTTAACTCCATTCTAGAGGAAACTACGGTAAGGTTCCCAAACAAATCCCCATTAAAAACACAACCCTCAGTGACCGATGCATCTCCTTGCATATCGGCTTCTGTGTTCTGTTCAGTGCCGTTTTTTTCGATTCTGCCTTCTGCATGGCTGCCTCATCGCTAATACAAACTGCCAAACTAACAGGAAACATCTCAATCTTCTTGTCAGTATGTCGGCCAGTAACCGCTAACATATTTTCTTTTTGGTGTCTGTCGTGCTCTTACTGGCACCTTCGTAGTGTTCTGTGCCACTGAACGGTTGCTCTGTCTGCAGGGAGAAGACGGGGATTACCAACCTGTGGGCTCTATGGCAGGACTGGAGAGGCAAGAGCTGAATTACGCTGCCCTGGAGTTTATCGGGGCCAGGCCCAGGGAGGGGGCCTCAGGGAGGGGGGATGACGGCAGCAACTATTCGGAAATCAAAGCCAAATGAATCGCGATCCTTCCCTGATCCTTCGGCTATGCGAGATGCAGTGGCAGCCCCGAATTACACACATCCCACACATCCTCTGCACCATGAAGTGTGTATTAACCTCTTTTCCTCTCCTGGACATCACCATGCACATGATGACTCCTTGTACCTCCTGTCTTTAGAACTGTCACATACAATGTACGGCTGTCAATGCCAGTACTGCCCCCATCGTGCTGCCCCCCCTCCATGAGATGCCCCTTCGTATGCCACCATTTGGAAAAACTGCTAGTTTTGAAGGTTGGAGCGAAACCCAATGGACAATTTATAACAAATTATTGCAGTGTCATGCCTCAGTTGTTGTTCATTGTCTTTACATCATAGAGTGTTAAGCAGCAACAGTGTTTTTATTGCTTTCTCCATGTGATTGTCAGTGTTTCACTATCACCATGCCTCATAACTGTCACTGCGTCTACTGCCAGTCGAAGCATCAGGGCAAGGAGTAACCGTGCTTTTTGTTCTCTTTATCTTTATGTGTGTTTATCGCCTGAGAGTGAACCCTCTCTTCTGTTTGTTTTGGTTAATTGCATCTTAAGATAACTGACAGAGGTGAGAGATGAAAATGTATCTTAGCTTCTTGTCTCCACATAATTGTATTTAATTTCAGCTGTGACTCAGCAGCCTCTCATAATAAACCAAAATAAAAATCACCATCAATTTTGATAATAATTGGAGGTTTTGTGAATTTAAGTGACACAACACCCACCTCTGAAAAATGACACACATTGTTTCTAGTGTTTTTCATTAAGCCGAAGAATGTGTTGAGGTATTTTCCAGCACTGTATCAGATGCAAAATGTCAGTTGTTTTTTTTTTTTCTTATTTTCTACTTCTTATCCTTAAGGCATGTGTTTCCGCACAAATGCTCTGATTCATCTAGAATATACAGACCTAAAGCACAACATATATGCGCGTGAGGGGCCAAAGTGTTAGCTCTTTTAGACAATGTGTGTGTTTGTTTGTATGTGTGCGTGTTCAAATTGTGCTGAAAGATCAGGGGACACTGATCTCTGGGGTCTTGGGGAAGTTCGAGCATCACCTCACTGAGAGACAGATGCTGTGTTCTCACGGGATTGCATCAGATGTCTGAATGACAAAAAAAGTGATGCTGATTAGCCAACTGGTTGTGCTATTCAGAGACATCTGATGAACCTGTGATTTAATATTAAAGCATACTAATACTCTAACTGCATATTGATGGTGTCATAATCTATTAATTTCATGGATATTGAAGGGAAATTGATTGGCGGTTTGTGTAGAAAATGCCCTGCTTGAGTGTTTTGGGAGCAGACATTTATTTGATTATAGAAATATGGTGAAAAGCCAAAGTGACAAAATAAAAACATACCTGTCACTCATCTCCCAGCCACTCTGGGTGAACACTGTCTTAATATAACCTTAGAAAATAGTATCCAACTCATCAGTAATCAAAGCTGTCAAAACAAAATCAGAAGCAATGTTTAAAAGCAGGATTAACTTTATTATTTATTGAGGTGAAGTAAAATATATATAATCTTGTCCTTTTTGTATTACTTTGATTAACCATTAAAGTGTTATTCAGCTATTTAGAACTACACTTTCATTATTCTGAATGATACAAAAGAAAGGTAATCATTTTAGCAGGATAAATGTTCTTTGTCTCATGTATTAATTAAAAGAATATTCTTATTTTTCTTTTTTAAGTGGGGTTGTGTGAAGTTCATATGAGTCGTTGGTGTCTTACCTGCAGTACTTGGTTCTCAGTGTGGAGGGTTAGGGTTAGGTATGTCATATAAGCAGCCTAAAGTATCCTGCAGCTGGCCTTTTAAAACATTGAATCCTACATTACCCACAATGCAGCCTTTATGACCTTGTTGTTTGCTCATATGTCTGTTACTTTTCTCTGATGAATTCTCCTGAAAATTTGAAGCCTTTATGTTTTAGTTTTTTTTTTTTAAGCTAAAAGAGATTTTAACAACTGACCAGTAAGACTGCCGCTTGGCTTCCTTTTCAAGTTTCAACTCAAAATAATCCAAACACTCACTGCAGCTCTTCCTGTTCATTAATTAGAAATCTTCATCTGTAGTCATATTCATATTGTAGGTTGCTTATCAAAGTTTTGTTCCTTAAATACATCACATAAAAATTTGAAAATGATCAGCTAACTTGTGTTGAAAATAAATAATGCAAGCTACTTCCCTCCATAATTGCTAAATTGGATGTGATGTTGATATTGTAGAGCTCTTTTATAGAAAGTCAAACCTAGCTAGAGTTGGGATCTCTTCTCTGACTGAAGACTGAAATGACAAAGGCAAGGCAAGGCAAGGCAAGTTTATTTGTATAGCACATTTCATGTACAGGACAATTCAAGGTGCTTTACATAC
>JBBBVU010000006.1:7124519-7156946 GCA_037177055.1 Atherinosoma microstoma
CCCCCCCCCCCCCCCCCCCCCCCCCCCCCCCCCCCCCCCCCCCCCCCCCCCCCCTACCCCCGTCAAGGTACAAAATAAAGACCTCAGAGTAAAACATTTTTGCCTGAAATGTCTTAGTTCAGGCATTAAAGGGTTAAACTAAGCCTCTGGAACAACTAAGAGTCCTTAGAGGATCTCAGAGTTCTTAACTTCTCATATGCTTCTAAAAGCTCAGATAAATTACAAGGTGAAGATAAAGAAGGGTTAAAAAAAAATAATTGAGAGTTGAATCTGAAATTAATTTCTAAAACATACTTGGAGCCAACGCAAAGAGGCTAAAACAAAAGTGCTCTGGTTTCTTCTAGCTAAAGTCTGACAGCTGAGTTCTGAACCATTTGAAAATGATTTCATAGATTTTTGGTTGAGAAATATGAAAAGGGTTTTGCAGTAGTTGAGACATGAGGAGATAAATTTGTATAAAATGATTTATTATAATTAGATTATAATGTAGATGTGTTTAAAGCATGACTGCCTGAGTTTTGTGATGTTCTGTGAAAAAAAATCTAATCTTTGCAACAGAATTTACATGTTAAGCCAGCAGATGGCAGTGCTGATTAGTGATTTGCTGTGAAGGATATTTGCTTAATTTATGTTGTAGGTAACATTTTTGAAGGCAGTCATGTAGTGTACATAGCAGGATTAGAGGGTCTGAGTAAATACAGTTGTTTGTCAGCATACAAGTGAAAAGAAACACTGTGTTTCTGGATAATGTAATCAAGGAGAATCATGTAAGAATAGATTAAAAGTGGTCATAAAAAGGACGTCTGTGAGATACAATATTTTACCAAAAAGAAAATGGACCTGTGGCCTTTTCTGTTTGGTAAGTAGGATGAGAACCATTTTAATGCTGAAGCATATATTCCAACCCAGTGTCTCAGTCTGTGAAAGAGGCCGTCTGATCAGCTTTGTCAAAAGCAGCACTTCAATCCAAAAGAAGAGTAGAGACCAGGGCCGTTCAATTTGGTCTCACAAAGGTCACAATCCTGCAGCTTTTCAGTGTGTTCCTGCGTCATTTAAATTGATCCAATAAGAAGTTATGCACAATGAAACACATTTGTATAAATTTTTTACACTATGTGAGCTTAGATCATATTCTAATATGTGATATCTTCTTGTATATTTTTGAAAACATTAAAATCTCAAAAAATTTTCATCTGTCACACAGGTCACAAAAGTTTTGAAATAGGGAATTTGTTGTATTAATTAAAAGCTTTTCATTAAAAGAAAAAAAAGAAAAAAGTTCCCATCTAAGCCATAGTACCATCGAGGGTACTAGGCAGGTGTCATCAAGGATGCTCAGAATCTGACCCTGCAATGTTCTATTTTATAATATATACGTACTATATGCCTTGAAGTTATGATTCTGTCTCTTTACAGTGCTTCCTAAGATCCTAAGGAACTCCAGATGTGAGGCTGAGTCAGATGTCCTGACCTGTGTGTGTATGAGTCAGGGGTTTCCTTTGCCCACCATTAAATGGCCACTTTTGGAAAACAACACTGAGTACTCTTTCAACACTACAGTGTCAAATCACACAGTCACAAACACCTTCATCCTGACGGTAACAGACCCCAGCAGACCTTCAGCTGTGTGTGTCAGCAGCAATAGAAATGGAGAAACAAAAATGGAACTGTTCATAAACAAAGTTGAAAAAGGAGGTAAAACAGCTCTTTGACAAACTGTAAAAATGTGTATTCAGATTCAGAGTGTTGTGGCAGAGTCAGAAAGATGTTTTTTCTCAGTTTTTGGTAACCATTATGTTCTTGATTACAGGTGAAACTATCATGTCTTTAAGCAGTGTTACACAGCCAGGATTCATCATTTCATTTCTGATCGGCGTGCTGCTTTCAACTCTGGTTTTCTGTTTGCTGAAACTATGCTGCAGGTACACTATCAAGTTAATTATCTGAGGGATTGTCAATATAAAGATAATAGCAAAATAAATGTTTATTAAATGAAATGAGTCAGACAAAATTATTTTTAAAAAGCACAAGAAAGGTATTTTCGTGTCAAGTTAGATGGGACAATATAATTATAGTTTCATGTGGTTGTTTTGTTTTCCATTCTAACATTTGCTGCTGAAATACATTGTTCAGGAAAAAACAGAAGATTTCTGGAAATCTGCTGGAGAGTCTGGAGATGGTGACAAGTCAAAAGCAATCACAGGTATTTATGTTAACTTAGCAGAAGCACCTGCCAGTTAAAGAATCAGGCTGGATTGTGCCTTTGGTTGCGTCTAGTAAAAACTAACTGTTCAGCAATAAACTCTTTAAGAAAATAAAATAACCTGTAAGTTTGTTTGTGCTAATAATCAGATTTTATTTTCTTTGAGTTGATGTAACTTTCCCTTAAATTGATTTGACTATGATTTGTGTCACATCCAACAGATTAATAATGGTGAAGCAGTGGAATATGCCCAAGTCCAGATACAAGGGACAGCTGAAGAAGCTGAAGCTGCAGCAGCAGGACGATCAGATGTAGACTACTCTGATATTAATGTGTTGGTGTTGGAAAGGCAGATTCTAGGAAAAGCAGAGCAGAAACAAGGCAACACAGCCACAGAATATGCTGAAATTAACAAACAAAGGAAAAAAAAGAAAAAGACAAGGGAGTTTGGAGACAGCATAGAAGAAGAGGAGCTAAAACATAGTGAGGAAGAGAGAGGAAGTGAAGATGAAACAGTTTATTCCAATGTGATGGACCTAATGGATTAGATTTAATGGACTTTCAATTAATCAGCTTCAGGATAAAGTTATGAATCCTTACGTTTTGACCTCTTAATGTATAATAGCCCTGCGAAAAGTTCTATTAGCTCCAAAATGTTAAAAATACTCAGTAGATCCTGAAGTCAGCCACAACTGATCCACAAACCTTCAAAACTACAAAGCTTTTCTGCAGATAACTGTGGCACTATTTTATGAAAAGATAATCCCATTCAAATGATACTCCCATGTGCACACACACACACACACAAAGGAATAATCGATGGACGATTGACTTATTGAGGTTTCATAACTGATTAGACTTTTTTCATGGAACTGGTTGGATCTACCAAATAAAGTTTGGTTATTAACTATCATTCAGGACCCCAAACTTGTTTGTGCAAGTAAGTTAAAAGCAGGAAATATGACAACTTAAGATAACATAATTGCCATACTGTAGGTAGACAGTATTAGCATGCTTACAAAAAAAAATCATTTAATACCAACATGCAAAATGGGAGCACTGTTTGTATTTATTGTTTCCAGAAACCCAAAATTGCAAAGTTTTTTTTCCTAACAAATTTTCATGCATTTTATTTATTTATTTATTTTCCAAGGAATCAGACCACTGGACTATTTATGTGTTTCCAAGTGGCTCCTGCACAACCTAACTTTGACAGCTGATAGAATTTACTTCTGCATGTTTTTTTTTAAAGTATATAATGTATTTTAGGAGCACAGGCGCACCTAAATCATCATTTTTGATGCCCACTTGACTGTCTAGCTTGTAGCATTTTAAGAGGAACTATGTATTTTTGGCATCTTTTTCTTAGGACAAGTAAATACTTTTATTCAATGTTGGTCATCGGGTTAGTTTATTCTCAAATTAAGAGAATAACTCCAACTGTTTTGCATTTATTGTTATCTAGTATTACATAGTATTAGATTGTAATTGCATTTATGCACAAAGCTGTTTCATCTGCTGATAAAGAAAAAAGAATAAAAAAGAAAAAAGAATCAGTGTGAAAGAAGCAAAATCGTCATCTGGAACCGCAGGCAGGTGTCAAATGTTTTGCATACTGGGTTCCTCTTAACAGAGGAAAGTGAAACTCTGCAGATTGGATTCAAAGGGTTTTTACATGCAGCAGTGCATATCTCTGTAACTCTGTTCCCCTTTGTTTGTGAGACCAAAACATGTATATAAGAGCTCTTTCAATAAATGAAAAGAAAACAAAGGTGTTAGATAGCTGATTGCGGTTTTGTGTGTCAACCTAACAGAGAAACAGACCGAGGTACAGAAACACCCTTTCCTGTGTTAAACTTTTGTTCAATTTACACAATAAAAACTATTTACTGAAGGCCCCATTTTTGGTTTAATTCAAATAGTGCCCCGTGAAAAACGGAATAATATCACATGCACTTATCTGCACAATAAATAACATTTAATTCAAAATCAAGTTGTATAAATGTATATCTGCATGTGGAAGGCAGTAGCTTCACATACACACAGCGGGCATGTGTACGGTTAAGCTGATATTGGATTAAGGTTGAGCTAAAAGGATTAGAATGTTCCACTAGCTGGACAATCACTTTAAATAGATCAACCAGAAACTTCGGACAGCAAAATATTTCACCGGAGGGCTGCTTCTCCAAAAACACAGGTGAGTGTGTGCAGTTGTTCTGAATGGAGATTAAATTAATGCATTTTGTTTATAACAGAGTGTAGGATTATTACTAGCGTCAGGTTGTTTTCACCATACAGAAGCCGCCAGTTAAGATGTGAAGAGTATTTACACCACCTTTGACCCAAGATTTTACTTAAATTCAGGAAACCTTGCAAAATCCTAATTTCACTGAATGGGGTTAAATCTATAAAACCTCTTTGACCATTTAATCTCAACATCTGTTTCTTTTCTTTTTTATTAGGAAATCCTAAAATTTACACCATTGATATACTAAGACTTTCCAGAAAAGGTTGACTTTCTTTTTTTAAATCTGTGATTTCTTCATGTGTTTAAACTTTTATTTTAACACACTCAAAGCAAACCAAATTTAAAAAGTACTTAGAAAATATTGTTTTGTCTCATTTTTACAATAAAGTATTTAAAAAGGGCTTGAGGTAAATTCTTAATGTTCAGATCATTGTGTGTGGTTTACTGGATTACATTCAATTATTTTTATATATTATTTTCCTTTTAATGTTTCATGGTAGTCCTTAGAGTTTAATAATTTTGTAATGTCCCTTGAACTTAGTAGAAGTGGCATGAGTTAACATGAGAGGACTCAAATCAAAGTAACCCAACAATGTAAAAATACCTCAATATGAGTACTCAAAGTCCTGCTTATGTAAAACCATCATCATCAGCAAGTGTACATAAATCATAAAAGATAATATTCTAATTCACCCTTAAAAGATCCTTTGTTATTCATACTTTATTAAATATATGATTTGTAATTTTTTTTCAAACCATCAAAAAACAATTTACCGTAGCATCATTCTGGTGTCCTATGATTCCTATTAGTGTACAATCATCCTGGCTTTTTAAGTGTAATTAAGTCTGTATATATAATGTCTTTCCCCATCTTTCCATAGGAATGGCTGATGTCTTGAAAAGCCTAAACCTCCTAGAGACCCTCAAAGAATCAATAGAGAGCAATAAGCTATCAGATGTCAAGGACACTTTGGAAGATCTCCTCATCAGCAGGATCAACTTAGCTGTGGTGGGCGACCGCGGGAATGAAAAAGCCACCTTCATGAACTCCCTCCGTGGCCTCGGGCCCGATGATGAGGGTGCAGCTCCTTCCCCATCCCCTGCTGCTCCAGAAGAAGTGGCCGGCTACCCTAACCCCAAATACCCTGACTTCCGCCTCTGGGATTTACCACCTGTCCCGACAACATCTTCATTTGAACCAGAAGAATACATGAATAAATTTAAGTTCCTCCGCTACAACGCCGTCTTCATGACATTCACACAGACGCTCCAACCCAACAGCGTGAAGGTTTTCTTGGAGGGTCTTTCACTTCAGCGAGAAACTGTGTACTTTCTGCTTTTGGCTTCTGTAAAAGACACCGACAAGACCCTTGAGGAAAAGAAGAAAGCCAGTTTGGAAGTGCTGAAATCGCAGGGTGTGAAACTGCCCAAGGTCTACCTTATCAGACCCTCCATGCTGGAGAAGTTTGACTTCCCCGGCATCTTGGAGGACATGGGTAGAGACCTTCCAGAGATCCGAGCTCACGCCCTTCTCTTGGCTTTACCAACAATCACCTCAACGCTGGTCACCCAGAAAAAGGATTCATTCAAAGCAATTATATGGGCTGCTGCCTCACTCTCTGGTGGAATGTCAGCTATTCCTGTCCCCCTGGTTGCATCCATGGTGGACTCAAGCATAGCAGTGCGAATTCTGTTGAAAGCACAACTATCTCTGTGTCTGGATGATGAATCCATTGAGCGACTGGCCCGGCAGAGAAGCATGGAACCTGCAAAACTTAAAGAGCTGCGGACTTGCGTGTTGTCAGTAGAGGTCACTAAAGGAGAAGTTAAAAAGCGCCTGGCGGCAGCGGAGAAGGATTTGGCCACAGTTTCATCGAATCTGCTCCAAATGGCGATGCCTAGACATGCACGGTCAGCTAGCCGCTCATTCACTGCTATGCTGCAAGCCTTAAATAGTGCTATTGATGAAATGGCTTCTGATGCTGAGAAAATCGTAGCTGTTGCTCTTGGAGAGGGGAAATGAGACAAAGCTTCATCTCTGTGTACAGTGTTTCCTGTTTATGTGTGGTTTAACATCACTTTTATGTTTCTGCTGAATAAACTTCATGTATTTCATGATTTTATTTTTTTTATATACTAAGTTTTCACTGATAGTCTTAAAGAAACTGTAGGTCATCTGAGCTGAACTGTAAGACGAAAATATGTTTTAGGCTTCTCTTTGCCTGCAGGAGCCATTGCAGCTTTCAGTGTTCACACATTTTTAAATAGAGGAAGTGAGAGGAAGTTCAGATGCATACGGGTTCTAGCTTTCAAGCTAAAAAAAAAAAATATTCGCTTTGCTGATATAAAAGACTGGTGTTGTCTGGGTTGCATGATTGTGCATGCAAATTCTTTAAGAGTTTAAGTCGACTGTGAAAACTTCCTTTTTTTAAATCTTATTTTTAGTTTGGGAGGTAGTGCGTGCAGTACATACTACTATTTGTAAGTCCACTGAGGTAAGAACTGGCTTTTCTTACACTATCTATCTTAAATATCTCCTGTTTACCTGCCTAATTTAGCGGACAACGTAATGTCTGTCTATAAACGTCAATCTCAAATATTCAAGTGCAACCAAGTATAAATCTATAGAGTTGACGTTTGGTTTCTGAAAAGATGCTTTTATGGAAAAAGAAATGTTTGCTATGTGAATTCAATTACCACCTTAAAAAAGTCATTGATACTAATAGATTAGATTAACTTTACGCCATGTCTAGCTTTTTAGAGACACTTTAGTTTTTTTGCAACGTTAACAATTCAACGATATGGATGAATAACCTGCTATGTAAAATAAATTCACTGTACTACACAACAGTGTAAATATTGAGTGTGTTACACTTTGTAACAGTTGATGAAGAAGAGAAATTACATTTACATATAATTTTGATATTAAATAAAAAACTGAAATCTGAAATGTACTGAATCAATGACTTTTTTCTCACACAGAAGGGAGTTGGTGATTTAAAAAAAGAAAGATTTTCTTTTTTTGCTGTAAAAAATGCATTTCTTGGGGTAAACTGACCAAACTTTATTAGTGCAGGTGGGGAATAAAAGATATTTTATTTATTGTGCTTCAAAATATTTTTAACTACAGAATCACAACAGCCCTGAGTTGAGGAAGAAAACGCAGAGTGTTCTGGTAAACGAGAGAAAAATCAAAGAGGGAGAATCTGAACAGAAGTTCATTTGCAATGTCAGCTGCCAGCTAAAAGACTTAAGTCCTGCTTGAAAATGAATGCACACACAGTCTGGTGGCTGATATTTCTGGCCCTCATAAAAAGTGAGTTTTTCTTTTATATTTTAATGCTTTAAGTTTTTCAGTTCAACATATGGGTTCCAGTTTGTTACCTGACATTTACATTTTTTTCTCACCAACAAATTTTTCTTGTTACCCAGAGAACAATCCCTTTGTTTTAGAGAAGCAGGAGCTGACGGCAACAGAAGGGTCCTGTGTTGAAATTAAATGTAAAAACACAAATGGAGAAAATCTCCGAAACCTCAAAACCGTTAACGATGGTGGCTGGTTTTGGATGAAAGACGCAAAGTGGAACGGGTCACATTTTAATGCCACTATTGTTTATAGCAAACATGAGAAGCATACTGTCAGCCCACTCTTTAAAGACAGAGTGCAGTATATTGTTGATCAATCTACAAACAGACCAGAAAGACTGTGTCATATTCGGATCTGTGACCTGAAAAAAACTGACAGTGGGAATTATTCGTTCAGATTTGACAATGGAGAGAAACAATGGAGAACCGACCCAGAGACAAACCTAACAGTTGTGGGTAAGTACAAAGTTCTTAAAACTTGAAGATAGATTAAAAAGAATACATAGAAACATGTTCTGAAATAAATGATCTCTTAAAGAGACAGAAACAATCAGATTTATTGGAATTTGATATTATTGTTTATTTAACTTCGGGGAAAAAAGAGATATAAATAAGTTGTGTTATTATAACAATGAACAACTAAATGTTTGGGAAAAAATAACAATTTTCTCTTTTACGTTAAAGACAATTCAAAATGCTTTACTTAAACATTAAAAGCATTACAGCGGAATACTGAAGAAGAGTTAAAAAGGAGAATTAACAACTGCATGTATATTTCACCTTTACATGTTTCACTATAACAGGTTAACAGTTTTGACTTACACTTTTATTTAACCCTTATTCATACTGTATAAGGGATGCCACTGAGCGCCAATATTTCATTTACAAGAAAGACCTTTTTACAAGTGATGCTTGTTACTTTAATTCTAAAATGTTTTATCTCGTTCTACCAAACTAACCATCGTCACCACAATTCCATTTAATATCTAAAATCACATTTATATTTAAGTTCACCATTACTTTTCAGCTGATTTTGTTTATCATTCTTTTCTTTTTTTTCAGAAAATCCATGTCCAATCACGTTTCAGAAGCCACTTAATGTGGTGGAGAATCATGAAGTAACACTCACATGTTCTACATCGAGTTCATGTCTGCAAAACCTAACAATTAACTCACTGAAGCAACCGCACTCAACAGCTCTCTCAGAGCCTTCCAATCCCTTAAACAGTCCCAGAACCAGTGATAACATGACAAGAAGCATCACATACAGATTTAAGGCCAACTGGGAGGATGACGGAATTGAGTTTTCATGCCAAACTTCGGAAAATGAGGACAAGTATTTGATCAGAAATGTCAGCTTAACCGTAGGATGTAAGTCACCAAAATTCTTTGATTTCTGTGGTTGATTGGTCATCATCAGATATGAAAACTGTTTGATCCATCTGTAGCTCAAGGGTCACAATCCCATCAAAATCATGTAGTAAACCTGCTTTAAACTGGTATTCAACATGGGTTGAAGCTGAAAAGCTTAAATCTGAGCAGCTCCTAGTGAACTTCAACAAAATCTAGAGAATTAAATGCAACTGTATAGAAATAATTGGTTCAAAAGAATGAAGTTTTTTTTTGTTCCTGCTACATATTCAGTTAATATTTGCAAGGACTAAAATGAACTGTAATTTATTTGTAATTTGTGTGAACAGCCTGTGCTGCATGTTGATTGATTGGTCTTCCCTTGTCCTGATTTTTTGACACAGATGCTCCTCGAGATGTACGGGCTGCGATGAGCTCTGAAATTGTGAAGAAAGGAGATCGTGTGACTTTAACTTGCTCTGTCGAAGGGCCACCCAATGTCACCTTTAGCTGGTTTAAAAATGGTAAAGAGTTGAACTTCTTTAAAAATGAGATGAACTTGACATCAGCTGAGGATTCACACAATGGATTATACTTCTGTGAAGCTAAGAATGAACATGGGAACAAAAGCTCTAACATATTACATATAACTGTTTTATGTGAGTACTTCCAGTTTAACCTAAACTAATTTATTTTATGTTACAAAGACAATGTTTAGATGTTCTTCTCAGATGCCACTATTGTTAAAAGTTTTCTATTTTGTTGTAGATGCACCTGAAGTTAATTTAGAGGAGCTACCACATACCATTAAAGAAGGAGAAAGGATTTCTCTAAAATGTAACGTGAAGAGAAGCCAACCACCACCTCAATATTTTGTCTGGTTTAAAGATGGGATATCGTTTGGAAACAGTCGGACATATGATTTTACTAGTATCCGACCGAAAGACAGTGGAAACTACAGATGTACAGCCACTAACACTGTGGGTTCAGGAACATCGAACTCCGTTCCTCTAAGGGTTCATTGTAAGTTTTACATGTTCCTGTGCTGCATAAATGAATGATAGAAAACAAAAGGAGTAAAAATATTTTTTTTTCTTCCCCCAGATAAGCCGAGCAGAGTTTCCATTGATAGTACTGATAATAAAGACGAAGTGAGCGTTAACGGCTACATCACATTTACCTGTAACACATCAGCTTATCCAGAACCATGGTACTCTTGGTTCAGTTACAACCAGTCTGATCCCTCACACAGGATATATATCCACCACCGCCAAAAGAAATATAGTTTAAAGTCAGTTCAAAGAATACATGAAGCCTGTTACACATGCAACGCGAGCAACGATATTGGTGAGGGGGAAACTAGTCAACCGAAGTGCATACGAGTACGCTGTAAGTATTTATTTCATCTATTTTTTTGTGTGGGTCTTTTTTTTTTAATTCCAGTATTCTGATAACAAGATTTTCTCCATTCGGGAAGCTAGTTTGATCAAGCTGGATGATTAACTTAGT
This sequence comes from Atherinosoma microstoma, assembly GCA_037177055.1. NCBI lineage: Eukaryota > Metazoa > Chordata > Actinopteri > Atheriniformes > Atherinidae > Atherinosoma > Atherinosoma microstoma. Next base: position 7,135,196 of record JBBBVU010000006.1, read on the forward strand.
GTAAAACTGAAAAAATGGGTTAAACTGGCTCTTTGTCAAAACCACAAACGTCAAACTAAGAAAAAAAGTACACCTCCTGTTTGTGTATTTCTATTAATACCACACACAGTAAATGAAAATCAATCTCTCCACAGTTCCTCCCACCAATCTCATCCTGTCTCTGGACTCTAAGGTCAAAGAAGGCAACTCCGTCACTATCACCTGCTCTGCTGAAAGTTTCCCACCATCAACTTTTACCCTCAAAAGATTACATTTTCAGTCTCCAGAATGGCAAGTTAGTAGCAAGCCTCAACCCTCCAACAACCAGAATACTTTCAGCCATAGTTTTACTGCGACTCCAGCCCACAATGGCTCTTACATCTGCATCGCCTCAAACAGAGAAAACACAACAGCAAGCAAAGAGAAAATACTGATCGTTGAATGTAAGTGAACAAGTGGCACATCAGATGTAATCTCACCAGTTTTCATTTAACTCGATGGATGTAAATAAAATATTTTTAAGAAGTAGATCTTCACGTATTGTCATACAATGTGAAATCTAGTCATGCAGAATCTTACATTTTGTGTTTATTATAACATGATATTGTATTATATTATCATATTTTAGGATAATGTTTACAGTGTGATATATTTTGTCAGCCCAGAAAGCCTGTTGCATAATATATGTCTAATAAAATCCTTTCTTTATGTCGTATTTGTGGAAAATCAGATCGTCCAAAAGATGTGACGATATTACCTTCACCTGAGCTGGTTGTGAAAGAAAACGATTCGTTCTCATTGAACTGCAGTGCACTTTCCAACCCACCGGCCAAACTGTTCACCTGGACTAAGGATGGTGACAATCAATTCAAAAAGATCACACAGCGTTACTTTGTAGTTTCGGCCAGTCCCTCTGACAGTGGACGGTACAGCTGCAGAGCAGACAATGAGATTGGACATGGAAACTCACCAAAAATAGAAGTTAAAATCAAATGTGAGTATAATAATACATTTGTTATGGTACATAAACTGCTTTGAAATACTACACTTGGTATACAGGAGCTCCTTGATTTGATGATGTTTAATTTTCATTTTTTTATTCCCATATCCATTTAATCCAAATATACTGATTATTCAATGTTGCTCTTCTTCCATTTTCCCTTCATCCTACTTAGATGCCCCAAAACAAACAACCATCATAAAACAGAAAGAGGTCCAGCAGTCTGATGGGAAACGCTCTGTGAAGCTGACCTGCAAGAGTAACGGTTTCCCTCCTGCCAAATATTCCTGGTACAGTAAAAGAAAGATTCGAGTGTCTGCCGCTCAGGACTACACGGTGCACTCAGACAAAGCAGAAGAGTACTACTGTGTTGCAGAAAATGACATGGGTAAAAAATCCTCTGAGCTGATCAAGCCCTTTGATGGTGAGTAAACATGAGTGTTTGATGTTTAATGGGGATGTGATGTCAGAGGCAGATCTGTTTCCATACTGATTTCCTGTCTCTTCTAACCACAGACACTGTTAAGAAGATGGTGTTGCTCTGGCTTTTTATTTGCTTTTTCTTCATTGTATTGCTACTTTTCATATCATACAGGTAAAAGTATGGATAAAACCCATTTTTTATGGAAAAAAAAACTTCACGTACAAAAGAACAAATGAAATAGTTTATATAACTTTGTTTGCAGATACAAAAGAAAAAGAGCAGTTCAACGAGGAACTGCAAACACATGGTCCTGCGGTGGTTCTCTGGTAATAGTTAGTTTATGAAACCATTTCTACATCTGCATTGAACAAATCTAGATAAAAATGACACATCTTTGCATGTTTGTGTGGACACTAATTCAGGCATGGTGGACTAGATCCAGAAGGAGGGATCCAGTGAATGAGATGGGTTTGGTGGGGCCTTTCAGGAGCAGAGATGAACTCTTGACAGACCAGCCCTTCCGTCTGAACCCCCAACGACACCAAACCCGTCCAGACGTCACGTAAGACAGCAACTGCATGCACTGTCACCACACAGGACAAACAACACTCTGTTGGACTGGCAGCCGGATGCTGCTGCTCATTCTTTAGACAAAAGAAGATCATTCAGATATGAATGGAACAATAAGAGTCTGTAGTACTTTCTCAAAACTGTTGCATTTCTTCTTTTTTTTCCATTTTCCTCATTGTTCTACAGGTCTGCATCCAACATCAACACTGTTTACAGCACTGTGGCTCTTCCTCATGCAAAACAGGTCAGTCAAGCTAAAGAAACCAGCACATTACCCAAATTAAAATCACAATTTGAAATGTATATTGGCCCAATTCTAAACCCTTGATGTGTACGACACACTGTGAAAGTTAAAATTTCTACCATCTTCATATGAGCTCATTCATGAAAAATAATTGCCTATCTACAGATTATATCAAATCTTCTTTTTGATTCAATCCCCCATTCTGAGCACGCGCAAGGACATATGGGTCGCATTGGTTTGGAAAAATTCTCTTTTAAATGGGAACAAAAACCAGAGTCAGGAAGCGTGGCCATCTGGCTTGAACAATTGGAGACAGAGAGGACACATAGGAAGGGTTAACAAGCATCGTAACTCTAAGATCATTTATTTGAAAAATGATCAGGCTTCCAGAGGATTTATAGATTTACAATTTATATGTAAGGTTGCAAATGTATTAAGCCTTCAAAATCTTCAAATAAATGATGTTCGTGAGCATAATTTGGATACACCAAGTACAACACAAGCACTTGCATCTGTGTCCTTAGACATTCATTTATAGAATCACATTATGGGCAAGCGGATGAGGCTTTGCCTGGTCAAGCTGTTGCTTTTCCATCTGGTTGCTTTAGCTGTGTCTTCACTGATTTTCCTGTCAATGAATGTCTCATTACTGTAATCATTCAGTCTTTGTGCACCAGCGAATCAATGGACAACTTACAGCTTTCAATTAAAAGTATGAATGAACTAATTCAGTTTCTGCAACATTCTGACGTTTTCCGTCTGCATCTGTTCAGGCTCCCTCTGCACAAAAGCCAGCGACACAGCAGGGTGGACACAAGGAGGACGATTCACTCAACTATGCTTCTCTGCACTTTCAAAAGAAGCAGAAGTGAGAATTCCTGTTTTATGAGTATTTATAAAGGGATAAATGGATTATTACTGTACATGGCATGTTTTATATGGATGTGATTCTTTAGGAAACCAGAGGAGGACGTCATCTACTCTCAAGTGTCCAAGCCAAAGCCATCTAAAGAGGTCAGAAACCTCTTAATTACATTCCTATCATGCTTCGTACTCAGTTGTAGCTTTGCTTAACAAGTGAACCAACACATCTGTATAACATACTTTCACGTATCAATTCTAAGTTTAAATTCTTATAGAAGACAAATTCATTTTGTTGTGCAAAAAAACTTTAACACTGTCATTAATTTTGTCATATTGTTTCTATTTTTTCTTCAGAAAGAAGAAGGAAGGCTGGGGGATTATGAGAATGTCTCAGTTGTGCATGCAGTCAACCCTTCCAACATTTATGAGTCAGAAACAGACTCGGACACCAGTGAAGATGAGGAGGGGGTCAGTTATACCCAGGTGAATATAAGACAACAGAGAGCCAAGAGAAACTCCAGCAGCTCCGAGGACGCGACGGAGTACTCGCAGGTCAAAATCTGAGCTGAAGATGTTCTCGTCCAAAGTCGGTCTTTCTCAGTAAGCTTGTTTGATGTAAATATGGGTTTGAGCCTTCTGCTGTATTGTTTTCCTTGTTTGTTTTTTAAACTTATATCATATAACTTTTGAGTGACTCTGCTTTAATCCATGTGCATCAACAAATACAGGGGACTGTGTTTCATCCTAAACTAAAACCTACCACATAAATTAAAGTGAAGAGTGAAGACTTCACATAAGAAGCTGAAATTGCTGCAAATGTTTCAAAGCTGGTGAGGCTGTGTTTGACATGTACATACTGCACATGGTTCCATATCATAAATCACTTCAGCTTTCTTAACCACAGGACAAAAAAAAACACATACAAAGTCATGCATAAAATGTTTTTTTTTTTTTTTTTGTCAAATATTACTTCCACATTCTGCTTCTTTCATCCAACAGAAAGGATTTTATTAAAGAGACAAGTGTTAGACAAATATTAGCGTTAAAATATTATCAACAGCATAGCAAACATGACATTGATCTATTATAATAAACCAGATATGGTTTAAGGAACATTTTGATATTAAAGGGGGGGTCAAAGAATCTGAGGCTGACAGTTCAACACTGAAATGAGACTGAAAGTCCAGAATCTTGGATTTCTGCAATTCATTTACCAAAAGTTAAGCTATCAACTTCTCACTGGCCTGCTCTGTAAGAGCATCAGAATCATTTCCTTGTTCCAAATGAGTGTCTTCGAGTTTTTCTTCTTCCTTTGTGTCCTTTGCTTGGTGCAGGTGGATCTCAGTGTACTCGGCAGTCTTGGAGGTCACCTCTTTGATCCCACCTTCCTCTGGCCCACCTTCTGATTTGACCTGGAGTTTTATCAAAGCCCACATTAACATAGTTACTTTCCTCCCTCCTCCTATAGAGCAGCTTTATTGGTCTGAATCAGATCCACTGGGACAGGGTTGATCTAAAATGACACCACACTGATCTGCCCCAGTATCATGGAGAAAAGGGCAATTTCAGCTAAGAAAAAATTTGAGCAAGCTGTTCTCAATGTCATAGAGTCAGTGTGTGAAGGAAAGAGCTTCCAGGTTTTATTCATTTATTAGCTACTGCACACATTAACACAGGAAATGTCTGAAAAGATATAAACTTACCTCTTTGGTGACAAGAGATTGTGAAGTCTCCTTCAGGTCCTTGTCAAATGAAAAGCTGCCTCTTCTTCTCCTAAAACCAACAGAGAGTCAAAATTACTGTAAAAGACTACAAAAATGAAACAAACAAACCAGATTACATATATACATATGATTGGTCATAAGATTTATTGATTGCATTTTGATTTTGCCATTTTAATTTGTGAAACTGTTTTTTACCATTCAAAGGCTTTTTTTTTTTTTTTTATCAACCATCAGCAGCAGAGAGGAAAACCTGCAGACTGTTAACACTTCCAGTAAGCATAACTTGATTTGGCCAACTGGAAATCCTGATTGTGCAAAATGTGTTAATTTGCATTATAAGAATATAAATGTGTTAAAGAGGAGAAGTTTATGAGGAACTGATCTTGCGGCGGCATTTATTACTTTGACATTAGTTATTTTATTTTCTCTGTAGGTTTTTTAAGAAATGCAACAGTGAATTGATGTTTTTATTCAATTTAATTGATTTTGATTCAGATCATTAATTTGTTTATTTAGTCTACTTATTTTTGTTATTCAGTGGGCTATGTTACTTATTACAGAAATTTCCCATCAAGATAACTTAGCATAGCCCTGGTTATATACAGTATATTCCCAATTTCTTTTTTTCAATTTAATCAATTTAATACTTTGTATAAAATGGTTAAAGATAAACCTCAGATAAACATGCAACACTGTAATTAGCAGTGAACACAGCTACATTTTAAACCTGACTATATGCTTGAACCTGAACGTTTCTATACCATCACTATGCCTATATTAAGATCTATTTGAGACCACAATTGACTTTTGTATTAGTCGTGACATCATGTACAGATCAAAGGTGGTAACTTTCTTCCTTAAACAAATCAATTTGTTTTCGTCATTTTACACTTAATAAAGAGGTCGCTGCTCGTTTCTCAGCTACTGATACATTTTCTCTGCTATGTGGTTTTGACTGACCATTGCGCTGGGTTTCTTACCTGCAAAAGAATATCACCAGTGGGACACACACCACCAACATCCCCAATGCTCCTGCTCCAGAGCCAATCATTAGTGACAAACAATGGAGGGCTGGAAAGTCCACAGAGGCCATTATCAGTCAGTAAAACAAATAATACAAAGGACAAACATGAATGCATTCTCCTGCAATGTTGTCTACCTAGCTGAGATTCACTGGAGGACACATTGAAGGTCATACTATCAGAGCCCAGCGAGTTGCTGCTGAGACATGCAAGGGAGGGAAGGTCTTCGTCTTGGTGATAAAAAGTAATGACGCTCCTAATGATCCCACTTCCCAGGGTTATTATTTGGATGGAGTTGTCAGCAGAGTGGTTGACAAGTTCTCCAGCAAATTCCCAAGTCAGGGACGGGAGCGGGTTCCCCTGGCTGTTGCAGAAACATCGAAACTGGGATAAAACCTTAACGCAGCGAGAAGAGGGCAGGATCTCTGCAGCAACTGTGTAACAGAAGATCATTGGCTATTTGTACACTTCATGACACAGTATTAAAATAATTATTAGTGCTAAACAATAAGTCTTACATGTGACATCAATGCTTGCGGGCTCTGAGTATTCCGCTCCATGGACATTCTGAGCTTCACAGTAATACTGATCCTCTGATAGTTTGGTCACATTGAAGGTGAAATCTGGCTCAGAGCCGACCACCTCCATTTCTCTCCCAGACGCTCGAAACCAGGTGAAGTTAACAGCCGCTGGTTTGGCGATGCTTGTGCAGGTAAGAGTCACAGAGTGGCCATCCGGTATTGGACCAGAAGGATCCGTTTTCACTGAGGTGTTCTTTGGGGGATCTGGAAGAAATCCTTATATTACTACAAACGAGTACACTTGTTTTTTTTTGTTATTTTGATAGTTTTGATTTGTTAGTTAAAATACAAAATATGCAAGACAACTTAGATTCCACCGTGATAAAGTAATCATTTGGCTCTGGTAGGGTCTATCTGAAAGAGTCACACTTTAACCAAACCAATGAGAGATGGGATACGTTTCATCTTCCACACTGAACCGCAAAAAACTAAACTTCAAAACATGCATCATACAACCGATAAATACATTTCATCGTTCAAGCACTTGATTAATTGATGGCTGACTACTACTGGAGGCAAACGTGCATTTCAATGATTGTGCAAGAAAAATATGCCATCAGGTAGGAGAATTGTGTTGCCTGTGTTAAAACCGGAGGATAATTGCTGCAAAGTTTTCATTGTAAAGAGAAATTGATTCAGGGTTTGTCGTTGTCTTTTCATTAAACTTGGAAAACGGTTTTGTTTTCTGTGCTCTGAAGTAACATCTTAATGAGCAAACGCACCAAACAAACATCTACACATGGCTTAACACACTAACGCACACATGAGCACAGCAGAGTTCAGACATGATGGAACGCAAACACAGAGAGGATTTAGAGGTTGTCACGCAACATGACAATGTGTTACTGTCCCTGGTCCAGACACACAACAAATCTTGGCTCTGGATCATGTTTGGGTTAGCACAGCTGGATATACAGTCATATTGAGCATAACATTACTGCTCTGTTGTGAACTCACATTGAACATCTAGCTGAATCTTTGCAGAGGTTCCTTCTCCCAGGTCGTTTTTTGCTGCACAGTGATAGTCACCACTATGACTAGGGTCGACACCATCAATACCTAAGACTTGTCCGGTCTCTTGATCCACTTCGTCATCTTTGTACCAGGTGTAGTTAGTTACTGGCGGGTTTGAGCGACTTCTACAAAGCAGAGAAACCGAGCTGCCTTCCAGGATGGGGCCAGCTGGATCAACAATTACCGTTGTTTCCTTTGGAGAAACTGGAAACGAAAACTAATTATTTCAGTTCGCATCATGAGCTGTATAGATATCATGTGTTTCCATTTCAGTCTGACTTACATTGCACATCTATCGGAGTAATTGAAGAGCTCTGATTTCCATATTTGTTACTGACTTCGCAGATAAACTGACTGTCGACTTCTGTGACTGTAGTTGAAAGGCTCTCCTTAAATCCCACTGCTGTCACTTGGTCTCCATCAACCTTATACCAGGTGTAGCTGTCCACAGTGGGATTTGCATTAGTGTTGCAGGTCAAAGTCACCGAGCTTCCTTCTTTCACGGGACCATCGTAAGTAACTGATGTATTATTTGGAGGATCTGGAAGAGAAAATGTGAAAGAGGCTGGTTGGACAGCAATAAAGCATCCACCCACTACCTAGCAACATATTGCATCTACATTTGCTGACTATTACCTGATGATTAGAGAAAAAAAGAGAGGAAAAATGATTAAAACACACAACATGTAGTCTGATATTTGACATAAGTGACGTGAAAATGCCAGAGGCATACTCACAAAATACACGTAGAGTCAAACTTTTTTCATACGTGAGGTCGTTGTTTCCGGTTTGTTGGCTGTAGAGAACAGAGCAGGAGAATGTCTGTCCATTGTGGAGGTAAGAGGCATTAAAGCTCATGGCAGATGTCACAGGTTTTGCTTCCATGTTCTCCTCAATGTCACCGATACTCGGTGTCCATGTCAAAACTGGGGGAAGAACAGGACAAGGAGCAACAGCTGAGCAGCTCAACGTAACTAGAGTCCCTTCCTCGACCTCCGGCCTGGACTGAGTAACTGTAGGTTTGGGAAGTGAATCTGAAAAGTAAAACAATAAGGAAATGAAAAAATATAGTAAAATATGTAGGCTTACATGTTAAGGGTAACATGTTATAACAAACCTTGAGTGGTGATGCGGACACTTTTTTGAAAATTAAACTTGAGTGAGTTGTCACACTGTAGTCTGAAGTAATAGTTGTCATAGTGATTCGATGGCAGGTTGTTGAAGATGGTGGTGCAGTCTTTATCACGCAGGACCCCGGTCAGGTTCCCCTGCATGATATTCAAGCTCACACTCGCTCCAGTGAGGCTAGAATCAAACACCTGCGTTCGGCTCCAGCTGCCTCTCTTCCAGATAGCTTTACATGAATCATCCAGATGTTGTTCCCATTCAGCGGGCAGGCTGAAAGTGCAGGGGATGACCACACAGGAACCACTCAGAGCCTCTACTGTCTGTGGCATGAAGGCTGCCCACTGTTGACATAAGCTCCCTGAGGGGAAACGGTGGCAATAACAAATATCAAACTAAACATTTTTAAAACTTTTATGTGACAAATTATATTGACAATAACAAAAATTAAGGGAAAGAAATTTCTACAAGGCTAACATGCTTAATATTCAGACAAGGGAAAAGGGGAGAAATCTGGCAATACATGTAAATGTAAGAAGAGATGATATCCCCAGAAATAAGTTAAAATGTAAAGTGACCTACCTTCAAGTAAACAGCATATGACGAAAATCTTTACAGCAGCCGTCATGCTTTCCGGTGAAGTTATTGATTCTAGGTGGAGGTAAGAAAACAGCAATTAATCTAAAAGGGATAATAGTATAAATGAATGAATAAACCAAATTTTTTGTTAAAGAATATTTTGTAAGATGTTTAAAAGTCAGTCCGGCACACTAAGTTGTTAAAAATAACTTCTGATGATTTTCCTTTTCTATTTCCAAATATTATCTGATGCTTAAGAGTCTTAAAAAATATCAATACTGCTACTATTGAAAGTAAAATAAAGTCATAAAATTTTCATCCATGCAAAAATGGGTTAAAATCAACAAACCTTCAAATGTTAAATTTACACATTTTTATAAAACAACTCTTTAAGCATAAATTACCATGAATATATAATATGTCTCTGTCATCTAAATGCTAACATACAACAGACTATACAACCTGCATTAATGTAATAGAAATATATATTCTACAATACAGCTCTAACATCTCTTTGTCTCAGCTGAGTTTTAAACAAAATGCTTGTTTTTGCCTATGTGTATTTGAAAAGTAAGAAGCATCTTTAGCTATGAAGAATAGAAAATACATGAGTTAATACTAAAATTAGAATTTAACAGAGTGAAGTCTTGAAAGTTATGAATGTCTCTCTGAAGTCAAGAACTTTGAAATAATGTTCAAATATGGTGCTTGCAAGTTTGTCACATAAAGTTAAAAAAGTATCCTTTTTTTCTCTGTTAAGTCTTACCTTAAAGTCAACAGTGGTGTTCAGCATACAGTGTCTTTCTTTTCTAGAAAGAATAAACAAACAAAAAAAAAGAAAGACATTTGCCTTTAAACACACAGCTCCTGAGAAGTTGTTTAAAGTCAAAGTTTATGTTGAGAACTGACTAAATACTAAAGTAAGAAATCAGAGTTTTACCAGCATTGAAGGGTCAGTGGTTTTAATCCTACAAGTGAGTCATGTCAGACTGCTGCTGTCTGGATGGCACACACAACTGCTTTTTAAGATGTGTGTTTGGGGAGTGGCGATCAGCAAAACAGCAGGGTTTTGATGCTCTTTCTGCGCCTCAACTACTTTCCAAGGGAATTGCACCATATTCAGCCCAAAGCAGCCTCTCAGAACAAAACACAAATGACCATTTTGTTACAAATGTGGACTAAAATGCTAAATGTTGCTCTTTTACTATAAAATGTCTGAGGGAACAGGAGACACACCTTCACTTAAACTGAATTGACAATAACAGATATAGCCTAAATTACAGATATTAGTTATTTAAAGCAGAATTAAGATAAAACTGAACTCTTTTTTTTTAATTGTCAGTGGAGTTTGAAGAGTCTACTGCATTCAAAGTGCATGTTTGAAGGAACAGGGATAAACGCTAATGGCTGCACAGACATGGGAGCATGTTGTCACAGCCCCTGAACAAAGTAAAGGCTCAAAATGAAATATAATGCAATGTTTCAAAAGAACTTGCATACAAAAGGAATACTTCACCAACCAAAACCAAGGGAGAAGGGCGATCTGGGTAAAAGAAACAAAGGATGGGAGCAGACTGCAAACTAGGCATGCAATGGCCTGTTCCCCTATAGGTGTCCAAAGTCGGTCCTCAAGTGCCGCTGTCCTGCAGGTTTTCAATGTCTCCCTACTCCAACATACCCGACTCAGATTAAATGCCTATGAAGTTCTGCACAAAGAGTCATTAATTTCAGTCAGGTGTGTTAGAGCAGGGAAACATGGAAAACCTGCAGGATTGTGGCCCCTGAGAACCGGAGCTGATAAACTAATAAATGGAGGTACATGTACCCCTTGGAGACACACCATAATGTGAAATCTTGTATTTTTCACTCACAGATACCTTTTACTACATGTTTTGTGATTTTGTAGATGCATTGTGATCAGGAAGTTGTAATGAATGTGTAGATGTGTAAAATATGTAAATGAAATAAAAAATAAAATAGAAAAATAAGCATTAAAACATTTATATAGATAGAAAAGTAAAATAGAAATATAATAGATATAGTAAAATACAAAATATATTCAATACATATTAAGTTGTTCTAATCCTTTCTAAAAATATGGCATTGATCAATTTTGTTTTTATACATTATTTTTTTCTATATAAAATATGTGACAGACAAACAGACAGACAGATAGATAGATCTTTGCACTCAAATTCAATAAGGAGTTTTCATCATTTATAGCTTATTATGATGTAATTTTACTGGTCCAGACCACTTGAGAAGTTGCACTGAATGTGGCTCCTGAACTAAATGGAAACTACTCCTCAAAATACATTTTGAAAACCACTGACTAAAAGAACCAGAACCAAAACTAAAAACAGGACTACCAGTCTTCAAACTCAACTTATAAGCAACTTAAACAACAGGAGCTACAGCTGCCAGGACACGGTCCTCTCTGTCATCATATGCACTCCGAGGTGAGCCTAGCCAGCCAATCATTGGGGAGGAAAAAGACAAAACAGATTAGTGGCAAAGATTATAACAGACTCTGGCAGGAGTATGCATAATATACGACACTGAAGACTACTTTTTAAAAGACTGATGGACTCATTTAAGTTTGGTTAGGAAAATAGTGAAGTTAAACCTGTAACTCAAAAGGTCAAAAGGTATGACAGGAAATAAGGGCTTTGTTTAGGCAGGTAGCTGGTAATCCTGTTATTACTGTGTGGTCCAGAGTCATTCTTAAACAATTAAAAAACACAGGCATGAAACTTATGAAACTCTGATGACAGACTGAATTATTTGCCCACAATTGGAAATGATGTGTTGGGAGGAAACCAGAAGAGGAGCATCTCCCAGTTAATACCACGGTCAGCATCATACGGGAGAAGGTTTTTCTGTGACCAGGACTGTGAGACTGGTTTGGATAAGGGGAGAAACTGATGCAGAAAAAAAAAAAACGCTTCTCCGAAAAGACTCAGGATCTTTGGATTGAGTGCAGCTTTACATTTTAAATAGGACAATAGCATAAAGCCTGGAGTCTGGACCTGAAGTCGGTAACACACACTACTCACAAAAAGTCAGGGATGTCCAGCTTTTAGGTGAAGTTTGCACAACACATGAAATGTTTACGCTACTCTAATATCATGTCATGAATTTAGGGCAGTTAAGTCGGATAATGCAGTGGTAATTCTTCCATTTCATACAATTTATTAAAAAGGAAAAGCTGACAACAGCAGGGTGTACCACAACATAAAAATGGCAATATCTCAATAACTTGTCCTGTGTTGGGTGTCGCCTTGGTCTGATGTCTAAATGTCAACGGTGTGATAAAAAGGGCTGTTTAAATACAAGTTGTCCCTGAACTAGAACATTTAGTGACTATTCACGGTTCAGACACCTGTTAAGACTTTTTTTGTGGTAATTCACCTTATTGAGAGCAGCATGTTGTACAACGAGTACCAAAACATTGAACAGTTGTATGTGTGCATTCAAAAGTATAAAGACGGTGAAATTAAGTTCACAAATAAAGGTTATAGTGCATTTTAGGTTCATTCTGACATCATACAAAAAGGCAAATATCCCCAACTCTTTGAGTTGTGTATCTGGATAGACCTAAAAACGGCTGTGATCCGACTCTTCTGACTCCACCGCACCATTGTGGAACATTTCTACTGAGAAAACAGAAAGCAGCTCTCAAAAGGAAAGATGTAACAGGGTTGTATGAACCAAGAAGAGCTCAGGCAGCTACGGCTGCCAAAGGTAAGCAATGCATACATTTATAGAACTTCTCTAAAAACCATCTAACCAAACGTGCGTTTCTTCAGAATTTACAAGGCACAAGGAAAGTATGCATCAGAAAGGTACGCCAAGCAGCAGGGTATTTAAATTTAAAAAAAAAAAAAAAAAGCCTGCTTCTTGTGCAACAGTGAAACCATTTTTCCACTATTGAATGAAGCCAATTCTTGCCTCTTCCTTGTGTGTCTATTTTTAAATGTCAGATATAAGGATGTGCGTATAAGGATGTTCCTGAGGAAAGTTCATAAGAAAAGCCTGACAATTTATTTACAATACAATAAAATGCATCATCACTGGCTAATAAGTAGCTTGAAAAAGTGGACAAATTCTGATATTTAATTAATGCTTTTTTTTGGATTTTGTTATGTTTGACATCTTGTGCTAATAATTTAATCAACAAAATGAAAGAAACGTAGATCAAAGTGTAAATGAATGAACATTTAATAGTACATTAATAACAGAATACATCTTCATTTGATTGCAAATTAACCCCAGTAGAAATTCCAAATAATAAATAATATTGAACAAGTCATGTAAAACAGAGCTGAGAAGAGGGCATATTAATAGGAACACCTGATAATAAATGAAGTTCAGTGAAAAACATTCCACTGTTCAACTAAAGTGTACTTATTGCTGCATTAGACGGCATTGTATCGTCCTGTGCAGGTGTTCCTGTTATTGTGTCCACCCCTGCTGTAGTGTATTGCTGTGTAGTGTTTATCAGTCCTGTAATGCTGGGCTATGGCCAGCAGGGGGAGATCCAGCTCAGAGTAAAAACCTCCCTGTGACAGACGCCCAACGTGCAGGCTGGTGAGTGAAGCTTCTTCTTCCTCTTCTGGTCTGCAGCTAATGAACCGCTGCTGCCATCACTCTGTCAGTAACAGCCTCCTCCTCTGTATCCAGAACCAGTACCGTTGCCCTTCTCCATCATTACTGACAGGTTCATGAGTCCAGCTATAAGATGTGCCTCTGAAGCAGAGCTCAAGTCAAACCAGCCCCTCAAACAGCAAGAAGGGAAAATGACTCGCTGCTCTCTGCTCAGTAGCTTCACATGTGGAAGAGGTCAATAACGGCTGTGTTCATCTGTTGCTGTGACAATAACATCCATCCAGATCCGCATGGAGACTGCGTTGGAAGCCACCAGGAAGAAAAGACGGTCATATGTCTTCACGCAGAACGTCAGACTGGGCCGTGGAGACTGAAGGGAAGAGTGATACGGTTATAATGTGGTGAGTCATGAGGAAGAAACAGCTCTTTGACCAAACGTCTGGGTTTTTAAGATTTAATTTACCTCTACAGTAGTTATCTCAGCTGAACATGGATATTTTTAAAAACAGAAACTGGACTAATGAAACAAATCTGCTGATCTGAAACTTTAATAAAAGACAGCTCTCACACATCTATCCTCTCAAAATGAAGCAAGAAATGCTTGTTATGCTTCTCAGAAGTCTATGAAAGAATCCTTTCAGTTTTTTTTTTCTTTTTTTCTATTCCATCTTGAATTTGATGGCAGCAACTCGGCAAAAAAAGATGCTGGCTTATGACCATGTTGATCACTGTAGGATCTCTTCTTTTACTAACAGTCTAAACATCTAAGAACTGACGAGACCAGTTTTTGGACCATTGGGAGAATAATGCTGTCCCATTCTTGTTTTATATGGGTTTCTAGCTACTCAACAGTCGGGTGTCCTCTTTGACATATTTAGCATTTTATGATGCACTAAATATTTGTAAACCTTGACTCTTCTACTACAAAACCATGCTGTTGTAAATGGTGCAGTATGTAGTTTAGCATTATCTTGATGAATTGTGCATAGTCTTCCCATAAAAAACATTTTTTTTCTGGATGGTTAAAAGTGCAGATAAATTGGATGGTACCGCTTCTGTTTAATCCAGATTTGCTCAAATAATGTCAGCTTCTGATTTGTCCGACTACACAGTAGTTTTCCACTTCTTCTTTGAAGAGCAGATTTTATGAGTCTATCCTCTACGGTGCATAATATCTTTAAAAATCTTCCTAACCTTACATTGAAGAACACTTGTCTGAATTTTTCTCCACAATTTGTAGAAAAAGTTTAGAGTTTTCTAGACACATTCTACAGTTGTAAATATTTTACTGTTAATAGTAAAATAAATGTTCATAACAATACCTATACCTGAAAATATACAGATAGTCTAAAATGTTTTTACATACCCTATATATTCCTATATGAATAACAAACTGAACATGTTTAGTTAATATATTCATAGCTGCCTATACAGTTATATTTATATTCATAGCTTCTATTTTCTATTTGATCTATATTAAATGTAATAATGAACCTTAGAAACGGGGTATGATTTAATATGTTTTCAACTTTTTCTCACAGCTTTTCGAACACGGTCTCTCGTTTTGATTGATTGATTGATTGATTCATTAATTCATTCATTCATTTATTTTCTGGCCGATTGCCTCTGTACACTTCTACTTCTCTTTTCATACCTGATCGGATCACTTGGATGTTGCCAAATTACCTAAACAACTGTGTGTTTAGGGAGGCCACATGCTTCCTCTGCTGTTTTTTTTTTTTTTTGTACCAATTCTTGTTTCACCCATGTCCCATCTTTGAGACATGTTGCTGCCATCACATGCAAGATTAGCAAATATTTTTCATAAAATAATAAAATGTCTCACTTTCAACATTTAATGCATTTCCTACATGCTATTTTCTATTAACAAAAAATGTGTTTATCAGATCTTCAAATCGCTGAATTCTCTTATTTTACATCTCATATTTGTAAACTACATTCACATATTGTTGCACCAAGACGTAAAGCTCCATAGATTTAGGACAGACTCAGACTCAGTCAGCCAAAGACTCACTAAAGATTTGTCAAAGTCAGTATGTGTGATGTATGACAACTCACAGAGGTGCCTGTCCTCAGATGGTCATAGTAAACCTCTTCTATTGCCTGGAAGTAGATGACTCCTTTAAGCTTCCTCTCATCACAGTCTGCAGCAAGAGACGGCAAATAAAGGAAAAACAAAAGAATTTGGACTGGATTAAGCTCATTGTAAATAAGACTTATGCTATCTTGATACAAACTTTTTTTTAAGTCTTTATTCTCTCCGTGAGCTCCAATAAACAGTAAAATATGTAAAGGATGCTCAGATGCAATGTTTGTGCGATTTTATAACAATGACCTCCCTTCAGTGAACTCCAATAGTGTGAAGAACAAAAGCCTTTTATTCATGCAAACACACAGACAAACATGCAAAGTCAGTGAGCACACACACACACACACACACATACACATATCTCCTCCAGCCAGTCTAACCTGTATAGTAGGCTAGTCGCCTGTGATCCGTGTCAAACAAGAACCATCTCTTCTTCCATGTCTTTACTCTCCCCCCTCGTTTGGTTAGGAAGCCCGCACAGCGTCGAGACGTCAGGCGCAGGTCCGTGCAGCCGGCAACCCCGTGACCCAAAGACTCCACATGGGCCCGCAGGTCAAAGTTCAGAGAGAGGAAGAGGGGTAAGCTGCGCTGCTGGAGGGACAACTGGGGTTTAAATGTGCCTCGGAATGGTCAGTTTCCATGGAAATTATTGTTAGCACTCTGTGGCTTTTTATAATGGATATACTTGTTTTTGAGCCTCAAAGGGAGCTCTCTGTGATCAGATGGTAAAAATTAAACGTATGAGATAAGCGAACTGGAAAAAAATAAATGCTGAGACGGAAAACAGTGAACTCAAGTTGGAAAGTTGCAGAGTTAATAAGTGAAGGGAAGTCTAACCGAAAGTGTTGGAACGACAGGGGAGATTTTTTTTATTTTTGGAGAGATGAACAGACTAAAACTCATAAAAAGAAATCAGCTTCTGTTGCATCCACTTTCATCTACAACACTCAGAAAGTTCTCTTTTGTAGATTGTTGATAAAATATATGCAACAGCAATATGCTTCCATTTCTACAATAGTTTGAATGAACCTGGTGTTTTTTCACTCATTGACATCCCTTAGCTCAGAACACATCCATGCATTGCTAAGCATGCAATATGGGTAAAGTAAGAACCTGGATACAATAAAAAGGATCACATTACTGATTATCCTGCAGCATTTTCAGTTTTTTTTTGACAGTCCATTGCTAAATTTAAAGATTAAAAAAAAAAAATGGAGTTTGCATTTTATTCATACCTCAGGGTTTGGTGAGGAAATAATCTTTGGTAACTCATCTGATTCAGTCTCTGGCCTTTGTGGGCTCTCTGGTTCTGGTTCTGGTGGTTCCTCTCTGGAGGAGTGAAGCTCTATTTGGCTTCTCTCCTCCAACACCAACTGCCGCCGCTCTTCCTGGGTACACACACGTATTGAATTGAACTGATAGCCATCTACCACATCAATATATGCGCCCATTGTTTTCAAGGAAACACAAATAAAAGGATAATGACAGTAATGCTCCAGCACAGCTGGTGGTCAATGCTGCAAAAAATGCATCACAAAAAACCCAAACATCTGCTGGGTATTTTCTTGGACGGTCATGTGTGAGCTGAGTGGGTGTCAGCGAGCAGACAGCCATGTCTAATGTGGTGTGTCGCTGATGATTAGACATGTTGGCGAGTGGTTCCCACAGCAGGTGACTCACCCTTTCTCTGAGTAGCCTTTCTCTTTCTGCTTTGGCTTCCCTCAGTTTTCTCTCAATCTCTACAAGATCCAAGAGGCACGGGCTGCGAGGAGAAGGATCAGCAAACATCAGAATTCTTTCACAAAAAACATGGATTCCAATGACTGTTTA
The DNA here is from genome assembly GCA_037177055.1 of Atherinosoma microstoma. Lineage (NCBI taxonomy): Eukaryota > Metazoa > Chordata > Actinopteri > Atheriniformes > Atherinidae > Atherinosoma > Atherinosoma microstoma. The sequence goes on from JBBBVU010000006.1 coordinate 7,152,870, forward strand.
CAGAGAAATGTGTAATTAGCTGTATTTAATATTATATGCATTTTCCCCCAAAATCGTAAGATACAGTAAGAGAGATAGCAACAGGATAGGCCATTAAATGAGATCATTAAACCGATGCAGTTAAATTGGAATTAAAAAAAAAAACGTAAATTGAAAATTGTGCTCTCCACATGGCTTTCTACTTACATCCAACCAAGGCACACTCAAATGCAATTGGTTAATATTCTGAGTATATACTCAGACTACAAATAGAATAAAAATATCAACCAGAAATCTTTTTGCAGAAATATATTGACGAGATTTTGCATTTTCTATGCAAATACCTGCTTTTTTTCTCTGCCCCAGACAGGAGACTACAGAAATGATGCCACGGGGAAGCCAAAAGATAAGAATTTGTTGGTCCTTAGAAGTGTAATGACCAACACAAAGACAAAACCTAACTAAATTATACATGGAAGAGAAATATTACAACTTTAACATTCAATATCCTCCTTTTTTGTGGTAACTGCACCTTGCATTAAAAGGATTATCTCCAACGGTGGCCTTTTAGGTGAGCAACGTTTCATTTCACTCTTTAAAAAAAAAAAAGTTTTCATCAAACAAGTGAAGAAACTGACCTGGCAGCACGCGAGCTTGTCACACTGTTGCATGGAGTTAGCAGCCCGCCGCCGTTGCTGGTCCCAGGTCTGTGCCCATCAGCGTGCCCGTTACTGAGTCTATGGGAGGTGAGGGGGGAGGTGTAAGCCTCTGTGGTCTGGCTGTCGGGATGCATCCTCACCAACCCTGAAGGTTGGTGAAAGAGACAGAAGAAGACATGTGAGAACAAGAAGTCAGTGCTAATAGTTTTACATAAGACGAAGCAAAAGAGAAATGCTTCAAGTGGTGGTTGAGTATCGAAAAGTTAACTCATGTTTCCTCAAGAATTCATAGTTTTAAGTATTCAGGAGGAGACTAAGTGAAAGGGAGGGAAAGACCTGGCAAGACTTGACATGACCTTGTAGATCAGGCTACTCGGATATCTGCAGAGGGTTAGGTGTGTGTGTAAAAAACATTACAGAGGAGATTTTAGGCTTAAGTATATGGGTGCTTTTTTAACTTATCCCCCCCATCCTGGCAAATCCTGCTCTCTACCAACATATTAGGTCAGCTCTACTGACACACCTTTGATTTGACTAAAAGGGAGGGGAACAAAACAAACAGACAAAATGAGGACATGAGTGTACAATGAGCATGTTTATTGTCCCATATCACAAAAGTACCAGCTTGAGCAATCAGGAGCACAATTGAAGATAGAAAAATAAAGACTGGTAATAACTCACCTTGCACTGAAACCGGCCGGTCGCTGAGTCTGTTGTTGCGATGGGAACTCCGTCTTCGGGGCAGACTGGTGGCTTCTTTGCATGTTTCCTAAAGAATGAAACGACTGTGTACAATAAATGTGCGTAATACACATTCAAACAGAATCACAGTTTTGTTTTTAGCAAAAAAACTATAAAAACTTTTACAAGCATCTTTTTCTTTACTTTTTATGACATCAGATTTAAAAAAAATATATATATATATTTGCAAAACAGTTGGAGAATATACCATCATTCATTTACAGCATCAAAAGCATCTTCCAAAGTGGCAGTTGTGCCACTAAAGGCAATCTAACCCCTTCGGACATGAACTCAGAACCTCTAGGGGGTTCTGTAGACTGTGTCGGGTTTGTTTACATCCAACTAAGACTTAATCAGATTAGGATCTGGGGAGGTTTGGAAGACACACCACTGCCTTGGACTTCATTGTGCTGCCCATTGCAGAGCAGTGTTTTCTGTGTGGCATGTGCAGTGTTCTGTTACGGGATCACGGCCCTCAATTCAGCCCTTCCACGTGATTCCAGTACCCAGAGTTTGCCAGCAGAACATTGCTTTGTAACCAGATGATCAGTGAAATAAGCAAATATATAGAAAATAAATAAAAAACTATGAGTTACAGGCCAATTGCAAACACGGATTGTTTCCATAGTGACCAGCTGCATACCTGTGGAGACTTATGAACTGTCAAAGGAGAGAGTGACATCATGCAGGGAGCTGAGCCGGTGATGTTCGACCAATCAGTGAGCGGTTTCTTCTCTTTAATAACCTGTGAGACCAGATTCTGTCTTTAAAAATCAGTAAGAGACCTGTCATGAAGACTGGCTTAGAAAACATTTTAACTAAGTGTAGCAGCAGAGAAGGTGACACAGCCTTCTGAGGCTCTGCAGTGGGAGACATACCACATCTGACTGAGAATGAAAACTTGTCTACTCCTCCAAGATGGATCGTAATGAGTTAAAAAATTATCACAACCACACTATCTTTCCCTCGAACCCTCCCTCCCTGCTTGACTCACAAACACATGAGCAATTCAGTCACCACATGCAGTCCACCGTTTAACCCTTGTTCGTCTCTTACGCTCCAACACACAAGCACATGCTGTCCGGGAACGTGTGGAGAGTGACGATTTCAAAGCTTTTAAATTCACAGTTACTGATTTTCTGATATTGTTTTCTCCAAGAATTGGTAGATCTCTAAAAAGGAAAATCATTTAAAAGTACTTTCCATGTCCTTTTTCATATCATGTTTTCAACAATAGCAACTAGACAACTTTATTTAACCACAGAATATTAACCAAAGTTTACAACAAACCTGTCAGAAGTAAATCACATCCCGCATGCAGACATCTGTCGCGCTTTTCTTGCTCTCCTCCTCTATTCTACCACTCCCTTTCTGTCATCCCTCCTCCTCTCTTTTCTCATTAACAAGCCGATGATCTAAACGTCACATTTTAACGCCTTCCAGTCAGATGGATCATTTATCCTCTTTGCTTACCGCTCGCTGCAGGGATGTGAATCTTCTCCCAGATTGCCTTCTCTCCCTCTCATGTCTCCACACACGCTCGCCTCTACACACACATTCACAACCGCAACACCCTCCCTCACATCGTTCACTCCTCCCTCTATCCCCTCTCTCCCTCCCTCCTTTCCTCCAGCTTGGATTGCATTCCGTCTCACTCCGTCCCTCTCCAGTTTGATTTGTTTTTTCCTCTTCCAGATCTTGTCTCCTGCTCATTTTAACTGGTGCTGTCATAACTGATAAAAGGAATACCACTGACAATGAGATAAAGTCCCAGCACAGTTTAATTAGAGACTGAGTAAATCACATACTCTACCAAAAGTTTACCACAAACACACACAGCGGTACAACAGTGCCCTCAAAATGTGCAGCCAACTAAGAGTTATTGGAGGTTTTAGAAAACTGCACAGAACATAAAAATAGAGGAAAATAATTAAATGTAATGTTACGTTATCAACATTCCAAATTTCATTTAAAGAAAAAATTGTTTATGTTTAAACAAGATCTCATTATCTCCCACTGCTGATTCAGAATCACATCCCACAGGAATCTGTCTCAAGCTTGCCTGGCGGCTCCTGCAGGATTCCGAGGATTTCGCTGGACAAAGGGAACCTCATCGCAGAGTAACGTCGGCCTATAAGCTGGAATGCTGGTGAGATACCCAAACCACTGTAACTAGCCCTATTACATTGGCGGAGACTCTATCCAGAGCTCACATAGAAAAGGTCAGACATCATGTGGACGTATAAGTTGTGGGCTGTAAAACCAAACAAGTGAACTCAAAGAGTTATGATTAATGTTCAGAGCTGATGGGACTTAAAGAGTCATGTGATTATTCTGTTCATAGACCAAAACATAGAGCAGCTATGATCATGGTTGAGGTTGTGCTATTTGCTAATCTGCTTATGTATCTGCACCAAAACGCCCAAAACATACATAATCTACAACAACGCTCGCGTATTCATCTTTGGTAACAGTGACGTTTGGAAGCTTGTAAGGACAGGATATTATCCCTGGCGCTTTGAAGTACATTCTGCACTTATTTTAGAAAAAGTTCAGCTGTACCTGAATCAATCTCTTGCTCACTCATTCAATACAACTACAAGACTGAACTTAAACTTAAAATCTGTGATATGTTCAGAGAATATAAACCTGCAAGAGCTCTTAGATCCAAAGACTCAGGTCAGCTAGTCCAGACCAG
>JBBBVU010000006.1:7158971-7176363 GCA_037177055.1 Atherinosoma microstoma
GAGTGACAGACAGAGATGAGCTATCACATGCAGCAAGGCCGAAGTGCAGCTGAGTCAACTACTCTCCCCCTCACACAATCCCCATCTTCATCTCTCCCCAGGCACCACCACTCCTCCTGCATATTTGAGCTAATTGAGGAACAATTCAACATTATTATCTCTGTCTATGACTCTGAATGGCATCCTACATGGCAGCAGAAAAGTATATTTTTATCATGGTGGAAAATAAAAAAAGAGTTAACCCTCTGATGAATGAGTTTTAAAAAAAGTGCTGAATTTTTTCACATCCACCAACATGTAGAGAAATGCTTTTTTTTTTTCTTTTTTTTTAATCTTATCTGCTGTAAAATAATTCTAAAGCAATATTTATATAATATACATTGTAAAAATATTGCTGTAGAATTTCCTTTTCCTGTTTATCACCGAGGCAAACTAAGTTATCACAACTTATATAACTATATTAAATTCTATTATATTTATTCTTTGAATGGCATGTATTGAATGTCTCACTAATTTACACTGAAGTGGCTAAATTGCAAATCATCCTCACCCATCCATATACTAGAAAACAGCTTTTAAATAAGTGTCCCCTGTAGTGGGCACTATGACTTACTTTTTTGGGCCAATCTACAGGCGTATTCAGCACTTAAGACACATTTTGCACCTGATGTTGTATAAAGTAAAATCCACTTTTTTATAGAATGTATGAGCACTTGCTGGAACTAACACACCATGGATTAATTTTGTGTTGAGCACAATGCATTGTGGGGGTTTTCTGGCTGGACATCTAACCAGATAATCAAAGTTTTTGGAGTAATTAAAGTAAGCAGATTGATTTGTGCTAAGATACGGTGATAGAAGAATTGAGAATCATTATCAACACCCACCACAATTTTCACCTATTAACCTTTAAATTTTTTTTAACCAGAGGTAGAGCAGAGAAGACTGCTCATTTTTCTCATTATTTAGGACTTAAATATATTTACTTAATGATTTATTCATTCATGTTTAGCTGAGCAGTTAATAGCACAGTTTATGTGATGTGAAATACTTTTAGAACCAAAACCTGAAGATGAGAGTGAAGCTGGAGTAAAACAAATGCCCGACTGGGAAAAATACATATCTTTTAGGCCTTGCAGCTACTTTATTATGTCATCATTTTCAGTGAATTTATGAAATCATGACTTGTTGGAAATATTTTGTGACTTTTTGGAGCCAGCATCTAGTGTTCATCAGTTGTATTACACTTCCTTGTTGGTTTCAAATCTGACACTGGATGACAGGATTCATCTTCCATATATGGCCTACGTGTTGAACTACAACCTGAACTACTGTTGAACTCCTATACAGTGCAGAGGGAAAGGTTTGTTTGGTATTTTGAGGCCAAGCAAAACATTTTTCTGAGTGTAAGTAAGACACATGATAACTTGTAGACACTACAGTATAATATCTGAACATTTACATGGTGCACTCATGTGTAAGTTAGCTTTATGTCTACATGTTTACATTGGCATTGTAAGAGTGTGTGTAGTCCTGCAAATGTGAGCATCATGCTCAGATCAAAAAGCACCTGACCAGGTGTAATTTCAACACAGTCCAGCTTTCTTTGTATAAACGGGTTGTATGATGATAATAATGACATCTCTTTGTAAACCCAGACTTTCATCTTCAGGCTTTGAGCAAGGTCACATAAAAAAGCTCTTTTCACACATCATTTTGCTGCTTTTTCTGTAAAAACAAACTATTAAATGACACCTCAGTGTTAAGAAAGAAAGGTTGTTGGAAATGGTAGGTGTGAGGAGAATAAAAATTATTGCAAAAACACAGTTGCTGCAACTTAAGACACTAGGAAGGACGACAGGAAATAGTTATCAGCACATTAGTAAGTCAATCCAAGCCTGATGGTTATGTTGTAATATCAGAAGATAATTCTCAATTCTCACATTTTAAAATCACACTTCATAGCTTAGCCTACAGTTTATTTTACCGTTACCGTAAAGCCTTTTTAGTGTTATAACATATAGCTCAACAGGTTTGGATAGTTCATATATTCCTCTAGCTGAATATCAGCAGGTTGTTAATCTACACTGAGTTCTGGTATTTAATTTTGAAAGATTAAATCCACAGTAGAACAATTACTTAACAGATTATATGCTGGAAAATGTTTTTAAAAAGAATACAGTTTTCTGCTTGATTAGCATTTATTATATGTCTAAAGTGGCACACTGAAATGATTTAGATGGATTAAAACTGTTGCTTTAATAAGACTGAAAGTGGTCAAAATGCAATAAATAATATTTGATAATTCATTAATGTTGTTTTGTAGTACATCCATCATTATAGCTTCTACAATGGTTATTTGACAACACAGAAAATGTTACACCAAGCTTGTAAAGTGACAATCAGATATCCATAATGGTTAGATTGAGGGATTTCTACAGCTTAATAACTGTGGAAAAATTAAAAACCTCTTATTGTATCTTAAATAGGATTAAATCAAAATAAGCAGCAACTTGTTCCGGGCCTCTTTGTATTACTTAGAGAATTCTGATATAGAGATTTTTCCATGCACCATTTCTCAACAATCTAACTTTCAAAACAGTAGAGGGGTTTAATTAAAAATGACAGGGGTGAAGTGCAGAATAACATCATATCTTAAAATCTCACAATGACAAATTCCCATGATCCCAACACTTAACATGACTCCCTTTCAGCCACAGTTTTGATTCATTGAAATTTTTCTAAATCCCCTCATGTGTTTTATCTTCCTCATATAATCTGTCCTACTTTGTTTTCCTTCTGTCTTGCTCAGACGTTTTCACTCATGGTTTGCCTCTGATATAATTAAGCTCCCTTGTATAGACTCATGACAGAATCAGGGTGACGGTCTGAGCTAAAGAGTTCATGCTCGTGTCACCATATGAGGGGGAGAGAGGAAGGGGGATCAAGTCTTAACCTGCAATGACAACCATCAACTGTACTTTGAAGGAGAGGTTAAATACATCTGTGTGTGCATCATAACAAGCCATCTAATGCAGGGCTTAGATTGTTGTGGGTAATAAGTAAATTCCCTAGCTACAGCTTCATAACACCATCAGAGAAAGATAGACAGCTTTGATTATCAATCCAAGTAACCAGGATTATTGTATTAAGAACACAAATAAATGACTTTGGTTTGCTTCTCTTCACTTTAAATTTCAAAACTTAATTTCAGTGACTATAAAACATTTTAAAGAAAAGCACAAAGCTACATCCTCACAGTAATACTAGTAGGACTTTACATCGTACTTTGTGTGTAATTAATAAAGGGGAAACATTTAAGTAGATGTCCTGCTCTATGCTGAAGTCAGATATCAAGACTTTGCTCCAAGAGGGAATTTATGTGAAGATAAACATGGACACAGAGCACACAGGATGCTGATAAGCTGCAAACCTGTGTAATATGTGTGGGAACAGCTGTGAAATTCTCTAAAGAATTCCCTCTGAACCACTTTGTTTACCTGCACTGTTTTGACCGCATGCAGCTGATATGAGATCTCCTTCTCCAGCTCACCCTCCTTCCACTTCTCCCCTTTGCTCTCATCCTCATCGATGCCACTTTCTTGCTCCAAAACCCGAAATTCCCAGTCCTCGAAAGCCCGAACAGCAGCCTCCATTGCCTCCTTCTCCTGCAGTGAATACAAAAAAACTGATTAAAAAAAACAAAACAATCTTTATTGGTTCAGTTCTAAAACAAGTCATCAAGCTCATGTTTGCTTCAGGTGTACTTTTATTATTAGGTATATGTTCACTTGTGAGCCTGCATGTATGCTTTTATATGCTTATTGTCCCAGTTTGCAACTCTGTGTTGTAAAAAGGGTTATTGAAATCATCATCGTCATCGAAACGGTTTTCAATGGCAGTGGCCCGTTTCAGCAGATAGTACACCATGCAGCTCCGCAAACAGTGGTTTAAGGAACAACACAAGTTTGACACCTCAAAGTGAACAAATGGTGGTCATCAAAATCTTCTATACAATACATATCCTTCATTTATAAAAAAAAAAGACTAAAAAAACATCTGCTTATTAGACAACACATTGTACATCTAATCAGTTCTGGTCCATGTACTGTGGTTTTAGTGAGGTTAGCGAGCTGGTGGAGCTACAGTAGTGGAGTACTTTATGTCTAACCTGGTAACCTAGATGTTTCCTGTACCCATTTAAAAAGAAAAAGCGGAAGGCTTTTATGTTAATAGTTACCTTTACTTCAGTTTCATTGATGTAAGAACTGGACTGAGCCTTAATGCATCATTTGTGGTGAGAAGCTAACAAATGAAAGCATAAATCTGAAAAAATAAAGCAGATCTGCAAGCTCCCGCGGGTGTTTTAAGTCACAACTGAAGACCCATCTCTTTTCATGATGGCTTTATGTCTGACGTGCAGAGTTTTAGGTGTTGGCTTTGCACCGTTTTACCTAGTGTTTTTTGGTTTCTTGCTTTCCTTGTTTCAAATGTTTTACCTCCGTCTTTTCCCGGGATTTTATAGTTCTTAGTTTTACATTGCTTTTTTTGTGCTTTGATTTCGCCTGCGATTCTAAAGCACTCTGTAACCCGGCTTTATTTTCAGTGGTATATAAAAATAACTCAAATCAGTGGGACATGCTGGACAAACAAATAAGATCTATAGAGGTCCATACTTACAAACTTACTAGGACCTCCTTTGGATGGCTTGGTGCCGGATACCACAACACACCTTAGGAGGTGAAGTGGAGCCCATGCCTCATGGCATCGCCTATTTTGGCATTGAGAGGGAACATTTCTCAACATCAGGGGGGCATAATGTAATGACTGCCTGATATTAAGTACTTCAAATTTTCATAATTCAAAATACTTTATTTGGACATTTGTAACCTTTTTTGGTCTTAACACTAGTTTCAGTGGTTCAGGGTCAATTGAAATTACAAGAAAATTTCAACACGTATATAAAAGAATTCTAAAAGCCCAAATCCAGGTGAAAGTGCAAACCTACTCTTCTAATTGTAAAACTGGCTCTCTTTCTTTTGTGCACCATGAACAAAAGTCCTTTTCTTGTGTGAAACATGTGGTTTTCTTTTGAAGCGACTTGAACCAAACCCGTTCCGAAACTCTCTTCCCAAACAAATCTGACATGTTTCAACAGAAGTTAACAACTTGCTGCTCAACTCCACTAAAACTATGATGAAACGTTGCCTTGAAAAGAGTGGTCTCTTTTCTTGTTCCGTCACATTCACTGGATGAACACACAGGCCGATGATCTACGTGGGTGTGTGTAGAACTCATAAAACAATGACACATCGGGTTGAGCAGGTAGTGAACAATCACTATTAGTGAAAAACGACAGAAGTCAGCACAGAAGTCAACACACCCTTTGTGAGACATGCAGATATCTGTCAAAAGGAGCAAACTACGTATTAGTTCTAGATTTATGCTTTATTTGGAAACCTATCGTCAAGGTGCGATTCAGAGCCCATTTTCAGTGACCTCTTTACTTACAAAATCAATTGGCATTAAATATGTAACAAAAGCACAGGGATGAAGGTTTTAACTAAGTTGAATTAGGCATGATTGTTTCAGTCACTGAAACAATTGTTGCATTGATGAGCACGTTTATTCTGTCAAAACAAGATAAGATCATTGACCTCGCTGATGTTGTTTCAGGGAATCCCGCCAAACACGTCTACGCAAACATTTGCAATTATTGCACGGTCCATTACAACCGGCTTTCAGCCAGTAGTACAGAGGAAAAAAGGTCCTCTTCTCTGCACCCTTGAAAACTAAACAGCTCTTCAGAAGGTGACAGATCTGGTCCAACTGGTCCTCCCAAAGTTATTCTTACTCTGCCCTCTTCCAGTTTGCTTTTATCCTAACTGAGAAAAGAAGTCATAGTTCCATTGAAAAGAAGTCATATGTTCACAGGAAATCTAAACAGACTAATATGAATAATAATTGTGTGTTTTGTGGTGACCTCTTCCTAGGTCTTTGATGAGCAGATATTTGCCCCAATACTTGTCAATCTTACATAGGTTGAGACAAGTCAACTGGGCTGGGTTTAGTTTCTTGAAAATGCATCATTCTCATCCAGAAGAGCTTCTTCAATCCTGATGGAGACCGTGTGAGGTTTCACTGAAGCAGCCTGTGAAACTGCGAATGTTTTTAGAGTCTGTGACCGTCAATGAGAGTCATGACTCATCTGAGGTCTCGTTAGACTCCCTTTTCTCTTCTGATTGTCTTGCTTGACTTTTTAAATTAAGTTTGCCTTCATTTCTATTGTTTTCACCAGACTTTTTCATTATTAACAGAAAAATGCAGGATGGGAAAAAAATCCAAAAATGATTCATACCCGTTTCATCGGTCAATAACTTTTTGCCTTTTATTTTATTTTTTGTTTCTGTGCTTTTTCTGTCAGTTCAAATCCTCATTAAATTCATATCAGTTCAAATCAATAATAAAAGATCTGCAAGCATGAAAAATTATGTCCTTCTTTTGGACGTGGTTTCAACTACCACTATATATATAACCTAGACTACAGGGAAATGCAATAATCTCAGATGACTCAATCCAGTTATACTAATCAAATTCTAAAGTGGATCCAAAGAACTTAAACTTGATTAGTGTAACTAGCATCAGCCAGCTGACCTTACTATTTGAAATACCACAGCTACTAGGAATCCTCACTGACAGCCACGCAGAGCAGCCGTGCTGGCTACATGGTCATCTTCACAAATAGATGTAGGAAAATATGCAGAATTAAGTCTTCAACAAGTTGCTTTTCTTACCAGGACATTTTATGTTAGAAAAGCATTCTCAAATCAGAAAGTTCTCTGGATTGGTCGCTGATTAGAGAGCAGGTTGGGGTGGGATGAGCTCCCTACTTATTCATAATGATTGCTTTTTAATACAGCATGTATTTGGGTGTTGTCAACAATATTGTATCTCAAGGTTAGCAGTAAAGATGAAGAAGCGGAAATGAGCAAACTCAATGTAAATTCTATTGTGTCCATCAGCTGAGTTGAAGTTGAAGCTGACAGGATAATCTCCGCAATAAATCCAGAGTGGTTAATGCAAACATTTGCATTAGACCATGTCAACAAAATTGTCCCCACTTCCTAGCTGCAGTGCAAATTTAAAAAAAAAACTGCAGCAGTAAAAATGATTTATATGTTTCTTTTTTCAATAGAGGAGAGACCATTTTTGGGGACCTAATAACACATTTACCTCACATATACCACGAAGGAAAACTAGCAGGCTTTCCTCTGAAAAGGAACAGAGTACTTTAAAGGTTCATTCACACCAGGATAGTCCGGGGGCTTCTGTTCAGTTGGGCGGGGGATCCCAAAAAAATTTAAATCTTCCTATGGTTTGGTTTTCATTCACACCAAACTTTACTGAAGTGGACCAAACCACCCGGACAGTGTCACACAGTTATAACAGTTGCTTGCTAGGGGTGGTGTTCCCAAACAACCACTGACCAAGAAGAAAAAAATCAGGCAGAAGAAAGAAGTTGATTGGCCAAGACAGAAAATGGAAATCCTTCCTTTTCATTCACTGCAAGTAAACACTCCGCACTAGAGTGTGAATGAGTATTAAATCGCGGCAGAGGACCAGGTTTTGTTTAAGGTGGACTAAACAGTGCCAGTATAAATTTGCCCTAAATCACCCACATAAAAGAACCCTCATCCATTTAAAGAAAAAATATCTCTATTTATTATTGTTTATAATATAATAGATCATCCCACCTGCTGCAGCTGCAGCTTTAGCTGTGCTCTCTGACTCTCTGGCTGTTTGGGGATCAGTTCCTCGTTTTCCTCACACCTCTTCCTCAGTGCCTCCACCCTGCACCTCTCCTCTTCTAGTCTCTCTCGCTCCTGCAATTGCAGACAAAACAAAAAAAAGGAGTGAAGCAAGAGTTCAGTGCATGAAGAAAAACAAACAAAAATCCTCTGAGAAGAAACAAATAACAATGCAAAGGGTCTATATGTAAAAGTCCTGCAGACTTGTTACAGATATCTGCGTAACGGTGCATTAAACACCCAACAGCTACCGCATGGGAGATGGCTTATCATTGACGGGATCTCGCATTGATGTTAGTGGACCATTACAGAGCCCACGTTTCCACAGAATCCCAAAGGTTTTGATGGTTTGTCATTTAAATGTTAAGTCAACACAAGTCAGTTTTGGTTGATGTGGGTATTCATGACATGAAAGAAACTGCAAAACACAGAAATGTAAAGAAAAACACCATTGGTGATCACTTACCTTGAGTCTGTCTGTGTGTTTGTGCTTCTCTCTTTGTGTGGCCTCCTGCTGCAGAGCCTGCAGCTTCTGTGTGTGTTTCTGCAGCTGGTTCTTCTCCGTCTGCAGCTCTCCCTGCAGCAAGGCGATCTCCAGCTGCAACTGAGAGGACAGAAGATGTGACCGAGCTGAATCATACTGACCAGACTGAGCAAGTCAGAGGTATGCATTCTTTCATGGTGACTGTGCTGATGTTGGAAACCGCATGCCACTTTGGGAGACTTCAGCAGAAATCATTTAAAACCACGAAAGGTTCTTATCTGCTATGTTTTAAGCAAAACCAGCTTCAATCAACTCCTAACATGTGATGTTATCAGATGATCTGAGGTTTGCGTACCCAACTGGATCATATCTAACATTCTCACCTCAATCTTCAGTTCTTCTTTTTGGTGGTTGATCTCTGTGATGCGATGTTGCAGCATTGAGGGCAACGGCAGGGTCCTCAAGGAGCCCACCTCCACTCTTTTAATGCAAGACTGTCAGAAATGGAATAAAGAGCAGCAAGAGTCATCACATGCAATCTGCATAGCAGCAGACTGTTTAGTCTCAAACTGATGAGTCACTGTTTTAACTGCATCCAAGAATATTCCTCTTTTCTTGATGAAATGAAAAATTCTAAACATCATTTGGCTTGAAAAATTTTCTATATCACCATCATCAGCAGTTTCATCTCACTCATTTACCTTCTCGCTCTCTGTGCTGCTGCTTTCTGTGTCTGACTCTGCCCCTGAGGAGGCGGGACTCTGACCTCCAGCCACTCTGGAGATCCACGGCTGCCGCAGACCCTGCTGCCACTGGCTCCTGGAGTTTTCCATGTTATGCTGGGGCATTTCTAAAGGCTAAACCAGAAGAGGCAGTTAATAACAGCTACAGACTATAGGAGTTTGAGGGGGTGGCTGACAGTAGAGAGTATTGTGGTAATTTAATCTACAGCACGGCTGAAAGCATATGGGGGATCAGGTGACAGTTCAGTGAGTGAATATCACAGTTGAGTAATACAGCATAAGCACTTTGAAACAGAAATCCCCCCCCCAAGCTTCCAGAAAGCAGTCTGTGGCAGAAAAAACATCTCACTTTGAAGCGAAAACACCAGCAAAAGAGGGAAGAGAATTCAGGATGTGGTTTGTGGTTGTGTTTCGGGGTCTCTGTGTTTGGACACAGGCGTGACATGCAGCAGCCTTTTGGATGCTTTGATGTGCACCAGCAGAAAGACAATATATGAAAAAAGGAATATACTTTGAAGGCCTGTTATACTATACTTTTTGTTTTGTCTCTCACATTCATGTGGATTTGTCAAGGCAAATATCATTATCTTTTCTGTTTACCAAGTTCCACATCAAAGTGCTTCCCAACATTTAGGAATATGTCCACCTACAGGCCCATATTATCCCAAAGTCTTTATTCCATGTTGCCCTTTCGCCCTCAATTATGTGGTTTTATCTGCACACAAAAACATACACACCAGCAGAAATAACACACGTGAGCATAAACTATAACCAATTTGTGGGAAAATACTTTTGATTCTTCTCATTCAAACATTTTCCCACCATTCTCCCTCGCCCTCTGTGCTCTCCCCTTGTCCCTCTATCCATACCTTATTAGGTTGCGGGGACTGAAGGTTGAGTGGAAGAACAGAGATAAATATACAACTGAGATATGAGTGAAAGCTTCCAAACATCGACTGGCATACTGGTGTTCAGAGACAGAGACGGAGTCGAGACAGGAAGGCATGGACAGAGAGAGAGAGAGAGAGAGACAGAGAGAGAGAACAACAGGAAGTTTATTCCAAAGAGCTAAATATATAAAATACAATTGTTGAGACCAGTTTATGATAAATACAGTAATGTTCACAAAGGAGTAAAATCTGTAAAAATGAGCTGTAGATAATACATACACACAGTATACAAATAGATAGGATCATTAATGGACCATGACAACTTTCCATGCTGTTTCCAGTTAGAATAATGAGTATTACATACAGATACGCAGGACATGAAAGCTACTAAAATGCACATTATCCATGGAAATATTTGAGAGTACCTACATCCAATATAAATAAATGAGCTTGTGTGTGTAGATCATTTCCAATTTGAATACCAAATTGGAACAAAAAAAATGCACACAGTGGTTACTTCTCCAATTTTCCCAAAAATACTTTTCATTTTGAAACAATCCACAATTACAGCTGTATGTCATTTATATAAATGAAAGGTGGCCACTAAATAAAGGAGTAAACCTAGTAACCCAGTGTGGTAAAAGTCATGCTTGCACAGATTCTCCAGCAGATCAACAAGCAGCTGAGTTTTGGGATGTCTATCTTACCAGTCTAATTTAAGCAGCTTTTGACACACATACTGTATATAATAGCATTTTTCAAAGTGGTTTTGAAATCACAAGGCTGTTCAAGGGAGACGGTGACTCCTTACACATGATGTTTCTGTAAAGATCAACATTAATTACACCAGAGGGTGAACATGACACCAGAATCCACAATGTGTTTAATAGTTCCATCACAACATATCTCTGCATTGATCCCCCATATTTTCTGCTTCACTCGCTGATCTTCGACGGAACACGATAAGCTATTGACTTCTATTAAAAGGAAAAGAGCGTTTCACTATGACTTATATCATTATCCAAACATCAGTGCAAGTGTTTGACCTCCAACTAAAGTCCAGTCAGATACCCTATCAATGTTGGAGCCAAAAGACAGGAATTTAAGAGTAAAGTCCATGTGAACACACTGGTTAGTTCAAATGCAGCAAACAGAAAAAAGGCAAAACAAACACTGATTTGATGCACTGATGACAAAAGGAAAGAGTTAAACAGTAAGATGGGTTTTTAAAAAAATAAGAAAAATTTAGGAATCAGCAGATGCAGGAAAAAAATTAGGGCAAAGTTTAGCCTTGGAGCCAGATCAAAGAACAAAACGCAGTTTTGTACCCAAAATAATTAGCCTTGATTGCAGGGAGGGGAGCGCCTCTGGAGAATAAGATAGGAGAAAGAAAGTGTGTGTGATCCAGTTCTGCATGTAGTGGACATGACTGTGTATTATGTAAGGACACCCGTTAGGAAGCAGCTCTAAAACTGATCATGTTAGATGCAAAACACTGTATTAGTGATCAATTTAAAAGAAAATCAACAACAAGAACGGCAGAGACACCCAGTCAGAGAGCAACGCAACATGCAGAGACGAGAAGAATGCTTCTCATGTCATATTATCACTATGTGCTCACATCAGCAAAGTCTTATCACTAATTCTTTCACTGAGAGGCTCCAGTGAAGTTTCAAACATCTCCATTTATATAAACTGCTCAATCTCAGCTAATCTATACACACAGGCCAGTCAATATTCAGTGTCCTGCTGGAGGAGAGAAGTGACTCAGTCCAACAAATTAGATTTCATCTAGAACATTTTGTTAGCTACAACTATGTTGTGTGCCTCCTGAACAGCGTTTATCTAGACCGAATAAGACTTTGTAGTAGAGTTGAAAATCATAAATTCTGACAATCCTGTTTTATTTTAAATGAAAACTTTGCAGCATTTCTGAAAAAAAATCAAGACAGAATTAACTCTCATTTTGTCTTTTATAAATCCTTATTTGAAAACAACGCTCCTTTCTTACATTAAAAATCTTAAGTCTCACCTCTCCGAGCTTTGCTATGATTAGTTTTGCTCAAACTTAGAAGTAAAAAGGAGCCTTCAGTCAACATTTAAACTTCAAGGAGTCTGACTTAATGCTTTAACATCAGCTGCAACGTTTGCATGCTTCTCTCTTTCATGTTTTGTCATCATTTTAGTTCAGAAGAGAAGTTCTGTACTAAACATTTGAAGGTTTAATGATTATTTAGAAGCGAGACGAGGGTTCACATCACCAGCCTGGAAATGTTGAAATAATTATGATCATTTTTAAACACAATTCCTGGGCTTAACACTGCCCTGGAGCACCCCCGGGGTGTCCAGCCTGCCATCACACACCATTTTGCTTCACGTTTTTCAAAAACTGTGTGAAAAATAAAGTTTTCCAAAAAAGTGACAGATGGAGGAAAAAGAGAAAAAGACAGAGGAAATGGGGAAGAAGAGATAAAGTGTTTGAGCAAGAAACAGAACAAGAATAAAACATCAGACTAGGTTTAACTGCTGGAGAGAGCTCAGAAAAAAAAAAAAAACCTGGGTGACAAACGGATGCCGAGTTCACTGTTCTATCTGTGAGTAATGACTGATTAGCTCTCTTGTTCTGGGTCGTGTTTGCTTTGCTTAGCTGGCTCATCTGCTCTGCATGAATCAGAAAGAGTTGAAGCTATGGTCAACTCTTTTATTAAAACTACTTAAACATTCTTCAACATTTACTATAATGTTCTGTATCATCTGTAGATCAAACCACAGTGAGCCAGCTCAGTCCTGTTGCAGACTAACATACAACTCAGTGCGTCCAAATTTCAGGTGAACGTCTCGGAAACTTGCAGCTCTTTCCAAAAGTTCTTTGCTCATGTGCAGTCCACGACTGTTTAAATTGTGTTGCAAATTTATTGATTTTTAAACATTTTCTACATTCAAATTATCAAAAAAATAGAAATAAAAAAGCAAACAGTACAAAGAAAAGCTTTTGTCTTTGTGTTTGTTAGTCGCAAATATTAAGAAAATATGTATAAAATATGTAGTCTCATCATACCATGTGGCTCCACAGTTTTCGTGGTTGCTCTTTTGTATTTTTGTTGACTTTTTCACCAGGTCAACAAATTCAGGTGTATGGCTGTCCATGGGCAGGGGACAGACTGATTTAGCTTTATGGCAGGGGTGTTCAATCTCACAATAAAAGAGGGGGCAGAGGAGCAAAAAAAGAAAATGCCATTTACTTGAGTGGGGCTTTGAAGAAGCACTACAGAACTAAAGCAGATCTTATCAGTGATGCGCCCCCATAAGACAGCTAATACAGCATTCATCTTGTATCCTACTTGTACCCTGAGCTCTCTCCAGCAAGTAAAAGTCACTCAAACGTTGACTCTCGTCTTATTTCTTGCTTCTTTCCTTCCCCCTCTCCCTCTGATAATGTCCTCTTGCCTTTCTTTGATAATTAGCATTCACACCCAATCAGCCACCGTGCACGTTGAAAACGGCTAATGTGTTGATATCCAGTTGCTAGCGTGTGACGCAGTGCGTAAAATGAAACTTGGCTGTAAAGTAACACAGCGTCCTGGAAGGAAAAGTTGCTAAGTGTGGTTTCTCAGCCTCGGGAAGCTGTTTGGCAATGGCAGCTCCAGGGATGTACATAATAAATCTCACTGTGCCATCAAAATGAGTCAGAAATACATATTTTTTTTAAAAAAAGGTCAGAAAGTTACATAGTGCTACTTTAATACTGATCAAAATTACTGTGATTGTGATTTTTTTGTTGTTGTTGCCATAATCAAGCTACTTTAAATTGATGCACATCAAATGACCCATATCACTAACCCAAAGGGTCTACTGTACACACCATACATCAGTTAGCGTGGTTATTCGGGTTTGTTATGAACAATCTCTCTTGCTTTCAGCCAGTAGCCTTGTGCAAGGCCGTAGTAGCTACCATTGAGGACACTGAAGTCTGGACCTCGGTATATTTCTGCTGAATGCCTATGAGCTACATGGTTATCTGAGAAGACTAATTAGCAGTGATCTGCGGATTGATACTGAAATATCAATTCCTCCCATATTAACTACTAGAACTGATGTAAAACTAAAGTTCATTGTCATTAATAATAGTTATTAACATAAACGCAGTGGAAAGTAACTAAACCTGCAGGAAGGGTAGGAACTACTTTTTCTTCCGCCTGCCGATGTCAAATGCAAAATAAGGCACAGCGTAACACGCCGCAACAGTGCGCTGCTCACTCACTGATCAATTAGTCAGAAGCCTAGACAGACAGACAGACAGACAGACGAGCATGTCACTGTTTTGATGGCCTCATCCATGCACTGTAGCTACTGACCAAAGAGATGCGTTTATCATTCCAGATAAAAAGGCAAACTAAAGAAGGTGTAGATAACTACTTTAAATGTTTTTGATAGACTTTGGTAGGAGAGATGTGGGAGGAGAGGACGTTCAGAGGAAAGAAGACGACAGAATAGATGGAGAAAAGAAACAGGACATGAGAGAGAGCGAGTGGTTTGTGTGAAACATAAATTACTTCCATTTTAGAGTTTGGTCGTCATTTTGATCTTTTGAGGCGTGTGAGCTACTGTAGGTGGTGGACCTCGGTATTTCCAAAACCCTGGCTACGGCCCTGGCCTTGTGTAAACATAAAGAAGCAGACAACCTAAATTTGGTCGCAAGACGCAAAATGTTAAAAACTCCTGAAGCGCTGAATTTGTAAAGATCTTGTAAAGTCTAACGTCTGGGCAGGGGCAACTTGATAATGTCATGAGGACTTTTTTCATGTCTTCACAATTTAGAAGATTTACACAATATTAGAAATCCAGTTGAAATCAATAAAACTTATTGAGAAATAAACTAAAAACACTGCAGTGCCTGTTTTTCATGTTTTGCACGTTTTTGTCATACAAACTGTACTACAGTTTTTACAGTGCGATATATCCCTGGCACTAAACAACATTTGACTAAATGTTACAAAATGGCAGCAAAAACACACAATAACCCTCTGAAATGTCCTTGCCCCCAGTCTGGACCCCCCATTGATGAGTGGCAAAGCATTATGTACACAAAACCATAAAGTCAACACTGACAACAGCTATATTCCACCGGCTACGACCAGGACAAAAGAGCTCGAACGATGGCATGCCATGTGTGGGTGTGAATGCTGATTACAGCCTGTCACCAAGCATTCAGCGCAGAGAACTATAGGAAAACATGTCACAAGTGGAACATGTGAGCATAACTGGCCTGTAAAGAGGCGTTGCAAGGTGCATGCCAAGTTAATCCACAGAAGCTTACAGGTCAAGTCATTCAGTTCACTCAGCTGAATAACAGACACAACTAGTTTTATAATGGCCAAATTTTGTTCTGATCAAATCAAACTTTATTTATAAAAGCGCTTTTCATGCAGATTAGCAACACAAAGTGCTTTACATAATAAAAACAAATTTTAAACATAAAACACACAGTATATTAGAAAACAAACTTCACTGTAATCTCCCTCGCACACAATTACACACGCACACACACATACACAAAAAAGAAACCAACACATTTACTTCCCCGTCTTTTCCCCTCCTCTTCTAAATGTGAACTAGAATCCCTCGTTTCTGTCTCCTAACTGGATGTAATAAAATGGAATTCTGGCTTGACGCTGCTGTGAGGAAACGATACCTTGGGGGATCCATCCACACCAGGGGCCAAGCCCAACCATGACCACAGTAGGCGCCACCATCGGAGCCACCCAGATCCAGGCAGGCCGGGGGCCACACCACAGCCATAAGGCTGCCGTGCGGGACCCCAGCCGCCCAGACACGGGCGATCACCGTGGCAACAATCCCGCCAGATGAGCAGGTAGAGCCCCCGGCATGGTGGACCCCCCTGAGGAGAACACTGGAGAAAAAAAGTGTTCAAAAAGTTAAAACAAATATACTAAAATATTAAGATAAAATAAACCTAAAAACAATAAGAAAAGTTGGATTAAATATTACAAAGACAGCAGGTGCAAAGCAAAGCAACTACAACAGAAAAGTCTACAGGATTAAACCAAACTTTTGGAAATGAAAGTGAGCCGTCTCAGCCCTGATGGGAACTAATCCCTGGGTTACCAAGAACTTTACATTTAAGCAGCAGACAGGACACAGTCGTGTCAGAAATAAAATAAGCCTTGTTTCAGTTCTCAGGTTTTACATATAAGGGCATCATTTAAAGCTATCTGGTCTTTGGTAAACAGCCCCAGATTAACATGACAGATGGCACAGTGTCATCATTTAACAAAAACTAAGCAAAGGTGCAAAAGTGTGTGAAAAATTAAGTAGACTCCATTTTATGGAACTATTTTTTAGAAGAAATAAGTAAGTAATCATTTCAAATGAGGTTGAGGTCTGGATTTTGGGTCATTGCGACATCTTAATTCTTTTTGTCTTCAGTCATTCTATCATGGATTTGCCGCTGTGCTTGTGATCATCGCCATGTTACATGACCACTTTTGGGCAAACTCTAGCTGTTGGACAGATCGCCTCATGTTTGACTCTTGGGTATTTTTATATACAGAGGAGAGGGGTTCAAGGTTGACTCAAAGATTGCCAAGGTGTCCAGATTCTGTGGTTGCGAAGCCCAAATCATCCCTCCTCCACCACCATGCTTTACAGTTGGTAGGTGGTGTTTGTGCTGTACTTCTTCAATTTTCTGTATTTTGAGCTAGTTCTTGACAAATAAATATTGTCACATGTTTGTTGTTTATCTGAGCATATGCACCTATGCTCCCAATTCTGAGGACCAAATTATTTGTATTAATTCCTGTTGTGTACCACCTTGGAACTTAAAAAGGGTGAACTTTCTGGGACAAGATCGTTGCAGTAAATCATCCAATTAAATAAAACTTACATTGACAAAAACAGATTTTCTCGTGCCTCTAAAATCTATACAAATACTCTTTTCACCGTGACCTTTGCATTAGGTTTATTTCAGAGGATTTGTAAGTTATGAAATCAGACGTTTCATAACACATACTCACTCCAAACCATGAAGTTCAAGATTCAATTCATCAGTACATAGCAGAACATTTTACAATAGAATTACAAGATGTAGTCCATCTGCCACAAATGAAGATAAAAACCATTTTAACAACGAAACTTTTTTTAAATCATTTTAAGTTGGTAAATCAAGCAAGGAAATACAGTCTAATAGACCATAATGTTGACGTGGGAGGGCTTTATAACTAGCAGGAATGTCCAGTGCATTGAACTGTAGTGTACAGAATGACATAGCAGAGGGGCATTAACAAGGCAGATAACAAAATTCCTCTTTAGTTACTCTAAGTGGCTGTCTCTGATATGCAAAGGGCATAAGACTAAAAACAGATATTACCCCTTGTATGTATGTATGTATGTATGTATGTATGTATGTATGTATGTATGTATGTATGTATGTATGTATGTATGTATGTA
>JBBBVU010000006.1:7189787-7224752 GCA_037177055.1 Atherinosoma microstoma
GTGTGTGTGTGTGTGTGTGTGTGTGTGTGTGTGTGTGTGTGTGTGTGTGTGTGTGTGTGTGTGTGTGTGTGTGTCAATATGTAGCCTGTGTATGTCTGGTATTTGTGTTGCATGCCTACTTGATTGGTTGGCATAACCATAGAAAAACTGATCCACACCCTGTCCATCATTTTTGGTTTAGAAACCTGGGCCCCCTATTATAAGCTTTCAGTAGTTTCCTTCAATATTGTTCGTACTTTATGTTTTCAGAAATTTAACTCTTTCCTCAGATCATAACCCTCATCACATTCTGTAAACATTCTTTTAATATTATTTCTTGCTTTGTACATGATTTGAGCTGTTTTAAACGTTACCAGGTCCATAAATTTCAACAGATTTAAGTCACAGAAATGTGAGTTTATGTTTTTGCTATTTTTGTAATGTGCATCCTGTGGCTCATGTGTTTAATTGTGATCATACCAGAATCGGATGTATTTGACACAAAAAGCCAGATGATTCCAGTCACAGTCAGGAAAGTCAACACATTAGATAATTATATTTGCAAGAGTGCTAGAATTGAGGATATGCAGCTTGAGTGAAAGTTTACACAGAGTCTGCTTGATGCTTATAAATCTGTAAACAATCTGCACCATTTGGTATAGTGTTTACAGATGGTACTGTTATTCTTTAAAGTAATTTTTAACATCCTGTTTGATGTAAAAATATTGAAAATATTTACACTACTCCACGATAATAAAAAACAACAAAGTATATACCATATATATACATGTGATCATTTTACCATTTAATTCATTAAATGAGTTTTAGTTAAGCTCCATTCATCTGTAAACATTATGAACTGGACAATAATCATGAGCCACAGCTGTGCTGTGACTTCGGAAACCCCAGAAGGGAGTGTGATTTGTTACACATGACCGGAACAGTTCAGTTTGCGTCATCTGTTAAACAGACTGTGTGTTAGCATTCAGGGCATGTTGGTCCAGGTTAGAGAGGAGACTCTCACCGCCTGTAAGTGACGGTGGGGAAATAATGGCCACAGTCTTGTTTTTAATTTGCAGCAGTTGCCAGCCTGCTTTAAAGTCGGGTTTGAAATGTTGCCTGTGGATTTAGTTTTAGAAATAAAAGAAAAATAACAGCTTTTTATGTTGTGTCACAGTTTACGTGTTCAAGGCAATTTATTTGTTTTATTTGGGCCTTGGACTGCAGTGGTTGAATATGTGCCACATAAAATAACGTAAGCCTAAAAAGAAGATTTTATACCTTAAAACAAATTAATTAATTTAACACAAAGTGTAGAGGTCATGGTTTTTCAATGGAAAATAGTTCAAATGCACAGACTCCAACACAAGTTTTCACTGCAGCATCACACCAGTGGGATTTTACCAGTGACTCATCTATAATAACTGAGCCATATTCCGCTGAGCCTGCCAACGTTTTGGGTGTTTTATTGGATGCAGAGGCTGGTTTGCATCATGAATGCGTTAGACATGTTTCGTGTCTGTTCCTCAGTATATATCATAAGCCTTTGTGACTCCACCTCTGTCATTACTAATTTTAAACATTTGTCTATCAGATCTGACGTAGCTGCTGTCATGTCGAATTTTTGTTATTTGGGCACATGATTAATAGATAATGAAATATTGATAACATTCTGCTGAGTTCCAACATCTAACAGGAGAAAGAGAAATTCACAAATTCCACAGGATGACAGCTTTTACTGTTGTGATATTGGCAACAGTAAAACATAATTGGTGTTCTCATAAATCAAACCGCACCAACACTTGTTTTGCTCTGAATGTGCTTATTCAAATTGAATAGCAAATAAAACAGAGGTATAATATCTTCAGAGGAGAAGTTCATGCTTAGAAGATTCAAGATTCAAGACAAAAATTAGAACTAGCAATAGTCACAAGACACACTCACACAAACAGAGTAAAAAGGAATAGGACTCAGGCAACATTTGCACAATAAGAATTTATGTATTTAGTAAGTCTGTAATTATATGAAATTATCTTCATTGGGCCTCATTCACCAATACAGTTTTACAAATCTTTTTAAGTTTGTTCTTAGGTTTTATAGTTCTATTTTTCTTTTATATATATATACATATATATATGAGAGAGAGAGAGAGAGAGAGAGAGAGAGAGAGAGAGAGAGAGAGATGTCATTGTAGTGATTTCTGAGTCATATTACGGCTTAAAATTGATCCAGTATCCTTTGTAAGTTTTATTAACATCAACAGGTTTTCTGAGATCTAACTTTATGAACATTTAGAGCGATTCAACTAAATGAAACGTTTATCATCAGGACATTTAAAAAATTCTACTTTTTTCTGTCCTGGGTGTTTTTCTTTTGTATCACCACAATTCAGTCATTATTGGAAAATTAGTCTGCGATGAAGTTTGGAATTGCCACATGACTTCACAGGGGGGAAAGTTAGCATACTTGTTGCAGAGTTCATGAATACCTACGTAATTCAGCAGAACCGATTTTAAGATTGTGAAACTATTATATTATTACAGCCCTGTTTTCATCATGACATTTAAAAAGTGTCATCCCCTTTCCTCCCAAGGCTGTGACCCTGGGGGAAACACTGTAACATGACATAATTGTACAACTTCATTGTTTCTTTAGGCTGGAAAATCACCAATTAAACATTGCACAGTTCTGTGTAAAAGTCTTCAGCCACCACCCATGTTTATATTTTGCTTCCAAGGAGACATACCTCCTTGTAACCTTCTAAAATGGTAATTAAAGCAATAATTCTCCAGGCTTTCTGAAGGTCTTTCAAAGTTTTCCTATTTTCATTGTTCCCTTTCCCTCATTTTTTGGACAGTAATTGTAACCTGACCATTTCCAAAGGAATGTGTTTTTTTTTTCTGTTAATCCACTTTACACTGATCTATGAATTATTACAGCATAAAAAAGTGTCAACTAAAGTGATGAATTATTGTTGTGTTAACACATTGACAACCCATTTTAAATTGTATCTTTAGGTACTTTGTTGTCATCAGCCTGTCACATAAATACATAATTTGTTCCCATTCCTGTGGTTTCATCATTGAAATATGACAAATATAACACACTCTGACATAAAATTCTATCTTTGCATCAACAAGGTGATTCCGAGCTATTTGCTGAAAATTTGGCATAACCCTGCAGAGTGTGCTGTGTGCCTAAAAAAAATTGAAGAAACTGGACAAGCGGAAGATAAGATTTAAAAAAAATAAATCATTGTTCCTTTAGTTGATTGGACCCTCATCAGAAATGTTCCCCATGGAAGGACAGATGTCAGGAAACCATTGTTATCAAGGGGAAAGAAATGGAGAAAAGGCTGAGCTATGCCAAATTACACAATAGCTGGACTTAAAATCAGGTGGCAACAGGTCTTATGGAGTGTTGAATCCTCCCCAGAGCCCAAACCAGTGCAATGTCAGATCTTCTGGACAGAGAACAGAACAAAGGGCAGCCAACATCCAAAAAGGATTTTTGGATGTTCTTCAACAAAACCTGGAGAACTATTCTTGAAGACTATTTCATGAAATTACAAGAAATCTTGTCTAAGAGGGTTCAAGCTGTGTTGAATAATGAAGTTGCTCATAACAAATACTGACTTTCAACTTGTTAGCTTCTTAGAATTTGGCTTGACTGTATATCCACTTATGTTTGCAAGATTCAGTAAATTAATGCACTAATAACATGGAGGTTTCCTGGCAATATATAAAGAAGTTGCTTGAGACCTTTACATAGTATTGTCTATATAAATGTTGGTTGGACAACAAACTCTAAGTTATGATATATTGCTGTAGTGATGCCATTGTCCAAACCTATGTTGCAATGCATTGAAAAAGGAGACATTTCCATACTTCTAGTTGCTTCTTGGCATTTAACCACTATTTGACTTCTAAAGACATCTAGTTTTCCTGACAATAATTTGGCTTCTTCAGATTCCAACCCACGTGTGCAACCTGCTGCAGTACTGCAGGACCATGAAACTGCTGGAAGCCTCAGCCAGTGAACTGTAGTTATTGATTGTTTCGGGGATCAATGCAGTTCTGAGGTAGGTAATTGCATGATGGCCCCAGTGCCTGCAGGGAAAGACAGAGGCTATGAAAGAAATAATCACACTGTGTCCTTAATGAACACCAGTAGGGTGCCTTACAAGTCTGATAGCCCACAGTAGTGCAGTGGCATTCCTGCCCACTTTGATAAGGGGTTTAAAGAGTCTATCCTGAACGCTTATTGGACCAAACTGGGTAAGAAAGGAGTTTATCTTTCAGAGCAGAGTCAGACTGTGAACTTGGGTCACTGCTTTTGGAAGAGAAATTTGATTTGATTTGTGATCAGCTGAGAAATGTGTTGCTTCAGGCTGGTGGAATACTCCAGAGATAATTGAATCTGGCATCCATTCAAAGGCTGTCAAACTGCTGTCTAATAACTGAGCATTGCAAGCACACGAGAGTATACTCACTGTGACTTGAGTTTGTTTCATTTAGGAATGTCCATGTCAAAATGGAGCCTGCAGCATAGAGGGAGACACGGAGAATAAACATGCAGCCAAACACACACATCAATCATACCACCAGACAGTGATGACAAAACCAAGCAATGACATACAGATCAGGCAGGGTGCTGTAAACTATGAGGGATGGTCAACAAGTCAGTCACAAACCTACTCAAACAAATATCAACAGCCTTTTAGGTTCTAGCAGTTTAAATTCAAGTGAATCAAGCTGCAGTGCTTTGGGTTTCAGCAGATAAACGAGCAAAATAGTCTATTTCACGTTGAACTTGATGACATCTACGAAAAGACACAGAGCTAGAAGTTCTTTACCAAAAAGCCTTTCTGCAAGAAACTTTCTGCACAGTTCAACATTTCACCACTTACCTGCAGATTAGCATTGCTCACAGAGTGAGTTTTCTTTGATGCAATGTACTTTGAACAAGAACAGAAGAAAGGCAAACTGCTACCTTTGCACTGACTCTGCAGATATAAGGGGGGTAGTGGTGGTGTGTGTGTGGGGTGGGGGTCTTGTGGCCTTTGTCTTGTGAAAATGTTGAGTGAGTTAATAAAAGCATCTTCCCAGAGGATAAAGGTGGCCTGTCTTGTCTCAAGGACTGGCTGCTTTAAGTTAGTTTACAATCACTATCAAGCCCAGACAAAATAATAACAAAAAAATTTACTATATGAACCAAAATTTGAATAATCAGTGCTTTCATAATATCTACAAGGGGACTGCTCAATTTTGTTTGAACATAGCATGAACTGCATTCAAACAAGCAAACAAATCACTAATTGATAATTAATTAAAAATGAAGTAATTCTCTGGAAGACCAAAAGGAAATATGTTAATTAAATTAGTAAATGCATCACTTAAATCGGATGCAAAAGAGTTTTTAAAAAGTTCATCCTCTACACGGCAATGTTAGGACATTTCACCTTTCCTGCTCCTCCCTGAAGTGGCTACATTATACAGCCTGATGACACAAGGGACAAAAGAGTTTCTCATTCTATCAGTGGAGCAGCCCAGAGAGGAGTGTGGAGCTCACAGGACTCCTCTGGCAGGAGAAGACCGGATTAAGTGGATGGCTCTGATTGGACAAAATCACCTTAATCGTAGAGGGTTAGTCTGCCTGTTTGTGTTGCTGAATAATTTATTTGCATATTGCATCTGACCTGGACATCCTCAGCAAGCTTCATATATTTGCATAGAATAGAATTCATCCATGTTTCGTTTTGTTTTTTCTTCCATCCTGACAAGTCATTCCATCTGAATGCCCTCAATATGCTTGCATGACCAGCAAACTTAGCTTTAACATCCATGTTGTTATACATCTCTGCAAATCAATTTTATTCATATACTTTAATAACACAGATCGCACTTTACCAGAGTGGCTTGTGTCACAGAACAATCTTAGAAAAACAAAGCTACTCCAGTTGAAATTCTTTTTTTTTTTAAAGTTCACTACCAAGCTACTTTGATAGCATTTGAATTTATTGCCCAAAATTCAATGCAGTCTCTCAAAGGCATTTACAGGCATGAAAAAAAGAGTACAACAGCTGAACAGGTCTTCAGCTGAGATGCATTCAGCTCCTGTTTGTCTGTTCATGTAACTTTAATCAGAAGGATTTCTGTTCATTATTTCTATAAAGTTTGTGTAACTACTACTTTGGTAGCAAGTTGGTTTAAGATATTTAAATCATACTTGAGCTATAAAAGTAATCACTCACTGTTTGGTAATCCCATAGTTCCCCTGCACTGACTGAGTAAAGCAACTCAAACTAAATGACCTCTGAACAGTAAAATGCTTGTTAGCAATTGTCATCACTGTAATACCTCAAAGCTCCAACTGCAGATAGACAGGCTGGGTTGAGCTCATCTTTGTGATCCAGAATATCAATTTATCGCTGACCCCGATAGTGCACTTGCTCTGATGTCAGCAAGCGAGACAGATGGACTCTGTGAGTGTGGAGGGGGGTTGTTTGACTGAAGTAAACTAACCTGCGATTTGGGATTTCATGGTTGAAAGGATTGCTGGCTTGAATCAGTCAGGAGAAAAGTTAACAGAGGCATGAATGCAGAGGTAATAGACAGGGAAAATGCCAGAAGTTGAATAATGAGCTCCTGCGTCCAACAGAAACACAATGAAATGCATCAGTTTGGATATTAACACAGTCAAGCCGGGTCTATTTTTAAAGTCTAGTTTCACAAATCCCAAAACCTCAATCCATACAACAAGCCATCCCTCTATCTGTACTAAATCCAACCTGAACAGTTCCTCCTCTGAATCAATTTTACCCACCAAAACAAGCAGATGTCCTTTTTGTTGTTGTTGTTCCTTTAATCCCTGTACAGCTTGTTACAGGTTTAATCCCTAGCTTTAAATTAAATTTCAGGCAGTAATCTGATGTACTTATATCTCTCAAAAAATTGTTTATTTAATTAATTTATAAAACAAATTGAACTTTAAGTTATTGTTAAACTGAACATGTAAGATAACTGAACACAAATGAATACTAAATTTTTTACATGCTGTACTCTTCAAACATAAAAACAAATCAGTCTTTTGTTTCAAAGCCATCTTGATGCCAAGCAAAAACCTCATCGTCTTGCTTCACCTGTGGTTCTTACAACTCCTACATCCTCAGCAGATACAGCCAACATTCTGCAGCACTGGAGTAAGAACAATCTACAGATTCTCTGAAAATTAGTTTGGTGAAGGTTGTAATTTCTTATTCTATCAGGTCAATACAGTGAGCCTTTGTCTTCATAAGGCTCAGTTAGGCATATGTGGGGGTTTTCCCATCATTCTCATAGCCAGTTCATAGCTTATCTTTTACTTGTATAACTTAAACATATGTTATTGAAAAATGTCAACAACATTTAGGTTTAACTTTTAAAACAGAAGTTACATTTAGACACATAGAAAATGGAAAATGTCTAATTATGCTTTGAGACAGCCAGCCAATTTCCCTCATAAAAGTAAATGAGGCTGAGTAACAACCATGTTAAGATGATCTCATTTTCAGATCCAACCTGCAGCCAGGAGAGTCTATTATATGCAGTTAAATGATTTTGATGGATGCTCTCTCACTCTATATCTCTCATTTTAGAGATTTTAGCAGGTGCACTTGCACACATCCATGAACACAAGTGCAATTGCACAAAAGCTGAGGACTATTAAAACACACACACACACACACACACAGACCTGGAAATTTCAGATCTGTGTGGGAAAACACATTATTATTCCAAATATGGCATAAGTGAATCTAAACTAAAGTAAATTCAAACAGAAATGTGGGTGATTCAGACATTGCTGCTATTGAAAATAAAAGAAAAAAAATTAAGGTAGAACAGCCTACTATATTAAATGATGCATCTTCATATATAACCCCCACCCACCCGCCAAATTAAAATAACTTCAAAGTAATCTTGCCACTAATCCAGCTGTCATCAGAATTTAAGGCTATAAGGTCATATTTTGTTCTGTTCAGGTATAGGCTCAAGGCCCTCATGATGAAATATTGAATGCAATTGTCTCTGAGGTGGTGTGTCTGCTCCTGTAATGTGCTCTATCCTTGACACATGATCTATGGTATCCTCTTAAGAAAGACCTCATGAATCATACTCAATACTTCCTAAAGACACAAAGTTGGAGGCCTCTGGACCATGGTATAGTGCAGAGGGGTATCCCTTAGAGCAGTGTTTCTCAATCCTGGTCCTGCCTTCCTTTTTTTAGTTATTTCCAACTCCAGTACACCTGATTCAGGTTAACTGTATTGCTCATCAAGTTGTTTGCAAACCTGCTAATGATTCATTTGAGTCGGGTGTGTTAAAGTATGAACACCTCTAAAATATGTAGGGCAGGTGCCCGAGGACCAGAATTAAGAAACACTGCCTTAGAGATTTTAAACACAGCTTCCAAACTTTTAAAACCTTCACAGTTCTCATATTAATAAGAATTTGGTTGTCATACACATATTTAGCACTTTATCTATATTTTCAACAATGAGTAATTCATCTTCTACAAAAACAGTTTTCATATCAGTATCCTTCTAATTTTGCATACTCTTATTTTTATTCCCTCTCAGATAAGCAGTGGTTTCCTCATTGCTCTATTCACATCCTGCAGTCAAAGTTAATTATTACCAGAGGGGCAGCAAATCTACGCTGTATACACACCCAGCATTTATTCTGCTCCTTAATCTCTGTCCAAACAGAGCCTCATCTCCTCAGTGTAGGATGAGGAGATGAGGCCCACATACAATGGAGGCACACATTTATCTCTTCTACAACTGCTCAGTCTCAGTAAATTTTGTGGAGAATATCCTCAGAATAGGGTCTTAATTCTGTTCACAGTTGATCTTTTAAACATGACAGTACTAAAAGTATGCTGTGATAAAGTTTGCTTTAGAGCACAGTGAGCATACTGGACGGCGACAATGGCTTACTCAAAATTATTGTTTTGTGTGGATAAATAGTTTGGATGCATCTCCAAAGATCAATAAATGGAATGCAGCAAACAAATAAAAAAAAGTATGAAACAGCAAAGAACACCAGCATCTATACCAGCAGTAAATTCTACAGTCACCTGCATTATTCACACAAAGTCTAATACAACTTTTCCAGACATTTGTGTTCTCCTACAGCTGTCAAGGGACTGCAATTTAAGTGCAAAAACCAGCTTACTCTCACAAAAATCCTTCAGATATCAACTAAGCACAACCTTTTAAACAACATTGCGTGGGATTTGTGGTACATAAAATGTCATGAAAAGAAATGGGGATTGTCACTCTGGCACTTTAGAAGTGGAAATGGCACAATGGCATGAATGCAGGACCACCATAGATGAAGTAGAAGCGCCATGTTGTTGCTTTATACTTTTGTGTATTGTTACTTTTGCTGGCAGCTACATTTTGTTAAGTATAAGTAAGTACTTTTCACTTTCACTTTCAGGATGTAAATGGATGGCATTCATAAAGCACTTCTCTAGTCTTGCTGCCTGCTCAAAGTTCTTTGATACAAGCCGAAGGCATCAGAGGTCATCTTGTCCAAGAACACTTTGGCATGTGGACTGGGGAGGTCACATCCCAAACCCTCTGACTGACAGAAGGCCGTTCTTCCTCCTAAGCTACAGCCACCTCTGAATAGTCTGATTAAAATGTGTTGTTAGGACAGCAATATGCATGGTTTGCTCAGTCTAATTTCGCCTAAAATAGAATGGAATTTGGTTTCTCCTCTACTCTGAATGACTGATTCTGACTATTTATACGAGCCAAGTAACTGACAGGCTTTTTGTTATTTTTGTGGTACTGGAAGTACATTTTCATAATCCACTGCATAAGGCAGTTTTATTAATATGTTTTCATTTTACATATTCCATTGAGACCAAGCTGGTGAAAAGATCTAAAGTGATAGGAAACTGATTTAGGGACATTTTTAGTCTAAGGCCACATATTAAATCAGATTTAATGACTTACAATTATTTCTAAGAACAAAAGAACACACAAATAAGTTAGTGGGTTTTTTTATATGCATTTTATGTCCAAATGGGTTTTCTGCAACACGTTCTGCTGATCAACATGGTTTTCAGTAAATGAAGTCTTCTTTTAATGAATGTCTTGTAATAGAAAGCCAAGAGAGAATTAGATTGGGAAGTTATTATGCACTGGGTCCTTTCAAGTGATTATTAAAAGAAAGAGTGTTTACACCCCAGAGGGAGTTTTAAACCTGGATTTCAACTTTCATCTCATTTTTAAAATTTCATCCATTATGAGGAAAAACATTTTTCCAACATGAACTCAGGCAATAAGCACTTGTATTTTGTTAATCATCTGCAATAAAACATTAGTTTTGAAGGGGAAAAAAAGGGAAATAAAAGTTGTTTTCCTTAGAGATTCCCGATTGTTTCTAATCAATCTGTCTGCTGCAAACTTAATGGTGTCACTACCAACAGATGGGAAAAACTGGATGCAAAACTTCAGCCTGGCTGACTTACAGCTCCTGTTCTTCAGGAGGTAGACCTAATTTGTGTGAAAGGAAAAGATTAATTATCTGCCAACATACACCTCACTCTTATTTGTACCATAATGACTCGAAAAATGGCCCAACACTCGGTTGAAGTATCCCATAGATGAATATCTTCCCACACAAGTTCATTCAATTTCTCATTTATTCAAGCTGCCATCTGGTAAATTGTTTTTTGCTACCTGCTACTTGGCTGCTGTACAGATCATGACCTTCATCACAGAATCCCAGCTGAATTCTGCATGCACCTGTAATTCACACATCTAATGTCACTTGTTTCTGCATCCTGCTGTGAATACATAATATGAGGAGAGGTGATCTCTTCACCTCATTATATGATCTATATTAAAAAAAAACAAAGAGCAGATGTTCCAGCAGGCTGATTAAATGATGACTGATATTCTCAGCCAATGTGTCTCTCCAATGAAAAGGCACCAGTGTCATAAGAGTGTTGCAGCAAATCAACTTTCTTCATATGGAGGTTAGTTTTAGCAGTGATACAGGACTGTGATGGATCAATTTGAGTGGACTCATCTTTCTGTCCAACGTGATCTGTAAGACATGAACACAGCAGCATAAATTTATTTTTCAAGAAAAGTTTTAGCTTCTTAATTAGTCATTTTTCCCTCTGTGTTATTGAAGATAGTATCAAGTATGAATATAGATCGATGGTAATGTGGGGTTCATTATCATGCCCAAGTAAAGACCTTTCTACATGGACAACCACTGTAGCTCCACTGCTGCCACATGCAAAGGGCTAAGAAAAACAGGGACAGTCGGGAGAAAACAAGTAGGATTGGAACCAGAGCAAAAACAGAGGCAGGTGAAGTGGGGTTGTGAGTCAGGTGATTAGACACAGGAGGAAAGTCTGTAGACACCCGGTCGGTATATGGGGTGTAATCGGAGGCTGGGGTGAGAAGTGCAAACAGAACTGTGACATGCATGTGACATCAGTCAGTAAGGAGCTGTGAAACATACAGTGCCACACTTTCTCACACACTGTTGCTAGCTAGAAGCCAGGATCTGTGAAAGTGGTGCACTGGCTGTTTGAGGTAAAGCTCAGCTTGTCCTCACTTAACCTTGTCTGGAGCAAACTCTGTCACATTTCTTAGAGGTACAAAAAGTAAATCCTTTAAATAAAGGAATAAACAAAAATCTGTCAAAAATAAAACAATTTTTCTATCAAGGTAAACTCTTGATAGAAACTCACTGCCAACTGTTCAACATCTGGCAGAGAAGCTCTTCTCTGCAGACTTTGTCTTGTAAAATCTGAAAGTTGTGTAGAGAGATGTTAGTAATTTCTGCAGTCATGTCTTGAAACACAAAATTCACACTAATATTCATACTCCATCCAGGGCCGCAAATTCATCTACCAGCTCTTTTACATTTTGTTGACGATTAGAGGAAGAATTGGTTTAAACTTCTTCTTCCCTTTTTCTCATTTTGTTCCTCCTCTGCATCCTTGATATCTCCTCCACAAGTTTGATTTTGATGTATATTCCTGACAATACTTGGGCTTTAAAAAACCTCAATCATCTGCTCCAACGCAACCAAATAATTGTTTGAATAGTTACGCTTCTTTACAGATGTTAAAAAGTGCCAGAATTACCTGTAGAAATAATTCAAGCAGCATAGCATCCAAATCAAAAATCAACATTTTTAAAGAATGTTGGGGGACCACAATGCCAAGAATTCATTTGTGAAATAAAACTAACACTCTCATAGTGAAAGGCAGCATCACTGTAAGACTTCTTTTAACAGACCTCTCCAGGAGGTCCACCCCCCGAACCTCTGGATAAGCCCCAGAGACAACCCCCGATCACTCTCTTTCTGGCCAGGCCTTCGAAGAGGCCATATGCCTTTTTTCCTCCAACCTCTGAGGAGGTGACAGCTCTCACACACTCCTCAGCAAGCCAGGCCTCTGACCAGGCCACACAGTCACAACCTCTGCTTGATCCTGGACGACTCCATCCCCCAGGCTCCATGGAACCTTGGACTGCAGGCCTCAGTCAGCAGAAGACCCTGGTAACATTTCCACTGCTCATCCTCCAGATCAGCCAGGAACATCTGATCTCTCTGTGTTCTGTTCTGCAGCAGCAGAACCTGGGATCTTCTCATCAAAGGAAAGATTCCCTCCACTGAGCAGTTTGGGTTAGCCTCCAGCTAACCTCTCCAGCAGAAGAAGCGACCAGCCTCCTTCTTCTTAAAGCACTCATCTCAACATCACTGAAACCCAACTGGACAAAGTTGCTGGAAAAGGGACCCCTTTCCAGCTTCCTTCCTTCCTTCCTTCACTAAAGACCATCATTCCCAAAGGACTGTGGTCACAAAGACATTCTGGGCTTTAACAGTTTATATCAGCATTAGCTTAAGTACAACTCAGCTAAACATGATCAACTGTGTTTATTCATGGTTTCAGTGATTTTTCATTTAAGTTTGTGTTGTTGAATTATTAAGGTTATTTTAGACCAGTTATGTTACGTTTAAGAATTGCTTCCGATGCTAAACATCTTCTTAGTCTAACCTGGCACCTTCTGAATTCCAACACTCGACTATCTTTCAACCAATCTAGGCACAAGGAAGGCCCTAAACATGGACCCTTTGTTCTACTGTGCTACATGTGTTATCGCTAACAAATGCAAAAGGCCATATCCTCAGTGGCTACAAGATAACAGCAGTTATCTTGGCTCCGCCCCCAGGCAACAGCAGCCATTTTGGTAACCTCCTTGTTCCCTTAGCAACAGTGGCCATCCCACATGGTCTGCCCCTCCATTGCTTTATTACCTTGATTTCATTCATACTCTCAAAGACCCCTTTACACACACACACCCACACACATACACACAGCCACCCTTGCACACACACACAGGTGATTGTTTGTTAATGCTGTATTTTGTACATAGTGTGGTCGAATTTAGCCGTCATATTTATTGATTAAAGTAACTGATTAACAATCATTATACTTTAATAAATGTGTTGTTATAAGTTTAAAGGAGAAGTTGTGTGATCATTGTGTATGTTTGTGATAACTGCTGGTTGTGAAAGTCAGTGCTTGAATTCATCACCTTTATCATCTGCCCATGTGTCATATCTGTCAAAGATTTACACATACAGAGATAAACCCTTTAACACTGACATTAAAGCATAGTTATTAGTTCCAGATACCCTCTATTTACTGTTTTACATTAATAATTTTATCGATTATTAATAATTGCCCATAAGGTAACTATTAATAATCATTAATAACTATTAAATATTGGATAGTAGGTACTCATCCCCCTACATAATTGCATTCTATTTTATTTACATTTTACAGTGTCCTGATTTTTCTGGGAATTGGGGTTGTCCATCCTGGCAAGTAATTGTTCATTTGTACATACACTTGAAAGTTAATGAGATGAAGCTATCATTGTATTACATTTTTGTGTCTTAGAAGGGTTTCATTCAGTGTGACTAGCAATGCACCTCCTTCACGAGTGAATCCCCAGCCTGTGATCCAACAGGCCGCTCCAGGAGGAAAGGACTCATTTGGTCTGGGTAAACACACTGGTCTCGCCCCACCTATAAAAAGATAACAATCACACTGAAATATGATCTTGCATGTGTAATGGTCAGGATACATATTTCCATCTATTTACTGACATTCTTTCTCTTGTTTCAGTTACTACAGATTTCTGGGAAGAAATGTTTAAAAAAAAAAAAACCTAGGCAGATTTGTGCTTTAAATAAAATCAACTACTTCTCCAGTAAAAACAAGACAAAAAAAGAGAGGTGTTTAATGTGTTTTCTCAGTTCTGTCAACAGATGGAGCTGTCTTGTTACCTGTCATGTCCATGTCAGTGATGGTTCGCAGCAGTCCCACATCATAGTCATTGTTGTGATTGTTGAAGTGAGGGTGGTGGAGGATCTGCAGGGCTCTGTAGCGTTTCCCGGGGGAGTTGTGTGCAACGTTCATGGTGCCTACCACAACCAGCCAGTCACCCACTTCGACCATATTGTTCCTGCAGGAATGTGAAAGAAAACTTTGTGGTTTCCGTCACAAGTTCAAGCAGTTGTCGGCTTAATGTGGCTTTCCCCTTTCTCTAAAGCTTTTTCTACTCTGATTATTTCTGGCTCCATTCTATGATACAACTTTTTAAATAACTTTTTTGAAGATGTGCACTCAAGGCCTTTTTTTTTATCTGCAGCACCGATGTTTTTTAAACCTCATTTAAAGACATTACGACATCAAAAAGGACTTCACACACACATTTTATAGGCAGTGAGAGATTTAAACAGGGAAGAAATGTACAAAGAAATTTATGTTTAATGTATTTTCAAATTAACAATGATTTATTTGTACTTTGGCTCGATAAACTAATTAATAAGCAGCTTATCATTTGTAGTGGACTTCAAAATGTCTGTGGCAAGTGCTCAGAATCCTAATTAAACTTTCAAGGAGAGCAGAAGAGAGCCCCCTGAAGACACAACGCCATCTGTCATGTTCAAGCTGTGGGTTACAAAATGTGCAAAAATACTGAATCCCCTGCTTTTTTGCTTCTGTTCTTGATATGAACCTACAACTCCATTTAACCATGGAAACCTGATGAGAGGTCACTCCCTGACTGAGCTAAGCTTCTTCCTCTGACCTGCTAAAACCCTTTTTGCTTGACTTTCTTTGCATACATCTGCCTCTTACTCAACAAAGCAGTGGGCTGCAGTGATGACCCATTGAGGGGAGATGATGGCACCACCACAGACATGCTTTCCTCTCCAGTGCATGCTGACTTGCCAGCCCCAGTTGTGTTCTTCTGCAAGGGTCCCTCCAACAATACGGCGGCCATCACTGACCATAACCGGACAATCTGAACATGAAATGATTATTAAGAAATACGGCAAGCAAGAAACCAAAATAATTAAATTAAAGTTTTACTACAAAACTGTGGAACTCAGTAAAAGTGTGTAATAGATAACATATTGTACATAAAAGAGTTTAAAACGATGAATGATGGGAGTGATATTTTAGTGCAATTGCTTCCATGATAAATCTTCAACACTTTGAGCTATAAATGCCAGACACTTGATGGAAATGTAATTATAGTCTTCTGTCCAGGCTAGATATGCAGGCTTTCGCTGCACCAATGAATCACTGAGCGAGTTTTTTATTCTTCACCTGCAGTGATGTTTCCTGTCTGGTTCACTGGATTCTTAGATAGAAAAGGCCGTTGACTTGGGACACTGCAGCTCCCTTCCACATCACAGAGAGGAGGTGGTTCACCTAACTCCGATGGGAAAACCAGGAACTTGACTAACATAAAGAGACGAGAAAATCACCAAAATGGCACTCTGGGTTGACACCCTTAAATAGACAGAGAATATTTTAATATATCTTGGTGAAATAAAGTTTGGATACAAAATCAGCACATCTTGTTAAAGGGGAACCTCAGCAAATCATTTCGACCAAATAAGATGGTCAGAGGAGTGTGAAATGATTGTTTCTTTGCCCTTTTGTGCTACTTTTCCTGGGGGAAAAAAACATTAAATTTCATTCAATTGAAAGAAAAAGCTTAATGGAGGACATGACTGGCATAGTGAATGTACAAAACTAATTTAGATTTTCTTTTCATTTCATTTGAACTTCATCTTGATAATAGACCTCCCATTAAATGTGAGTGCTTCCTGAGGTACAACTGAAGGCAGTAAGGTTAGATTATGTGATTAGGTTTGGATTTCCCATTATTTCAGTAAAGCAGTTTTATTCTAATGCATGCCCTCCAAGTTTTAGTTAATCTGTTTATATAATAATTCACATGCAGTTCATGCACCTGTGGTTTGAAATATAACTTCCGAAATGTGTGTGTGTGTGTATGGTGGAGGAGGCAATGTAACAAAAATGCCATTCATTTAAATGAAAGTGGTATCCATGTGGGGAGATGAGTTTTGCAATCAATCTAATTTGCAAAACTGAAGTTAAATAATGGTGCATCAGAACCAGTAACATGACCACTTTGACTGGAGATGGAGTCGTCATATTACTCACCTAAGAGAGCAGTAGTGATGACCAGTTTGATAATGACCGGGATTCCCACGTATGCCAGCAGCTCACGAGTTGTACATGCTTGAGTATTTGTAACTACAAACAAACAGACAAGTAACTCTTTTAACAGTATATAAAGACTTACATTCGGAGGCAACCTGACTTCATCATTTGTATCATAACAGATGCTACCTCACTCCAGCTGCCATCCTCCTGCTCTTTGTTCCATTCCCAGTTTCTCCCCTTGGTCCTAAAATGTAGCCCTTCCCCTTCATTTTGCAGAAGGGCACCAACTAAGTGTCCCCCCTTTTTGGGGGGGATTATGGAAAAATGTAATCTAACCTTCAGCCAGAAATTTGAGGGCCATGGGGATGATAGATGCCCACTAATTCTTGATCTCTAAAAATAAAATGAACACCTAACCTTTACAATATGGAGGGGCAAATTTGCTTTGCCTTGATTCCTTTGGTTTGATCAAACAGTAATGAAGGCCAAAAGGAACAATAAAGGAAAACATCTCAACACTGTCAAAAATAGGCTAAAACGTAAAAAAACAAACACATACAGATACAATGTTGACAGTTTGCAACTGCTGTTTACATTTAGCGATGCACAAATCTTCATTATGTAAAACCTTTATACTGCTTAAAGCAGCTAGCTTCAACCAGAAAAGACTGTTAAAACATGCTAATTGTTCAATAAGGTATGGTAAATTATGGCTTAAAAATGCTTTAAAACTCACATTATTCCCAGCACAAATTTTATTAACAAACAATGCAATGTCTAATCTGGTCAGTATGTTGTTTAGAGTAAAGCTTCCTGGGGTTCTTTGAACCAACAGTGTTAAAAAGATTGATCATCAAAAAGGTGAACTAACACAACTGCGTGGACTGAATACAGGATACATCCTTAATGGGGGGTAAAGCTTGGGCTGCATTTAATGCAGTGAAGGTAAAAAAAAATTGAATCAATCTTATGCTTGAGTGACAACTACCTGAGGAGGATGAGCTATGGTGAAATGTGGATTCCTTCTCTGGTTTCTGATGAAAGCTTATCAGCAGGGAGACAGACGGTGTTGTTCTGAGATGAGTCAAGGTGATCGAGTCATGAACTCTAGGAAGTAATTTATTCTTCGTCTCCTAAAGGATCTTCTCTTTCTATGCCTTATACTGTAGTATATACTTTAACTGGACACTATTATAACATACAACATAGGAACATTTTCCTCAAATGAAATTAGAGGATAAGCTAATGAAATGGGCCGATTCTCCTTAAAGCTAAAACACAGCAGACTGGCTTTAACAAATGAGAGACAGTGGAGCAAAAGGATTGAATTGCCTATAATTCCCCCTACATCTGAAAGAGTCAAACTGAATGACGAAGGATTTAAAGAAGGCTAGAAACCAGAGTATCGTGCTTGTGTTTACCAAACTGTTATTAAATTAAACTACTAATTCAATGTGCCTGATTATTAACCAATGCATAAATTAAACAGTCCTCACAGATATGGTATTGTTACATGTACAGTTAGAATGACAAATGAGATATTCCTGCAGAATAATAAGATAATAGCAGTAGCTAATTTCTGTATGTTACCTTCAATCTGTTTGGTGTGATGAGAGAATTTCCATCCATCGCAACATGCGCTCTTCAAAATGTTACATGACCAACAGACAAAGCTCATTTTGAGAAACGGCAGCATGGCGTGGCAGCATTCCCCCACATTATCATGTTATTGTTGTGATTTCAAGCAACTTCCTTGGGGGGCAGCTGTTGTTCAGGAGGAAGAGCAGTCGTCTGCCAACTGGAGAGTCAGTGGACCGATTCCAGGCTTCCCCTGACTGACTACATGCTAAAGTGTTCTTGGGCAAGGCACTGAACCTCACATTGCCTCCTGATGGATGTGTGTGATAGGATGAAGCACTATGTAATGATAGAAGTGCTGTATTAGTCTGTGTGACTGTGGTGTTTAGTATCAAAGTGCGTTGAGTGGTGGGATGACTAGAAAAGTGCTATATAAGTACAGTCCATTTGCCTTAGTCTACCTTTTTGCCTTAGTTTTAAAGCATCTGTGAAGATTGTGACAAGCTTGAATCTCTGATATATGATAAGGAAAGCTTGTGTCCAAAATAGATCAAGGGGAATGGATGGTACTGTTTTTCAGAACTAATGCATGAGTCAGATTTTTGAGAAGAAGTAAAATTAAAACCAACTGTGGAATAAAGTAATCACACAATAATGATGGCTCCAGGTCACTGCTCATGTGGTGAATGGTTGGCTCATTCACATAATTTCTGATACAGCTAAGTTTTCTTTTCCATCAAGCCACCCTTACTACAACTACCACAGCTACATTTCCAGGAAAATACAACATATCTTTTCCAACTAAATTGACTTATGTGAAGCGAAAAAGAAGATTTGAATTGGAATTGGACTAAAATGGAAAAATACCATGTAAACATAGACACCTCTCCTCAGTTATTCTGACAATCATTCATTTCCTTTGCAGCTCAACAGACAAACTTCGGACCAAGATTAACAATATATGCAAATATATATATACAGGACAGCATGCATCTATGGAGTCTCTGAAACATGACTCAATACCCATGACAGTTTACCTAATTGACTTAGAACCCTTTAAGAGACTCGACCATGATAAAAACCCAACAGGAAAACAACACGGTGGTGGTGATTGTGTTTATGTAAACACAAGCTGGTGCTCCACTGTCATTATTAGAAAGAAATAGTTCACTGCAGAAGTTGAATGCCTTTTTGTCTCCCCAGGAATTCCCACAGGTCTTTTTATTCTGGTTTCCACCCACGCCCTGGGCAAACACAGCTACTTCCATTGATTATAACAAGAGAACCCTAGACCAATTTAAACTTGTAGTTTTTCTTGGCAAGATTAACCATTGTTCAACTAACAAATCATTACAAAGATTTTTGAATTTGTCACACGAAACACTCAACTAGGAAAAACAATGGCTGAATGTTATGGCTCTATTCTAGGTGCATACAAATCAATCCCCTACCCCCCACCTAGCTATGTTGGCTACCTTACTGTTCTGCTTGCACCAACCTGCACACCAGTTGTAAGTAAAGCATAGAGGGTTGCTAAAATCATAGAACAGTTGACCGGCAACCATGTTACAGAGCTGCAAAAATGCCAAATGTGCTGTAACCCTATTGGAATTGACGTTGGGGGGGCTACTTGCAGTGAATGAACAGTGTGTACAAAAAACAAGATGAAAGATTTTAATGTCTGGCCAGCTGGGGGATACAATCTCCACAGCCCCAGCAGTTGTGCAATTTGCAGTGGTCAGGAATGATCAAATCTATCATGGATGGCCAAGGAAACAGGAAAGCCTTCCATCTCAAGGCTTTTCATGTACATAAGGATAGAGGGCTGTTCAGTGTTTAATGATCCAATTAAAAAGCTAGTGTTGCTCAGTCTGCGGAAATAGTTCATGAAGGCTCTGAAAGAAAGGAGTAAGAATAGACAAACCATTACAGTTTTGACTATATGGGACTGTGTAGCCTTACAACAGTCTGACCTGTGTCCACAACCAAAAAGCACCTACAATGGACACTTCAAAGCTAAACCACACAGCAATGGGAGACGGAAGTCTGGTCTGAAAAGTGAGGATTTCTTTCATATCATTTGCATGGCCAGGTCTGTGTGCCAGTGGCTTTTTTTCAACAATATAATGCACCCTGGCACACTTAAAAATGGTCCAAGAATGTTTTGAAGAGCACAATGACAAGTTTGATGCTATGACTTGACCTCTGGATTCTCCAGGATGTGTTGGACAAATCAATCTGAAGAAAAGAGGAAACATCCAAAATTTTTTGATCTGCTTCGGATGCCTTGGTGCCAGGTATCAAACTCTATCTGTAAAAGTTCTGTGGCGGCCATGGCTGGATGGGTCAGAGCTTATTTTTTAGTGAAAAACAGGGACCAACTCACATTTCTTAAATCATTCATAATGTAATGACTGATCAAAATATGGTGGCAATTCACTAACTCTATAAAAACACATGTTTCCTCAGATGGTTTGGAGGAAATGAACGTCTATATGGAGGCCCTGTCCAAATTGATTAGGACAGTTTGAGGTTAAACTCTTACAGCAGCAGATCAAATATTTCTTGTTTCAGTATGGACTGGATGTAATGGTGGATATCTGCAAAGTTTCAGTACAGGATACACTCACTAGTGAGTGAGGGGTCATTTAATGTTTTTCAGACATCTTGGATTTGTGCTGGTTTAAATGTAAGTCCTGTTTTTTGGACTTTATAAAGACTCTTCATTAAAGCACCTCCTTGTAATTATTACCATACCTCCCTCTTCATCGTGAAGCTCCTTTGGTAACATTAGACCGACTGATCTCTCCTCCAATGGGTTTCCATCTGACGGCTTACTTGGCTGAACTTCTGCAGGATTATCACTACAAGAAAGCGGTGAAGGCAGGGGGTTTTGATCTTGAGCCTCTGGGGATGCAGAGCAAGAAGATAACGTTTCAGGAGTTTGAGGCTCTGATGTTACATCAGAAGAAGATGGAAATTCTGGGTATAAGTTTCCAGTAGTTGTGGGTTTACAGATGGGTATGAGCGTGAGGACCGTTGAAGGAACCAGAGACGATATGCTCAATATTTGATGTTTGGTTGGACTTTGAAAAGGTGTTGATGACCTTTCCTCAAGGGATGATGTGTTTGAGGTGTCCACCGGCAGCTGTGCATGAGATGAGCTTGTGGTGTTTGCTTGGGCCTCCAAGTCCATACTTGTAAAGTCACAAAGAATAGTCACTGAAGGAAGAGTGTGTTCACAGGGATCAGCCATATTGTGCAGCTTGTGGACTGCAATGAGCTTGATGCTTGGCTATGTTGAGAGGAGCAATGCTGACATAGAAAATGAAACTTCACCAAAACCTGCAAAAAAAAAGAAAAGTGAAAACAGTGGGATTAAAATAATGAGCAAATATGATCCAAACATAGGCCAGGTTTGAAAGAACTGCTGATAAAACAAAACAAAACATAACAAAACATATTGTTAATCATTACTCATATGAGTATTGTACAATAAAACACACTCATACTCCCATCTCATCAAAGTGTCTAGTTTTTCAAACAATGTATAAAGTTCTTACCTTTAAATCAGCCATGCAACTTTGCACAAATCAGCTTCATTTGTATAAATGGGAACATTCATCCACTTGTAAAAAGTAATAGATTACTGGTGTCCTACTGTGATGGCGCCCACTTGCTGCAGTACATCTTGAATCCCATGATATTTACTCCTCCGCTGTGAATTCATGATATTTCAGCATGTACAAGTTTCATCTGTTTGCCAATTCCTCAGTTACCGCTCAATTCTGTCGTTGTATCACAGCCTTCGGTCGCCTTCATTCCTGCTCCCTCCAGTCTACCCTTCGTTATCTTTCTCCTCGGGTCACAACAGTGGAGGCTACCGCAGTCAGGTCAGTAACGGATATGTGCCCTCCTTGTCTTTGGGAGTCTATGAAATATGCATGGGGATTATTGTGAGCCTGGGTCAGAGTTTAACAACAGAGGGTAATGTACACCACACCAACGAGTCACTCCCACTCACAAGCAAGGGAGGAACATTAGGGCAGCACAGACTCACGTAAACAGAGTTGAATTTCACATAATTGAGAGATAAGTATTTCATGATCAGTCTCCCATTATGTTATGAATGGTCATACAGTAACTGTGTGTGTGAGCGTTATTTGTGTTACGTTTTCTCAAGGGTATTATTTTCATCCTATCACGCGACGGCATCAGCCAGAGTGAGGCGCTCACACCGATGA
Organism: Atherinosoma microstoma; assembly: GCA_037177055.1. Lineage (NCBI taxonomy): Eukaryota > Metazoa > Chordata > Actinopteri > Atheriniformes > Atherinidae > Atherinosoma > Atherinosoma microstoma. The sequence continues at coordinate 7,212,164 of JBBBVU010000006.1, forward strand.
ACTGGTTGCAGAGCAGCTCAGCATCTTCTAGGTAACTCTTCAAAGAACACCAAGGAGGAAGAGACATGACAACATTACAGGTGGACAGATAAAGCGTCAACTAAAGTGTTACAAACCCTCATTCATTCATTTATTCATAAAAGATTATAGGATATGAACACATAAAAAGAGACAATGGGATCATTTCATCAAAAAAGTAATAAGTTGATGTAATAATTACATTTATAAATTAAATGACATACATACCAATGACCTTTTACATGTCTGACATGTCTGACAAAAAATATTGTCTAATAAATATCTAAATAAATCATAAAAAAAGAAGTATACTTCAAACACTCCAGACATGAAACTCTTTGCTAGTATCTACTTTAATATTTTGTAAGCCTCCCCCCCCTCTAAATAAACGTTGACTTTGTATTTCAGTTAGATAAGCTGCACAAAATCTTGTTAAAAGTACGAAGTTATTGAAATAATGCAAATGGATTGTGTTGTGGCTGTAAATCATTTCTGAAGATGGTGATTTGTTAAAGTAGAGCACTGTGATTGGTATGAATGTGAGTTTTTGTAATCTTTGGGTAAACTGTCACCTTGCCATGGACAGAAAAACTAATCTGTAAAAAAAAAAATTCAAGCTCCTTTGCCTCATTCATTTCTTGTGCAGTTTGTAAGAATCCACCGAAATGTGGAAAAACACATAAACAAAAAAGAATTAGGATGAGTTTCTAACTGGCACCAAACTCCGATGATGATATTTACAACAGCATTATTATATCAAACAAAGAAATGTTGGTAACTGTTGAGTGATAGGTATTATGTGTCTTTTAGAGCAAAAAGTTTAATGTGTTTAAATCCAACTTCTACGGTCTCAAAGTTAATAAGCTATGTGTGGGTGTCAGTAGGATGTTCAAGGTAAGAGAGATATTTTACGTGCAGAGGAATCATTTAAATATCTGACGTGTCTAAGTCTGTAGTGAAAAAAGTGTTAAAAACAGAAACGCACAATATCAACAATCGTTATTGATAAAATACCCAAATGCCTATAATGACATTTTGCACTGTGCTGATATGGCAAAAGGTTTTAAATATAAGATTCAGTCACAATCTTTAGTGTGGATGTAAAGTCTGAAAATTAGCTGCTCAAATGTATTCAACTTCTGTACAGTTTTATGAAGTCAGCTCATAGTTGTTTTTAAATTTGTTTTTAATACCTTTGACAAGGTAAGCCATATGTTTTATAATCCTGTAGATAAGACTACCAGGGCTTATTTATGCTTGGAAAATGCTCTTTTGTTGCACTTTCACATGTAGTCTGCAAAAGTGTTAATTCTGTTCTGATGACTATATATCAATATTCAGATAAATACTGTGGATCTTGGATGAAAAAAGTACCCTTTTTTGATGATTTTGAAATAAAATAAGAAATAAAAGAAAGTTTATTTCATATTCTCTGTACAATCCATGCTCTAATCCAACAAAATTATTATTTACAACATTTAATATTGCACCAATGCACAGTTATCTAAAGCAAAAATTGCACATATTAAACTGGATGAAGCTGCCTTGACTGTGTTCTGATTTTCTATCTACATTTAGTGACCAAATCCATAATTGCATCTTGATGTCAGATCAGCAGTCTGTCATATAACGAGGACCCAGGCAGCATGTCCATGTGGGGCTGACAGGGGTTAAATATCAGCTGTCTGGGTACTGAGTGGACATGAGCTTGAACTGGACAAATTTAGATCCCATGTAGTTTCAGTTACATGGGTCTCATATGTGAAGCCCATGTGGGCCTGCTGTATGAGCCCCATAAGATATCTTGGTGGGCTAATTGGGCATGGGCATTAACATGGAAAATCTAAACATGGCCCAACATGGGCCCTCACCAAGTTGGACCCCAGCTCAAACACAGTCAGAACCAACTTGAAACCCATATGGGGAAATACAGGTGAAGCCATCATGGATACTGTGGACAAACCCACTTGGGACCCTTTTCCGTAGAACAAATTTAACCCTTATGGGCCCCACATGGACATACTGACTGGGGAAGCATGTAAAAAAAAAGGTCAACCCTAGGCACCAAAGCTAAACAAAGTTCGGTGCGGGACTCTGATGTCAAAGTTTGTCTCTTTCTTCGCTTGAATTATTCCAGTCCCAACAGAAAGATGGGCACATGCAAGCAGACAACAAGATGGTTTATCAGGATTAGAAGAAAGGTAAAGTCTGATGCACAAGTGTTTCAGAAAACTGGAAAACCAGTCACGTCTCACTGAATCTGACATGTGGAGCCTTTGATTGCTCAGATTCACTCTTCCCGCATTTTCCCTTTACAGAAATATATATGTATATACACACATATATAACACAGTGCATGTCTTCTTCTCTATAAATATCTCCAGCTTGTTTGTGTTTCTTGTAGCTACCCTCAACTTGTCACACATCCTCTTTTTTTGTGATAGTCATTTTGTGCCTGCTGCCATTCTCTCTGCATACCATGTTTTCTGTCTTTTGTTTAGTCTTGTTTGAGCTGCTGGTTCCATTTCTCTCATCTTAAATTCCCCAAAAAGCCAGAACCGCTTTGACTCATCACTCATCCAGATTATTGCCTCAGTCCTTTGTCCTGTGGATCAAACTGCCACAAAGTTCTTTAATTTCTCCTATACACTTTCTCAACTCAAATCTCAACCACTGTCAAGCTTTTATTTATTCATTCGTTTTGACAGCTGATGCCTTTCGTATCTCCCTCTTAGCAGTGCAGGATCTTGATAAAGGCTTTGCGAAATTCAATGTTGAAAGTGGTGTAGATGACAGGGTTGACAGCACTGTTGAGGTATCCCAGCCAGGTGACAGCGCTGTAGAGAGAGGGAGAGATGCAGCAGCTCCTGCAGTGCGCCTTCAGCACGTGGGTCAGGAAGAAAGGTAGCCAACAGATAATGAACACACCTTGGAAACAAGAGAAAAAAAGAAAAAAAAACATCTAGTGAGCAGCTGTTCTTTGAGTGAAAATGTCTTCATGATGACAGAGTTCAGAGATTAGCCAGACTGGTTTCAGCAAAAAGGTTACAGTAAGCCAATTGAGGACTTTATGAGAGGAAAATACACAGAGGATTATCTTTGAGTGCTTTGAAGCAGATGGGAGAGAGCAGCCGAAGATCACTAGAGGCGAGCACTGCGAGCTAAAGATGATAAAAGTAAAGCGACCGCCAGCATAGCATCGACTTTTATTGGACAGGTGGGAAAAAACATCTTCTGCTCTGATGAGTTTAGATTTTTGCTTAATTTTTCAAAGAACTATGAAATCCTGGATCCATCCTACCTTGTACCAAATATTCTGTGAGTAGTGGTGTAAAGAACAATTTTGAGGCACTTAACCTCAGACTGTGCTCACTTACAAATTTAGAATTTTATTTAGGAGAATGTACGTGAATGGGTCTACACGGAGCCCTTCTCTATATCTTGCAAAAGCTCAAGCAAAGTTGTCTGGTTTGACTTGGATGATGACACATGCAGAGGGAAGCTGACTGCACCGTCCGGTAAAAACAAGTTCTACATATTGGGCAATTTCAGAGTTTAAGTTGCCGTGGCAACTTTTGTCACATTCAGTCTAAAATGCTTGCTTTAGTAACTGTCTGGCAGTTCAGAAAGCAGAATATTTTTGTGAGAGTAACCTGCGGTCTGTATAACTCCCTCAGATGTTGATCTAAGACTTTAAAATTCAGTAGACATTTTGCATTAACATGAACATTTTAAGGTTGAAATGCTGGTGATCTATGAGCATATCTATCCTTCTTTTAAAATATACTTGTAGCATGACAAATGGAATCTGGCTTCTGTTAGATGACAGGAAGTTTACAGCATTTACATGCCCTTCACAGCAACCAGGACTCAATGAATAATGTACCCTTGGCAGACAGTGACAGCACATGACAGCGCTGCCCTCAAATCTGCAGCAACCTTGTGATGGTATCATGTTCAATAATCTGAGGAATTTTCCAAGAAAGCTTATTCCCTGAAGAGCTGTAAATGGAAGAGAAGTTACAAGAGGATGTAACTAAAGTGGTCAATGAGTTTAGGTGGGTGTGTATTTGTTACACATGTCTTGCAGCAATGCAAGTAATGAATAATCTTGCCAGCCAATGCATTTGTAATTTGAACAGCATCATAAAACTGCTGAAGCACCAGACAGAGAACTCTATCTCTCTGAGATGCAGTTCTCACATAAACTGCAAAAAAAAAAAAAAAAAAGTAGAGGCTGGCAAAAAGCAAAATGCAATCAAGTTTGGTGTCAAACATAATAGAGGACATAACATTTGCTGAAATTGATTTCAAGATTCAACAACCTGTCTCTTAATGGAATAAATTCAATGTGCAACAAAAAAGACAGCCTTTCAGAAATCGTCTATAGCCTATAGCAGATAACAGATAAGAATTGAAATATTCTTACCCAGATTTTTTACCTTCATTAAGTCAAAATGATTCTTCATTTCAGACCAAAGCTTAAAGAGTACAATAATATAGAATAATAATATGCAATAATGCATAAGAATATATTTCAGAATCTGACAGGTCAGTTTAAAGGGCTTCAGACTTCACCATATCCTAATAAGTTTATTCCCTTTCATACTGAAACTGACGATGAGAAAATGGACATGAATTTCCAAACTGATGCTAAATCTGAGCTTACATTACTCAGAGATGCAGTGTAGGTAGATGTTTTACAGAACCAGGCTGAGAGTTTTCCTCACTTTCTAGTCTCTAGCTAAGCTAATCCCCTCTTGGCTCTTTGTTGGAAAGTCATGGTGACATTGCAATCATCTCTTCCTCCAGCACATTTACACAAACACTTTTTCAAAGTGTCAAACTGTTGCTTTGATGTTATTTCCACATGCAGAAGTATTTATAAACTCTAGTTTATTTGTACCATACAAAGACGAAGCTTTATGCACACATCCACAAACAGTGAGACTGCGTGCATGCTGTGTATGTGTACATGATCCAAAAGTGAACACCTCATCAATTAGTCTGCACTTCCTCCCGCTCACCGAGCACAATGGCAAGCATCTGCGTCGCCTTCCGCTCCTTCTGCTGCGACAGCCTCCCTCTCACTCGCTCCTTGGTGGTGCCCCATTTCTCTCTGCCTCCGCTGCGCTCCCGCCATCCCTCACGACCCCTCATGCCATCCTCCAGCGTGGGAGGACGGGGTGTCAGAGCCGATCGCGTCACGGTTGAGGGAAGAACAGGAGCGGGACTGACTGAGATGGACAGGGAGATCCGGGCCCGTCCCGAGTGGGACGAGGTCTGGGGAGCAGGGGGAGGTGCCAGGCTCTGCTCGGTCTGTGGCAGGAACTGACCTGGCTCCACCTCAAGGGGGTGAACCACAGCCTCCTTCACCAGAGTCTGACACACAGTGAGGGGGGAAGGAGGGTGATGAGAGAGGCAAGTTTTTGGAGATGAAGAGATGTTTGGATGCTTAGAAGACACAAAGATGAAAGAGGAACAGCAGGGTGTTTATGAATTTATAGAGGAGGAAGATGCAAACCAAGAAAAACAGCAGAGCCAAGAGACTGGATGAGAGATAAATAAAAGTTACAGTGACGAGGGAGGTTGTTCAATATGTGTTCGCTCATCGCTCCTGAAACTCACCACTTTTTTGCGCTGAGGACCTGCAGTGGCAGGTCTCAGGATCAGGGTACACAACTTTACATCTTCTGGTTGTGTACACTTGTTCTGGAAGGGAAAGAAGCAGCTCATAATGAAAACGACAAATACCGTAGACCAGGGGTGTCAAACATATGGCGCAGCAGACATTAAATGCAATATTTTTCATAAAAGCAAATGCAATTCCTGATTTGTCCACATGGACTTATATTTTTTATCACTTAAATATAAAACATTTACGGGGCAGGTGATAACATATAACTCTTTATTTCTACGAAGAAAAGCAATCCATATCCTTCTGAATACAGATTCAGGTTTTACTTTAAGGTGAATCTCATTAACTGAATGATGAGATTACTACACAGATGTGGAAATGTACAGGTATGCACATTTAAAATAACTTTTAAGTCTTGTCAAGTTATTCTAATCAGAATAAGACATACTACATTTTTCAGTTTCTGATGCCTGTGGTTCAATCTTTTGTGAAGTTGTAATTCACACATAAACAATAAACTGAGGCAAAATATTGTTGAAACTGAATTCATCTTTCTTTTCTAAAAAATAAGTAAACATATTGATAATGTACTTTGATGTTGTTTTTGCACTAAAACAAAGAACAAAATTGGGAGTTTTCATTATTTATAGCTTTTATGCTATTATTTTACTGTTCCAACCCACTAGAGATCAAATTGTGCTCTCTGAGGCCCCTGAACCAGAATGACTCTACAGTCATCTCAGTGGATGAGTAAAATAAATTGGCTGATGTTAGTTTTTCAGTCAAAGTACAAAACACAAGGACTGTTTAAACATCATGTGTACAAATAAAGATTTGGCCCTTCTAGAGTCATGAGTGTGTCAACGTCATAAACATACTAAAGGATGGGCTCTAACTAGCCAACTCATTAGAAACAAATAATAAGTTGCAAAAAAAACTTCAGGTTTTACACATTTTAAGTGCATAATCCGATATCAAATACAACTTTAAAAATGTGCAAGACTGCATGAACTTCATGACTAGTACAAGTTATTATTTCAAGAAAATGGCCTCATCATACTATGAATTGTACCTTCCTGTGTCGACCTTCTCCTGCTTCAGTCCCGCTTTGTGTGAACAGACCGTGTCTACGAGGTGGGGCGGTTCGTCTGCCACGCTTTCGCAGAACCACACAGATCTGTGCGTACACCAGCAATGTTACGATGAATGGAACGTAAAAGGAGGCCACAGACGAGTACACAACGAAGGCCGGGTCCGCAAAGCTGCAGGTGGTTCCTTCACGGTTAGCTGATGGAGAGAACAACAAAAGGAATATACAAAAAATGATTATTGCACGATTATTGCATAAATGATTATAGTCCCTTGAAACTACTGTCTCTTTTTTGAGGAAGACTTTACCAACAAGGCACGCTTTAACAGTCAACATAAACACAGAGCACACAGTAAAACAGTTAAAAACAACTATAAAACAGATGGAATCACATTATACATCTTAAGAGTAATAATTTGAGGCTTCAAATTTCATGCAGAGTCTCCATAGACATCAGCTAACGACAGCACATGGATATGAGGACCATAAAAACAAAGCAATCAGTTTTTTAAATCACTGTTTCCCATTGTTCCTCCACTTTCTGTTGATGGCAGTCTGATGCCCCACTTCACTCCCTGAGTCAGCAATAACAGGCCAAGTTTGAAAGACTGAATTTGACTCTGTGTTACTTTCATTCTCATTATTTATTCATTGATTCTTGATTTAGACAATAGCAGCTTTAACCTTGTGTTGAAGCTGATTAACAACTTACCCTTTCCATGTGAGTTTCATTCAATACGCATTTGTAAATGAACTGCAGCTGCAATGCGACGTGACATCTGAGCACAAATACGGCTACGAGAACAAAATAACAAAAACCTTTCAAAGTGTGTGTTGTCATCTTTGAGCGGCTCATAACTGAGGAGAGGGAGATATTTTTTCAGTCTGACTTATATCATTTAGTATCCTGCTGTGTTTAAAGCCACATACATAACTGCCTGATGCAAGCTGTCACGTTACTTTGTGTTTCCCACTTATTCTCAAGCAGTTCTATTTGAGTTCAGTGTGAGCACTCTCGGAGCTTTCACCACAGCTGCCTTCATTACAGCAGATGTTAGCTGTTGAGAGGCAACGACCTAATCAAGGATTATGTGTCCAGTTGTTCCACAGTGCATCATCTGTTACTCTTTTAATGAGATCAAATTATGTCATTTGAAAAAAAAAAAGAAGTAATTTCATTAACTGAATGATGAGATTTGTTCACAATTTCATGAAAGATTGATAATCAAATTTGAAGGCAGGTGCTAGATGGTATTGTAAAAGCTTAAGGAAGCGCATAATAAAGTTTGTATTATGTTCTAAATATGAGAGCTATCTTTCATTTTCAAAGGTCTAAAAGAAATGAAAATTTTGAAAAAGACAGAAGAAAAGAAAAAGTATTTTGAAGATGCGATTTTAACAAACTCAAGGGTCTAAATGTTTCATTTTCAATCTGGACACTTACCCGTAACGTGCCGTGTTTTAAAACACACTGTGTATCTCACGTATGATCCAACTGTTCCAGCTAAAATGTTTTTGTTTTTTTTATTGTGGTAACTTCTGTAGTAGTTGTTGGTCTGCAAAGCAATCTTCTATGAAGGTGAAATGGAGGTCATGGCTCTTCCTGTGTGACTGGGTACAAATTATGATTAAAAATGAGGATTAAAGGCTGAGATTATGGATGTGGTTGCAAAATACTTAATATGGGCAGAATGTATGGTGATATTTTTGTTATCATGTTAAAGGAAAGTACTGTTAAGTGTTGTGTGCAGTTGTGATGGTTTTATTGGAGTTATCAACGTGAGTGCTGCTACATGAAGACATCAACTGTTATCTGCAAGTGCAACCACTTAAAAAAAAAAAAGAAGAAGAATCTAAGGTAAATTTACATTCTGATAATTTTGATATACATTTATCTTCATATTGATGCAATGTTATACAGCAATAATTAGGTTAAGTTTAATGTGAGAGACAGAGAGCACTCATATCCTGTGTTTATGAAGACTCTGCAGAACCCAGTCTTACTCCAGGTGAAGGTTAGTGAGGCTATAGTCCCACTCCAGCTGTAGTCTTAATAACTGACTTCTGTTTTCATGCATGCATTGTCCACATGCTCCATAAATGCAGGGACTGGCTAAGAGGAGTGCGAGCCGAGACCTTGTTTTGTTGCTGCTGCTTCATAAATGACACAAAAAAGGTTTGAGGATTTATTTCTCACTGCTAGTTTTGTGAAGAATTTCCAAGAGACTTTTTCTAACTAAATCAGCTTTTAGATATATAGTGCAATATAGTGCACAAATTCAGCTTGTGAGTATTCATAACAACACAGCCCTATTGAAATGACCAGAAGCATAAGTTGATGTATTCTTTTTTTTTCTTCTTCTTCTTGAAACCTTCTTGAAGCTTTCTGTCACATCTTCTGTCAATCATAAGATGATCAATTTTGTTGCACATAATGCCTACATAATTACTGTGTGAGAGCAAAACTGCTCATAATTACTGTTAAGTCTCTGCTTTTGTTGAAATCCATACTAAAGCAGACAAATAGCATCAATTTCGGTTGTGCATTTTCATCAAATTTTGCAATGATAGTGACCAGCATACAAATTATTGTTGTTTTGTTATTTTTATGAATACTCTAAATCTGCTAGAGGCATGGACTCATCTGAAAACCTTATAAAGGCAGCTGATTCACATCCACTGATTTTAATGCAACAGTTGAAGCCAGTACATAAACTTCCCAAGGCAAAGTGTTGCTATTAATCAGCAGCAAACCACCTAAACAGTGTTGAATTTTTAGGTCTGTGGTCAGTCATGGCTCAGTAGAGCATGGCACAAATTCAGCACATTTCCTTGAATGAGTTTATTTCCAATTTGTAATCCACAGTGGATGTAGCAGGACCCTCAAACATTCACCACAACTTCACCTTTTCTCTAGAAATGCATGACCACATTTTACTGTGCTACTTTATGGACTGCACAGATCTGGATTTAGAAAACAACACCTTGGTATACAGATAAGTAGTAAGACAAGAGAAAGTATCACACATTCAATTTACCAGTATTGTTCAGTCCAAACAACAGAGGGCAGGAGATGGCAAAAGACAGGAACCACACCACAGAAATCATCACTGCCACCCTCCTCCTGGAGCTGTATCTGGTGTTGTAGAGTAACGGCATGGCCACTGCCGTGTATCTGCAAGGATATATGTGCACAGATATCACATCAGCATGCCTCTCACCCTTGGTTGAATAAATACCAATACAGAGTAAACACATTTGAATGTTTGTTTCTTTCAGAATTATTCATTCCAGTCATGCTCTCACATATTCTGACACAAACTGGAGACATAAATCCTCCGTTTCCCCTCCAACAGACGAAAGCTGTCAGCGTTTGTGTCATAGCCACAAGGGTACAAAACACACAACTGTCAAAATCAGTTGCGGTCGCCTGATGTAAACGCAGGTGTTAGCAGTCTCCAGTGAGCTGCTGACGTCCTGACAGAAGGCAGAGGCTCCTGGACAAAAATACCCAAGAGTAGCTAAGAGAGTCAGTCTTCAATACACTCAACAGCTGCGACATCTTTGTTGTTACAGTTGTCAAAACATGCAGTATACAATAAAGAGATGTTAAACCTAAGGCATGTCAGTACCCATGTAAGTCAGCTGTGAAGGCATCCCAGGAATAATGCGGGAATTGTGCATGACAATGAACGCAGAACTTTGTTTTGATTGACATTTTTCTATTTCAATATATTTTATACATTTAACTCCATTACAGAACATTTATTTATTTCACTTGCTAATTGGAATTTAGCTTAATCAGAATAAGATCAGATGATAAAGTCATTCTTTGAGTGAACAACTTGGTTATTTGGGATCATTGTCCGTCTTTGCTCTGGGAGCTGCAGTCACCTTCAGCTAAATTCAGCTTAATCTGAGCCGACAGTATAACACAGCACACTTCAGAGTTCATTCAGCATCTTCAGTCTTTCATCATATCTCTCTTGAGGAGGAAGGACCCAAATGCAGGTAGATAGGAAGTTAGATAATTTAACGGAAGTAAAAATGCTCCAAATGCAGGAAGAATAAACCAAATCTAAACAACAAAAATCTGAATAACTACAGACAAATGAACAGTGGACCACTAAACAACACAGAGACACCTGAGACAGGAGAAGCGAGAGTCTGTAAAAGAACAAAAGAAACCAATGAGTATTTATAGACAGGGAGTTAATCACAAAGTGGTAATTCTGGATAGACCATATGAATTTTTTAGGGCCAATGCCGACACAGATTTCTTTTTTACATCGGCCTTAGCCGATAGCTGATGCGGTATGTTGATTTTTTGGAGCCGATATTTAGGGCTGATATGCTGTTGCTCCCTTAATTAACATAATAAAAATGACACATTGAAAACAAATGTTACAAGTCTCAATTTTGTTAAAAAAAGAAAAATTCAATTAACTTAAAACAAAATTTAGAACAATTAACGTTCCATATCATGTAAAAGCTTAATCTTTGTTTGTTATAGTTCAACTTTTTAATAAAAATGAAAACAGAACAATTTGGCCCCTGGACAGTTTTTCTTTTTGGAAATAATTTGTTACAAAAAAAAACAAAAAATGAGACTCAACCTGTTGGAATCAGTGAGGCAGATGGGCAGCGTTGAAGCTGATGCTGCAGGCTTTCACTGCTCTGCAGGGGGAAGGGGGCATGCTCTGCATTTGGACTGCTGTGAGAAAAACATTTCGGCAAACACACCCACGAATAATCCGATGCCGATACTAGTAAAAAACACAAATATTGACAAGATATATCGACCTGCCGATGTGTTGGTCCATCCGTAGTGGTAATCAGGTGTTACAGGGGTGGAGGAGGTAAACTATACTCATTACATAAGGGGATAGGCTCTACAACATAAAACAGGAAGTACAACTAAGAATATGAAATAAATCTGTATAAATTCCAGCTATATGGTTTGGATCATGAGTGGTTTTCAAGACATTTCAAAGAAACTTTTGAAGTTTTTGTCTGACCTGGCCTTTCTTTTCTTGATGAATATTAACATTATATATTTTGATGAACGCTTGCGACACAATCGGGTAAATTTGTACACAAACTTGGTGTTTTCCTGTTCTACTCTAAGCCGGATGTTGTTAAAGGGGTTTTCTTCACATCTAAAAGAATTCTCCATCAATGTTGTCTTCGGTGAACATCTAGGACTTTGTATTATGCTGAATTTTCCTGTCTTTTGTATTCCCTCTTAAAATAGCTCGATCTGTAGCTTCAGCAAATCAATAACACTCTCTCCTTAGCCACTGCACAAAATTGCACCCAGAATAGCCTCAATGTGTCACTTTGTCAGAGGAATTAGGACACAGCTGCAGATGACCTGCCCGCTGGGCGTCTGGTCGCCTCCCTCTGGACCCCTTGATGAGGTCATCAAGGTGGAGACAAAATGATCAAACATGGTCTCCTTGTTTCCAAAATAATATAATGAACACTCATGACTGAAACAGACATCAAGGGCATAAAAACCCTGTATTCCCTGCTGGATAAAACTAATGGCCATGGTTCATGGACCCCATGTTCTACAGCTCAGAAACAACTGGGTGATATATACAGCTTTGAAGGCTCTTTGTTTAGCTGTTTTATTTATTCATTTTTGCTTTTTGGAGCCAAGTAGCAAGTAGTTGGTGGTGGTGGTAGGGATGTAACGATTACCGATGTTACGGTATATCTCGGTGAATTTTTACGCAATAATACTAACCGTTTATGTTTAAATTAATCTAATTATCCCGGTGGATTATCGTACTATGTACAAACAGCCTCAGCTTCCGGGTCTGGCGTGCAGGTGCTGC